>CM025786.1:1799287-1830052 GCA_014636745.2 Centella asiatica | reverse complement strand
GGGGGGGGGGGGGGGGGGGGGGGGGGGGGGGGGGGGGGGGGGTGTACTATCTTTTTGTATTTGAATTATTTGAAGATATCATTTTATTATAATATACAATTACACAATATAATTGAGTTATAATTAAATTGTATATGTTCGTCTAATTGGTAATTGTATATATTGAGGTATCATTTCTTATGCTGCACCATGTGTATGTATATCCCGCCAGAATTCACTCATCTTTGACAGTTTCAGGGGATATTAACTTATTTATGTGCTTTCAAACCAAAAACAAAAAAACTACCCAATCTTAACTTACGTGCTTTCAAACCTCAAACAAAGAAGCTACCAATGTGTTGCATATACAGATGATGTAAAACTTCGGGGAGGGGAGAGGGAGGGCGAAACCCAAAGAAGAAAAAAAATGGTGCTCCGCTGACAGAGTTGTTCACAAGCAGTCAAGTGAAAGGCTCTACCTGCTCTCTCAAAACAGCTGTATATTGTCAAAATTGTAAAGAAAGATACATTCAAGGCAATTTTTTCTCAAGTCTGAAGCTTGCGTTTTCTTTTAGGAGAAGGCAACGACGAGGAGGAAGACAAACCAGCACGTTGCAGCTCAGCTTTGTCCTTAGTAAAAGCTTTTTGAACATCCTCTTTAAGCTCACTGAAACGCTTTCTTTTCAGTTCCTGTTCCTCCAGAGTGCCCTTTTCTAGGTAGAATGTATCAGGTAAATCATCCACCATAAATTTATCCAGGATTTCTGAGCAATGTGGGAAATAGCGTCGACCTGTCTCCACTGACACCACGGCAAAAGAAGATCATTGCTTTGAGAATAACTACAGGCAGAACTTTTGAACTTCATCGTTCTCAAAAGTTTCTTGCTCCAGACTTTTTGAAATGTTACCAAATTAGAAGGCTCAATATACTTCTTTTTTTTTCTTCTGCTATACTTAAGTTCAATATTTTCTTTGAATTTTTTTTCTTTAATCACGTGTTTGGATTTTCAAAAATGGGTTATGAGATAAAACATTCATATTATTAACTTGAATAAAAAATCCAGAAGGCAAGCCTAACAATCAGACATTATGTTTATAAGCAATATGCAATTTTATAAAGAATAAAACTGAGCTTCTGAGGATAACCAACGCGTAAACATGCACATACCTGTCTTTGAAAGAGCTGTCATTCTTGAGAGGAGTCTTTCGTTCTGTGCTATGGGTGTCTCATTCAAATCAACCTCCCTCAAATTGCCACTAGAACCTTTTGATGCCAAAAGGCCAGAAAACTCGGATGTCGTTTCAGCCTTTGCAATGTCCATGGCTAGTTGGGCTTCGTATGGAAAGAGTATCCGTGCAAATGCCACTGTGTATGCAAAGAACTTTAGGACATGATTAATGCATCTATCAAGTAAGGTATAAATACAGTTTGGAGGAAGATTAACATATTCAATAAATTTAGCGGCCAGTTTAGCTATTTCTACGGAGATGTATTTATCAATGTTGCAAAAAGAGGTAGATGGGTCTAGGTGGTTCAGACACCTTCGAGCGCCTAGACCTAATAATCGGGATTTAAGCAGATTTTTAAGCGGTTATTCTACTTTGTGCTTGTTATATTCTTTTCATATCCTCATTCTAAATTGTAAATTTAGTAACAATATAAACTAAGTTCTAATAATCACTTTTAAAATATAAACAAGTAATAAACAAATAAAGAGATATCACATACTTCTCTCACTATCTGACACAAGTTTGTTGAATCAATATCTCAGTAAGGAAGCAAATAATTTTAATTTTCCAAGTTCACAATGCACAACTCCACGCAAATAATTTTAAAATTGAATTTCAAAAAACTTTTAATGCTAGTCAAGATCTAAAATTGATAAATGTTTTACGTTAATTATTAAAAAACAGAAAATATAAGAAAAATTAAGAAAAGTCTTTATATCCGCCTATGAGCACCTAGCCCGCCTAATAGTGCCTAGCTCCATCTCAGTCGACTTCCAACATTTTTTTAACACTTAGGCTATATTTCAAAGGTTAACCTTCTGCTTTCGCCTTAAGTGGCACCTAAACCGATTTTTGCAACACTAGTATTTATACAAAGGGTTCTCAAACTTTTCTTCTAGTTGTTTCTCATTAGCACTTAGTGAAGGTGAGAGGCAATGATTCTAAGGGAAATTGCCTCAAATTCTCAATTTAGGCATATATAATTGTGATTTTCTTGATTACTCAGTTACCAAATCATATATTAAGAAAGTAAAGCAACATAAAATAAAACAATATATTAGTTAGTCACAGGGTTCAAAATACGTGTGTGAAAGGGAATTGAGCTAGAGTTTAGACACACCACAACAACAAACATGAAAAAGAAAAAAAAAACAATATATGTTTATGTTGTGTACACCATGTATTTATCTATGAACTCACAATCAAGGGAATGATCCTTACAATACATTTAGCAAGTGAATGATAGGAACTGGTAGAATTTGTTTCACCACACCTCTGGGTACACTTTGGATCTACAAAGTACTGGAACATTTAATGGGAGTGATTTTGGTATAAAGGAAAAGAAATACCTTTTAACTTGCTAGCTAGAAGAGGGGGCTATGGCCGGAAGGGAGATGTTCTAGTCGGGATTGACCTCTCAATACTACTGATGTTTCTCTCAGATATCACCCTTGCAGAGGATAAACGTGTGCAGTTTTTTCTTCGATGGTGGGGAGTGTCGACGATTGAAGTTGGTGCCGTAGATGGCGTTATTTTTAATTTTTTTTAACAGATAATGTGTGACGCAAATTCAGGTAGTTTTTTTTAGGGGTAGACTTTTAAACTAATAGATGAGTATGTGATGCTGGATTGGTTTCCAGGTGACACAATATAATTAAACCAGTTTAGCCGTTTTGGTGATGGTTTCTTCGAGCAATGTCTTCGTAAATGATTTGGTGGAGACTAGAGCTTTTCTCTTGGAAGTGGCATGGACAAAAGAAATGAGGTCACCTCAAAGTTTGAGATTAATTGTTAGAAGTGTGTTCTTTTAAGTAATTCTGGTTACTTTGAGAACTGAATACCTTTAACCTCCTCTATTGCTGGATAGCAAGTCTATATATTGTGGTTTTATGTAGTGTAAGCTTCGTTAAAACCCTAAGTCAGAATTGTGATCAGTAAAGCCAGGCAATTTACATTAGTTAAAACTTCCATCTCAGAAAAAATAAAAAAGAACAGAAAAGGAACCATCATCTATATTATTATTCTGGAAAAAAGAGGGCATAACCTTTTTCGTACTTAAATAAGTAAACCTAGCAGAAAATGTACCATCTCAAACAACTTACCTCTGTTTTCTAGGCATAGCAGCTTCATGTGGAGATCCTCAGTTACTGTTGACGAGGGCTTTAAGGAATCTCCAGCCATTGGGTTCCTATGTACCTCTTGCTCCAAAACATTAATGCATAACCGGTCTTTGTTTGTCCTTTGGCCTTGTATTGTTTTCGAATGATAATCTTTTGGCCTTGTCGACCTCTTGCAGATGCTAACAGCGCTCTGTCCATCTAATGTTAATTCCAATGCGGAAGCTCCCTTGCTCAAAAGTGGAACAATTATTGACGGCTCCTTACGTAATGCAGCAACATGGAGAACTGTGTAACCCCGAGCATTCCGCAGGTTGACATTAGCCATTTCCAAACTAAGAACCTCAGATACAACTTTGGGATCACAGTATGCAACAGCATAATGCAGGGCATAGGCATCATCTAAGGTTATATCAGATTCACTTAAGAGAAGTTTAACAAGTTCAACATCATCTGAGTCCAAAGCCTTGAGTATTCTCCTCTTTTTCTTTTCATGTAAGGGATCCTCAGCCATCACTGCATCATTGTCTGCCTGATTTTTGACACAAAGCAACTTGACATCCTTCACAACTTCATAAGGGAGTTCCTTCTCTAAAGAGATGCTGTCAAAATCAGATCGTGCCACTCTATGAACACATTGAGTGAGAAGCTGACTTGACTGACAATGAAATGCAACCACTAGAATTGGAATAACATCTTCGACAAGAGCCTTCTCAACAAAGTTGAAAAGACGCCGCTGCAATGATGGACAAATTTCAATCACATATTCACTTCACAAAAGAAAATCCAACTTGTACCAAGTAACATCACAGTGCTTTACGATCTGGGAGATGAACATTATGAGTAGACACCGAGTTCTCATTTTGAATAAATCACTCAGTATGCGAAATTCAGCCATGCCCATCTTCTAGGCAGAATCTTTAGTTTTCTTTTTTATCTTTTTTTGGTTTACTGAATTTTTAGTTTTATTCTTATTATTAATGAAAAACTAATCAAGTACACTTATCTATACTATATATTCCATAAAATACAAACTGAATGTCATGGTCAGTAATACTTTTTGCTATTTAATAAACACAATCATGAAAAAGTATATTTCTTTCTTTCCAAACTAATAAAAATTTGTAGAAAAGTAAATGGTGGATATCACCAGATATTTTTTTGTTGAAGATGAACATCAACTAGCACAAAGAACATACCTGAAAAAGTGAAAAAAGCTCCGGAACCTGAAATACAGAAGATGCGTACATCAATTCCACAGAAAAGTTAATGGCAGGCCTGCAGGCATCATGGGCGCATGCATCATCGACACACGTTGACACCTCCGGTGGAGAAGGCTTAAGCTTTCCAGTATACAAATAGCTTAGGAAAACAAGGAAGGCCTCATATCCAACACTACCGTATGGCAACAATTTATCCATGTGATATGTTGGTTTACATTCCTTCTCCTCCATGGAACCCTTGTCTTTCTTAAACAGATCATTGAAAAATTTACTCCTGGCAGCCAGTATACACCGGTGAATGCCTACAGGGATGTCCTCAACTAAAATATCTGCATCACTATAATCATTGCCAGATTCGACCAAAAGCTGTTCCAAGCTAGCACTGAGCTTATTTAAACTAATAACTTCAAGACTAGAATTTGTCTCAGCGAACGAGGAGGCAGACAAATTATAATTAGTGGAGCCATTGGACACAAGGGAAGATGAAGTAAAGCTAATGGATGATGATGGTTCTGAAAAATTCTCCATTTTTTCACAAGTTACAACTTAGTTCTCCTTTGGGGTTACAATATACATCTAACTGGGAAAAACTTCAGCCAATACACAATCACTAATTTCAACAATTACCCAGAAATACGAAAGTGTCAATCTATTGGAAAATAATGGCTGTAACCATTTCTGACCATGAGAATCATTTTATAGGAGTATGATCAAAATCAGAAGAACACAAAGAACTATTTGAAAATGGAAAACTTCTCACCTCTATATCCCAAAGTGACCCCTTCTATTCTCCACCAGTAATACTTGTGCCAGAGCATCTGAATCAATCCATGAACTCTTTGTACTGTTTACAAACTCCATTATAATCAGCCCAAGAGATTTACCAAAGAACAGAAACTAAACTATCAAACAGATATCAGTATTGCAATTCAGAAACCAGAAACACATCAGATCTCAATTGATTCCCGACACTAACTAAACTCAAGAAACCCGACAAAACCCAGAAAAATTACAACTAAAATCACTCAAGATTAAATGAACTATGACGAAATTTCAAATTATCAGAAGATCCAAAGAAACCCAACTGATGAATAGGCAGAAAATTAAAATGGGAAATTTCCTGGAATGGGGAAAAGGGAGAAACTGGTGGGAGATGAAGTCGTTTAGGTGACAGTTGCTACGATGTCACGTTTCCTTACTGGGGTTTGGTGGCGTTATCAATGGCGTCACTACCTTTATTTCTATCCTATCAAAAGTCTTCGCAGGAGAGAGAGAGAGAGTCATCGTTTTTTTCTATTTTTTTATTTATTTTATAACTGTAGATTTAGCGGCGGTTTTAGTCATCGTCCTACACCTCTCCAACAAAGCAACAATTTTTTACATCTTTTAAGATTTCAAATTTCAATGACAAATTCATCTTTTTCTAGCTTTTTATTAGCAAGAGAAACAAAGGAAGTGTGGTATTTTGTTCAATGTTCCCGCAAATTTTTTATTTACCCATTATATTAAAAATTTATCCCTTATAATAATTATTATATAAGTCTATGTCACACCAACAAAGAAAAAAGCGCACAATTAATGAAAAAATACACATTCAATATTTGGGAAAAATTATAACCGTACTATAAGAACGTTCGAAAGAAATATAATAAGAAATTAAACTGATAAAAAAACAAAAAGAAAAATATGACACACGCATAGCGTGTGCGCGTAATATTTTGTACTTACTTAAAAAATGTAAAGTGTTAATATTATTTTTACCATTTCAAATAAAATTTGTTTATATGAATATTCCTACCATTAGAAAAAAGGTAATATTTTAAAATTTTATCTAATATTTTTACAAAAATCTATGATTAAAATTTAATTTTAAAGTTGATTGATTTACATTAAAAAATTATTAATATTATAAATCTGTTAAAAATTACAACAAAATAAATTTTTTATTATATCAAAATATTGTTAAACTCTTACTACAATTTAATACAAACAAAATAAAATATTATATTTTGTGCAACAGTAATATGTTACATTGATATTCACCTCTTTGTATCAAGTAAAGTAACTTTCGAGAATAACAGATGGCTCTTCAAAGGGGCAACATTGTTTACCTGGATGTGGAGGTCTCTTGTGGAATGATTATGGCCGATGGGTTGAAGGTTTTATGGCCTTTTTAGGTTCTTGCACGACTGAAAAGGCAGAAATGTGGGGGGTTTATTATGGGTTTGTTCATTGTTTGGGAAAATGGTGCTCGTAAGGTGGAACTTGAGTTCGATTGTAAGAAAATTGTTCCTAAAATTGTGGAGCGTCATGATAGCAATCAAATGAGTGATAATTTGTGGTCTGCAATTATGGATTTGTTGGATCGCGATTGAGATGTTCGAGTGTATTATACGTTTCGGGAAGGAAATGAATGTACAAAACTGGCTCGCTATGAAATCAGTTGATAATATAGTTAGTTTTTCTCAGGTTAATTTACTTTCTAAAAATCTTAATTTACTTCTCTTTTGGAATGCTATAGATTATTTTATAGTTAAGAAATGTGTCATAAACTAGTTTGTTTTTTTCTGGGCTAGTGCCCCATATATAACCAAAAAAAAACCTTCAAGAAAAGAAAGTTGTACCTTTAGAGTGAGCAACTTTATTCATTCAATAATTCATGTATTTTAAAAATGTAAAATATCAATACCGATACAAGCATCTCCTAATTATTTACACACTAAAAAAATGACTAGCAGATTAAAATCAACTAATATTTTACTGAAAGATCAATTAGATTTTGTTGGCAACCTTAATAAAATAAGATTTCTTGTGAGTAAAAAGAAAAGAAAAACTGATTTTTTTTTCAAAATGAATGTGCACGTTAATGGGCCAATTAATATCCCTAAATTTCAAAGGCCCAATGAACAAAACTTGAAAAATAGACCAGTTTCATATGTTAAAATGGGCTTAGGGTAATAAAATATTGTTATTGTTGTTGCACTTCACTTCAGTCATCAGTCCCCACCTTTCTGTATATTTTCCGGCCACCTTCTCTCCATCATCGACGGAGACTGCATTGGTAGCTACGTAGAATGTTTGTCTCTCTTCTTCCTTTACTCCTCATATTTATTCTTATCCAACTGAATTTTATTTCCCGTTAGTTTTTCCCAATTTCCTGAAAAAACCCAAAATTCTGCATGTTAAATATGTTAAATTTTCTTAAACTTGACGAAAAGTATTTTTTTTGGTTTACACCAGGGATGAGGTATAATAATTGATCAATCAGATGATTGTTTAAACAAAAAATCAAATTAACTGAGTAATTAGCTGCATATCTGCAATTTTAATTAAAGGACTATAAATGTACCGTAGATAACACACACGTTGCTTCGGGTACTCTAAACAAGAATCATTTTTATGCCAAAAGAAAATTGTGTACACGGGGTGTAACAAAAATGAATGCATAGTCTATAATGTGTAAAGTCTTTTTTTTTTTTTTTTGTTGTTATTTCACATTATTTCTGTCCAAGGCAAAATTTTGAAAATATGTAATTTGTTGTATTGCTTCTTTTTTTCTTTATCAATTCTAAAACTTTCACTTGTTGTCCATGTTTTTCTTCTCTTTCATCTCCTGCCAAGTTTACAGGCATGATTACTGAAGAAACATCAGGCATGTTTATGCCACATCAAACCATGGGTAATGTTTTGTGCTGTATGTGTGGCATTCTGATGCACCCAAATGCAGCTAACATGTGTGCAAAGTGGTTACATTCTCCAGAGGACATAAACAAGAGTGTTTCTGTCATACACTTCCCCAACTGTTGTAGATACCTGCAGCCGGAGCGAAGAACATGGATTAATGCTCAACTCGAATCGAAGGAGCTGCTGGCTTACTGCACAGAAAGATTGAATCCTGACAAGAAAATTAGGTTGGTAAATGCTGAATTTATTTGGACTGAACCTCACTCTAAGAGGATCAGTCAGATTGACCATTCGGAAAGAGGTTATTAATGGAGTAATACTTGAACAATCTTGTACTATTGTTTATAGAGTACTAGACAGATTGTGTGAATCTTGTACTAAGGTCCAGCCTAATCCTGATCAATGGGTAGCTAAGGTGCAAGTGCGACAACATGTCCCTCACCAGCGAACTTTCTTGTATTTGGAGCAACTTATCCTCAAGCATCGTGCTGCTGAACAAGCCATAAGAATTAAGGACATCAGATAGTAGATTTCTATTTCTCTAGTAGGAGCCATGCTGTGATATTTGTGCATTTTTTGGGTAGTGTTGTTCCAGTTTCGACTAATCTTTCCAAGAAACTCGTGTCACAAGATCGAAAGAGCAGTAGCAATGATATTCAGTACACTTTTGGTGTGACAATTTGTCCCATTCGTCGCGAGGATCTAATTTGTCTTCCACTTGTGATCTGCACAAAATTGAGCAACAACATCTCTTTACTGGACCCCTTCACTTTGAGACCTTATGGCTGTTACACAGTACTGTAGGGCACCATTTAAGGCCCTGCTTTCTAGTAGGGAGCTTGTGGAATATAGAGTATCTGTCATTGATATTCTTCCTTCCAAAGCTAAATTTGGTGGCTCCAAGTATGCTCTTGCCCGTGCTGAAATCTCTCGTTTGTCAGATGCTGGAGAGGACAGTAAAAAATTATCTGTTAGTACACATTTAGGCCATGTTTTAAAGCCTGGGGACTATGCTCTTGGTTATGACTTGAATGGAGTCAACAACAACGACATTGAATCGATCAAGTATAAAGGCGTTTTCCCGGATGTGATTTTGATAAAAGAGCTATAAGGAGACAGGTAACAGGATGCAGGCGAAGGCTCGCGCAAGGAAGCTTAAATCTCTGAACATGGAAATTAAGAACTCTGTAGGCAATATGGTTGGTGTAGAAAAAGCAATGTCAGAGTATGAACAATTCTTGATAGAACCTTGGAGGAAAATCATTCCATGAGGTTCAATATATCATTGTACCACAATAGTGACTACCAAGGAGTTCCTTTTGTGCCTCTAGAAGAGTTGCTTGATGATCTTTATTTAGATGATGAGAGGCCAATGAAAAAACATACGAGACAGCAAAATGATTGAATTAAAGAGTCGATTGAAGGTAAGCTTGTTGCTCATCAAATAGGTTATCCTCGTTTGTTTGAGTTTATTTTTTAAAGATTTTAAATTTTAATAATGTTATTGATACTATTAGAATCTATTCCGTATATCTAAAAAATAAGCTTAAACAAACGGGGTTTTAAAAATATTAACTTTTGCTTAAAATTCTGGGTAATAATTTTTATCTGACTTTCATGTTTATTTCTTTTTTATGTGGCAAATGGTTGCATATCTAGGAGTTGCCAAGAGACGAAGGATTGAAGTGGTACATTCTTTATACGTTTGAAGTTATAGCAGATGGTTTAGAACTTTATGGACATTGGGCTATCTATTTAAGTAGTTTGAATTTTGAGAGTGGTGTTGATTTAATTTTTAATGGGAGGTAACTATCAGTTCACTTTTTGCTAATTATGAATCTTGAGAACTGTTTGATTGTTAAAATTGCAGGAATAGATGTTTACCGCACGGTTTCTTGATGTATTCCCAGAGTAACATTTGTCCAATTTTTACTGCAAATAGTAGTGATAGACATCTGCACAAATGTGACCTGTGAAATATATATATATATAAAATTTTCTCATATACACCCCTTACATATATACTATCAATCCACAACATTTCACATATTTTTAATCACATTCAATAGTATGGGTGAAATCTACCCTAAAAAATAGAGGGTATACAAAATGTAATATTATTGTTATGATCATGAAAAATAATATTATATTTGACTGTTTTATTTTTTTCTTAATATATATATATATATATATATATATATATATATATATATATATTACAATGATAGTGTTCCCTTTTGAGATTGAAATTTCCGGTAGAAGTTTATGATGTCAAGAAATTTTTGGAGTATAAAATGATGCCATTGGGCTTTCATTTTGGTGGAATTAGGTTTTTCAAAAGGGCGGCTGGGAATCTTTCAGTATTCAAGAAAAACAGGCATCATTTTATACTTCCAAAAAGAAACGAGACTCCTCCAAAAAATTGTAAAAATGGGTGTTCATAACCAAGGACTTAATGATTCGAAAATGATTCGTAGGCCGACTTATTTAAGTGGACTAAAAGTCGTTAGTAGGATTTTTTTCATTGAGTTCAAACATGGTGGAACCCTTTTTATTCCTTAACTCATGTATTGCACATCAGCAACTATTTATAATTGGTTTAAATTCTTGAGACTGTATAGGACTCTATATAATTCGGAATGGTACTCCTCAAAAACTATAAGATTAAAACCTTTTAAATTTATTTAACTCACTTTTAAATACAAAATTATTATATATATATATATATATATATATAATTATAATAATAAATTTCTCAAAGATGCTACAAAGTACAAACTCAGGGGTTCACAAGTCTGAATATAGAGAGGGAGGATAAGAACTAAGAAGTGTTTGCATTTTTGTTTTATTGTTTTGAGATTATGATAGGTGAGAAATTTTGTATTTGTAAAATTTGAGAATTTCAATAATTTGAAAGCTGCAATTTTGAAGTACATGTGATGAGATTCTCTAGTGGCAGCATTGTTGTGGAGTTGGCTACTCTGAGCCCTGGCCCCTGTCAATCCACTTCACAGTTTTGTCTCAGCAATGTGATGGACTGATGGTTTTTCTCATCCCAAAATTATGTAATTGGATCATTGCTGTGCTAGGTTTTAAATTGTTGTTATTTTGTATTTTTATTGATAAATAAAATCTTAGTCTAAAAATTAAGGTGTAGTGATCTCTTAACTACGAGTTTAATTCTCACATGGATAATTCTGGCTATGGAGATTCTCGTGCTGAATTGATAAAGATGAGTACATATTTTATTACTTCAAAAATTAAATGAATCAAGTTATATAGCAAAGTGTGAATTGATATTTACAGGCTGAAAAATGTAGGAATAGGAGAATAAATTTTATTTAAATATACATATTTAATTTTAATTTATTGACGTTGCTAATCAGTGAAAATGGGAATGGAAAAAGACAAATTGTCAAAAATGAAAATAATTGACTTGTCCTTGAGGTGTTTGTCACTACTCTGTTTCATAAACATCAACTCCCAGGGTTTTACAAATTATTAATTGAAATTTAATCGGAGTCATGGAGTTATTCTTGTGATTCTTTTATTTTTGTAATCAGCATATTTAAGGACATCGATGATGTTGATGTTAATTAAAAAAAATGTAATTTCTTGTCTCAATTTAATAGAAATATACGCAGTATAAACTTTTAATTAGCACATTACTCATTAAAGATGCGAAAGAATCGTTTTATACGTTAAAGAAATCATGCAAAAGTTAAGTTTACAAAATTACAAAAGCAACTTAAAGTTAGAAATACATATTTCTGGAATCTTCTTTAATAGTGCTCGTAATATACTGTCAACTCAACTTAATATATTGCCAGATTATGCTGCTTTCTGGAGTCTTTTGAAGAAAAAAAGTCTTATTAATTATTCACTTCACTTAATTCTATTATACGGAGTATATTACTTCTTTCATTACATATAAAAAAGATATCTGAATTTAGTCAGACTAAATTATAAAATCTTTAAAAAAAAATGGAAATTTGGATGCCGTTCTTAAAAAAAAACACACACACATATATATGTAAAATTTTACTTTTTTCAGAATTTTTTGGCGGTATAGTTTGTCATATTTGCATGACTTAGAAAATCAAATAAAAATGCATAGAGTACACATGTTTGATAAATAATAGAATCCTAGCTGCCTAATTCTTTTTACACAAAAAAAAATATATAAAATGACTTTTGAATGAAAATTTAATATAATATAAATAGTTTTGGTCACAAATATAAAAAAATTTAATTTGAAAAATACAAAATCCGAGAGTGAGAGAGTACCATAACACGTAACGCCTGCATATATACATTATACTCTGTAGGAGTATTATATATACGCACTCACATGCTGCCCGTTGCAATAATGTCTTTTGTTCTTTTTACATCAACATCAGAAATTCAATTTGTATATCTAAATTATTGTAAAACCTAAAGCCTACGGGCCACCACGTTGAACATCATTTTCATACGAATAAGAAGTTTATTACTTAATTATGTGTAATTTTTAGTTAATTATCGACTATTTCTCTTCTTAAAATGTATGGTCAGAGTTAAACAAACCGTAAACTACATGTTATTCGGTGTAAGTGGAAGAGTTTTTAGTTAATAATTTTCAATGTAACAACAAAAAGAGTTATTTGTTAAAAGTACCGCAATTTGTTTTTAACTTTATTCTACAATTAATATAGATAACAACGTTTTGGCATTAATTATATTGATAAAATAATAAGCGTCATTTAAAACATTAAATCCTACAAAACAAAATATGAAAATATTACATAAGATATAATTGATTTGACAATATATATACATATATATGAGGGATACATAAATTGAAATATATATATATATATATATATATATATATATATATATATATATATACATACATACATGTATTTGGCTATTTTTATCAGTAGTCATAGAATTTAACTTCATGTAAGGAAGTGGAGAGAGAAAATGAGTCTTATAATAAATGTAAATATGTGACTGCCGATAAAAGCAATCATTTATTTTTTCGTTTTCTTATATATATATATATATATATAAATAACTGAGTAAAAGAAAATGAGACGTTGTAGTCCTTTAGAAAACAATAATTTGATCCCACTTATATATGATGAATAAATTCCTTATTTTGTTATTTCTAGTTACATTAGATAGTCGATGATCATTGCATCGAGCATAACGTAATTAGCAGATTCATATACTAAGAAAATATATCCTTTTATTCAAATTAATCCATTGATTTATAATTATTTAGATACTTTTAAGTTGGTCCGGTAAATTTAAAATGATTAGACGTCCAATTGAATTGAAATTGCGGATCTTATATCTCTTCATTGTAATATAATAACTTCATTAATATTGTAAGTTTTTTAAACAACATACAAATTCGTTAACTGAAACTTTGATTTGAAGTACAAATGTCAAATTAAATTAGGTTTAGTATAAAACACAATTTTAGATTTTAAAAAAACAAAAACAAATCTAAAAAGAAAAAAAGAAACAGAATCCTCTAGCATTGGTGTCGATTTTTCAGTATTATCAAGAATTCAACTATTATCGTATAAAATTTGAAAAATAGAACTTGATATATAAGTGTTTCTTTTACAAAAAAAATCAATTATAATGATAGAATTCTATTCAAAGAAAATTCTCGGCCGGTACACTAAAAGAAAAATAATTCTTATCAAATTTGTGTATATTTTTATTATTCTTGTACAGTTTATATTATTATGTTAATATTATTATTTGAGACAATATTACGATCTGATATATTATATTATTATGTATAATGTAATTTTTTTTACGAATAGTAACATTATATGATAACATTAAAAAACATAATAATATAAATTTAATAAAAATAATTGAAACATATTAAAACTATATAAAAATTATTTTATTTTAACATGCACGGGTTAAGAATTACCCTTTCCATTTATCCAAAGGAAATAACAACCTCATTAATAGAAATAGGACAAATGGCAAAGTTGATATTCAGTATCTCATCTTGTTCGACTAATCGTTCTCTTGCTTCGTTTATGTGTCGCTCTCTCATGTCTCATGTCACATGTCACCAGCTTGCCTGTTAAAAAACACTTAGAAATATGAGCCCGTGAACTTATGGACACATTGTCCAACTTTATTTGGTCAATTTTAATTTGATGTTTTTATTGAAAAAATGTACTAGTAAATTTTATAAAACATAGAATCTTTGGACTATTTCACCGAGCACAAAACCAAATTTTGGTTTTGTTTGTTATACATTCCTTTTAATTCAATTTGACAAATGGGTGTTGTTTTGACCGATATTATGGGATGTGATAGATGCTGTTCGAAGTAATATATATACTTTCACTTGTAAACATTATCTTAATATTTTAGATAATACCTTAGAGTCATTATTCCAAAATAAGTGAAAATTAATTTAAAGTTTTACCCTAATAAATAATACTCCGTTGAAGAAAACACAATTGAATTCATGTCTTTTATATATATATATATATATATATATATATATATATATATCATTTGTTCACTATCTTAATACTTAATTGGGATGTTGCATCACCTAATGATAACATGATATTTTTACCTTTTTACTATAACAAAATAATTGTGTAAAAAGAGAGAGAAAATGACATAAATAAAGACAGAGAATAATTATTTTAATTACTTCAACAATTTAATCAAGGGTAATCTAAGAAATACAAGCGATAACCGATAAGTTTTTAAAAATATATAAAATATTAATTATTATAAAAAAAATTAGACTTTGAACTTATTATAAAACAAAACGAATACGAAAAGCATTCTCTATTTTCTAACAACCTTGAGGTGTTAAATTTTGTAGTTCCACTTTAATGATAATAATACAATATATTTATTATTTATTAATAATAATGATCACCATAATTATCGCCAAGTTCACGAAAAAACAGAAAACGAAACTCTTGCTTCCTAATACACTCCTTTTTACTCCGTACTTGCTAACAGAGTACATTTTCACCAAAGTTTGGCGGGAAGAAGCAGTAACTACTCCAAACCGGACGGTCCAGTTTCTTGCTTTTGTCAAAAGCTCATCTCAGAAGGAGTTAAAACTAAGAAAGTTAATGGAAAATCAGCCCAACCCCTCTTGTCCTTATTGCTTTGTCTTCATACATATCACCTATTTCCACTCTTCTTCCACAGCTGTGCATTTTGTTATCTTTATTATAGTTTTGCTTTTTGTTGTTTTTTCGTATTTCTGTACAGAAATGTCAGTGAAGCTTTTCACATTCTCCACTTTTTCTTTTCTTGTTTGTCACAAAAATGGCATCCCTTCAGGACTTGCTCTCTGAGGAAGGTTTCAAGGGTGCTAAGATTGTGAAAAAGAATCATAAAAGGGTAAACTTTAGAGAAAAAACTGCCCCAGATGAATCAATTGCTTTGCCAATATATATCTGCCATGACCTTAAAAGCTTTGATTTTTCCAAGAACAAGATTGATAAGGCTCTTTCCAGAAAAGGGTCATCTGTATTTTCATCAAAAAGAGGGGAATCTGAATCTGGGAAATCTGTTACAAAGTCTACGGCTGATGGGTCTCAAAGAAAACTAGTGGAGCCTGCATTGGATGAGGTTGCTATTAGAGCTGTGATTTCTATACTAAGTGGCTATGTTGGCCAATATGTGAGAGATGAGGAGTTTCGTGCAATTTTAAGACAGAGATGTTATTCGTGTTTCGTGAGGAGAAAGGAGGCATCAGGCAATCAAATGTTTGTTAATATTGAATTGGGAATTGAAAGTATTGAGAAATTAGTGGAAAGACCAGGGACTAAAAGAGAAATGAGGATGAAGTTGCTGAGAAACTCCATTAGTCTTTTGACAGTTGTGGCAGCTCTGAACTCGAAAAGTTCAAGAAACGGTTCAACTTCTGGGACACCCAATTCACATCTTTCAGCCTGTGCTCAATTGTACTTGTCCATTGTTTACAAGGTAGAGAAAAATGATAGAATTTCAGCAAGACATTTGCTGCAAGTTTTCTGTGATGCACCATTTCTTGCCAGAAACCACTTGCTTCCTGAACTTTGGGAGCATTTCTTTCTACCCCACCTTCTTCATCTCAAGGTTTGGTATGGGCAAGAGCTTGATTTGCTCTCGGACTCCGATTATAGAGACAAAGAGAAGAAGATGAAAGACTTGAGTAAGGTTTATGATAACCAAATGGATATAGGCACCATTCAGTTTGCACTTTACTACAAGGATTGGCTGAAAGTGGGGGCTCAAGCTCCTTCAATCCCTTCTGTGCCTTTGCCTTCAAGACCGAGTTATCACAGATCAAGAAGGACATCTTCAGATTCTTTTACATCACATTCCTCAATCAATAAATCTCTGTAAGTCCATCATACTATGGTTTTAGCTACATCTTTTGTGATATAATTTGTGGTAAATTTTGCTCATGATTAGCTCAATTATGATAATAGATATAGAGCTGTTTTTGGCCCCACAATTGAGCAGCACTCCGCCAGACTTGATGAAGGAAATGAAGTTTTAATCAGTACGTGGGATATAGATGAAAGGGAAAAAGTTTGTTTAAATGAAGAAAATAGCAAATTATGCACTTATGCAGAAGTGAGTATTTCTAAACTTTCCTAGGACATAATAAACAATCATTTATCATCATTATAGTCTAGTTAAGATGTATATTGATTTCAACCACTTTTATTCATTGACAGAATAGAAGCGCCACACATTCTAGTTTATCAAGCCAAAGTTGCAGAAAACTAAATAGCAATGATCTATGGCAGCCTGAGACTCAGAAGGTAGACTATTTGAAGTTTCTTACATGTGGGGGTGAAGCAACAGAATACTTGGGGCCTAACAGTCATATGACAAGAAATATTGGCTCCGGGAAGAAAGTTGTTAATGCGAAAATCAATCTTTCAGGTGATCTAAATAAAGCTATACACACTGTATGCTCCTCGGATAGCCTAGCTGACTGTGAAGTGGCTATACATGTAATGACCAAAGTGTGGCTTGATTCGCATGGAGACTCAGCTGTTGAAAATGCATTGTCAAAGACACCAGTGATTGAAGGAATTCTAGAAGTTTTATTTGGTTCAAACGATGATGAGATTCTAGAGCTAGCAATCTCAATTTTAGCAGAGTTGGTGATGCGAAATGAGATGATTCGGCAGATCATACTGAATGCAGAGCCACAGCTTGACATATTCATGAAACTACTGAAGAGTAATAGTCTGTTTCTAAAAGGAGCCACTCTTCTTTACCTAGTGAAACCAAAGGCGAAACAGATGATATCAATGGAATGGATTCCATTAGTCCTCAGGGTGTTGGAATTTGGGGATCAATTACAGACCTTATTCACTGTTCAGTGCAGACCTCAAGAGGCGGCACACTACTTTCTAGACCAAATTCTTAATGGTTTTGATGAAGACAAGAACTGGGAGAATGCTCAACAAGTTGTAACACTTGGAGGGTTGAGCTTGTTAGTGAAAAGGATGGAGATTGGGGATGCATGTGAAAAGAGTAAAGCTGCAGCTATCATATGTTGCTGCATCCGCGCTGATGGGAGCTGTAGACACTACTTGGCCTACAATTTGAACATGGAGAACCTACTTTCACTTCTTGTCCTAGAAAACAAGGAGGATTACCATAGGCATGCCTTTGCTTTGCTAACTGAATTACTCTGCCTTCACAGGTACAATAGTAACAACACTATTTTTATTTTTTAAAATATATTGGTTTAACTGTTTATAATATATAACATCAGATGAACAGGATAAAAGGGTAACTAGATCTCTAATCCTATTTTGACAGAAGAACTGAGAGGACAAAGTTCTTAAATGAACTAATGAACGGATGTTGTAGCTTAAGCACTATGCAAATTCTGTTGGTTTATCTGCAGAGGGCTCAACCTGAAGAACGCCCGATGATTGCAACCATGTTGTTACAGCTTGACCTTATGGTAATTTCATGCTCGATCTTTACTTTTCTAAAAGTATGATAATATGGTATAGCGGGAGATATCCTTACCTAGTAGCAGTTATGTTGCAGGGAGATCCTTTGAAGCGTAGTGTCTATAGAGACGAGGCAGTAGAAGCAATAACTGCAGCTTTGGGTAGTCATGTATGTAATGAAAAGGAGCAAGAACAATTGGCTAAAGCTCTCTTGATATTGGGAGGCCATTTTTCTTACTCCGGGGAGCCAGCAGCAGAAAAATGGCTTCTGAAACAAGCCGGCTTTGATGAAGGCCTCGGAGATTCATTCAATAGAAGGGACATTGTTGTAGATGAATGTTTGCACTTGGTAAGTTTTGCGATAAAAATTCATTTTAGTTCTCCTGAATAGTTTCCTATGTCATGCTACTCACAACCCAAAATTATTGACTAATGCGAAAAATTGAAATAATGCTATCGCATCATGATGATTTTAATCTGCATGAAAATTCAGACTGAAGATGATCCCGCAACAGAAAATTGGCAAAGGAAAACAGCAGTTGCTTTGCTTACCAATCACAACGAGAAATTTCTGTCTGCTCTTTCGGGTTCCACAGCTAGTGGCATCCCATCTTTATCGCGAGCCAGCCTTGTCACAATTGCATGGATGAGCAGGTTTCTCCATTCCATCGCAGATGAAAATCTTCAATCAACAGCTTGTTCAATCCTTGTGCCACAACTGACAGAATCATTACGCTACGACAAAGCTCTCGAAGAAAGAGTCCTTGCTTCATTCTCACTTTTCAATCTTGCAAGATGCTCAGGTATGAAAATGAAGTTCAAAAATCTCAAGAACAATGCCAATTTTTCGAAGCTTCATATCTTAGAATATCTTTGGGTTTATCAGAAGATACATATATATGTTCAAGTTTTAGAAGTAACACAATACAAAAGAATGGTAATTAAATCTAATAATTCTCTTCTTTTTTTCCAGATTGTGTCTCTAAGTTGTCAGTACCGGATATTCTGTTGATACCTAACCTTCAAGAGCTATCCCGAGTGACATGGACAGCACGCGAACTTATTCAGATTTGCACAAGAAGTTCCAGGCACCGATATCCTTCAGATATCTGTGGGTGAACCTATTCTGTACAGCAAAAAAAAAAAACAGCACATAATATTTCTTCTGACGAGCAGAAGAAGAAGCTTCCACAAATTATGAGGGAAGAGTTAACTGAGAAAGTATTTTAAATCTCCATCTAAAGGCCATATTTATTTTGTGCAATGTGTATTTAGTCTGTCATTTCATCTTGTAAAGCTAGGAGAAAGGTACATGTATGTGAAAAAAGAGATTTTCTGTAATATACTGTTTTTGCATATTGAAACAGACCAAAGAGGAAGAATAACGGTAAGACGGTTGTTCAATTTATGCCTTGGATGTAGACTGCCGGAGGAAGTTAATCCTACGAGACAGATTAGTTTTCTTCTTCAATAAAATATCAATTTTAGATTAATTAACAAAAAAAAATTAATTTTTTTTAGTTTTGTAAAAATGGATGAGATGATTATTAATCAGCTGAGAATTTGAGTGTTATATCCTTCAATCTTGCAGCGAAATGGAAATCCTTTCATTAATTTCAATGTGGTCCCTTTGTCAGAGATATAAACCATTTCAGGGTAAATGTTAACTCCATTCCAAAAATTGCATGTGAAAATGAAATACGTTCTAAATAAAAAGTTATATCTGCATAAATATATTTGATATGGTTCTATATTTTCAAACTTTTATCATTATAATCTTCTTTATCTTATCATTTATTAAACATTCATGACAGATTTTATGAATTATTTTTATAATTTAAACATGTAGTGTAAATTGTCGATCAAACATGCTATATTAACATCCATCGAAATCGAAACTTAATTTTTTTTGTGAAAAAGAGGGAGTATAAAGATACAGAAAGATAATGCATGAATATAGAGGCATCAGCAGATAATATAACAACCAATATTAACAAAACCACAATAACTTACCGAGAGACAAGCAAACACAAGTACTTTATTTAATAGTTCAACATAATCAAAACACACAATAATATACTCAAAACCAAAAGAAGTTCCAACATCCAACAAACAGTGAAAGAAGTAAGAAAGACACACTAGACGGTAAAGACAGACACCCTTACTAGAAACATAGGAAAAGGTAAAGACAGACACCCTTACTAGAAACAGAAGGAAAATGCAGACACACTAGACGGTAAAGACAGACACCCTTACTAGAAACAGAAGGAACACGACGGTAAAGATAGACATCCTTACTAGCTACCACGGGTAAGGAGGTTTGACTAAAACCATTAGATTCACGCACAAACTCCTCTTCTATTCAGCATAGGAAAGGAGGACCTGCGTAATGGGGACTTCAGTTGGTGAACTGACTTCCATGACTGCTGCATGTAGCACAGGGAATCAGACCAGAGAGCCTAAGGACTTCTCAGACAAAAAACATGACTTTTTCAACTTCTTGGTGAAGCTTGTAGAGGTTATCATCAAATGAAGCACCTGATGTAGATGGCAAAGCTGAAGAACCGTGCAATTCCATTACAACCTCTTGAAACATTCTTCCCCTGTAAGCAACAAGATCAGCATAGTAAACTGGTGGAACAAGGGAGACAGGCTTAGTGCATCGAGCAAAGGTGAAGCACAACTGGTATATAAGGTTCTGCAGATCATCGGATGTGAATTTATTCTCATCCCAAAGAACATAGTAATGGGTTGGCTTGCTTGTTCCCAGATTACCATAATGGCTGCAGAGGTAGAAATCAAATTCAAACGGGTGGACAATTTTTGTATCCACAACTGTCCCTGGAGATAAATTGCGACGCCTATCCCCTCCTTGATCTTCAAGAAAGAGTCGAGTATGGTGTCGCTTCTGTGCCACAACAAGAGTGATTGTTGGTTTATAATGTTCATCACAAATTGCTGCCTTGAGATCCTGTAGCTCCTCATTGAGCACCATATCAAACTGGCCCTCACTTACTCCATCCCGGAAAACCACAATTTTCTTTGGCTTAACTTTGTTGAGTTCAGCATAAGTATTGACCAGATCAGAACACATTGCTCCAAAATTCACTATCTTCTCCTTCCTGTGATTCTGGGGGCAAACTCTGGCAGCATAACGGGTAGCAGCAGGCCAATTAACAGTGCCAACAACTGCAGCAATTGATGGACAGGTTACATTCAATGCACCAGGATGATTCACATCGGCACCGATAAACATCACATGATCTACACTCTGAAAATGGGGGAGTCTCCCAATGAGCTCTACATTGCAGCCTCCAAGTTTTGCATTGATCTTCATGGCAAGATTTGCAAGATATTGATCCTTTCCGCTGTTGGCATGATCCGACAAGCAGCATTGAGTCACCACTCCAACCTGAGTCTCGGAGACCCATTTAAGATGTTTATACCCAGGATGCCTTTCAGTCATTACACAAACAACAATCTGTAATCGAAAATTCTTCTTTCTAGCTGCCTCTGTTACCTTGAACAGAAGATCTTTAAGCTTGTTGACATCAGTAAATGCACTCATTTCAGAACATTCATATGTAACCGGATCCTCTGCACGCATCCCTAGCTTTCCGCATCGGCTTCTCAGATTTTGAACAAATTTTTTTCCATCTAGACTTTTATAGCGATCTTTTGAGCTGAAATCTATTAAAGCCCAGCGTTCTAGTGGTTTAGCATCCACCATAGAATTTCCAACTAGGTTCCAATGACATTTTTCCCCGTCAACCTTTATTGATTTCGGTCTACCATCTGAAGTTGCTAGCTTCAAAGCAGGAGGCTGAAGGACACGGCCTAAGACTGATGTCATGTTTTTCTCAACTCCAATTCCAAAATTATCAATGACGTCCCCTCTAAAAACAAGTGACATGTTGATTATGACACCAAAGGAGGAATGTGTGTGTGTGTGTGGAGGGGGATCAAAATACAAAATACTTACTTCATTCCAAAATTAGAAATACATTTCTACTTTAATATAATATTATTTGCGAAAGATATAATTTCGTTTATGAGTTTATAAAAATATATAAATATAATTTTTTTTATTTAAGAGTATTTTCTCGTATAAGACTATACTAGCAGAGAAACTTGTGCACAACACGAGTTTTTTTTTTTAAAGTACTTTTATAGTTTTCTTCATTTTTTATGTTTTAATATTATTTTTCTTTATTAGTAACGTTTTCATGCTTTATAAATTATGTTTATGAATTATTATTGTATTGTTTTATGTAACAATTGTATGAATTGATGTAATATTTTCACTTAAATTTTACGTTTTTTTTCCATTTTATTATTATTGTTATTCTAACTAAAGTTGAGAAAGAATTAATAAATAATTGTTAAAATAAAAATAATTTATCAAAAGTTATATCTTACATATATAGCTCATGTTTTACACATTCATATTTTGTATTATTATATAGGAGAAAATAAAATAAAATTTTATCACTTGCCTTGTGTTTTGTGTATGAATTAGTTTGTTTAATTTATACGGAGTATTATATATAATGATATTATACATAACTATCACATAATTATCTTAACTTTTGCCTCTTTTAATTAATACTAAATCTCAGTGAAATTTATTATTTTATATTTCAACCAATTCAATAATTTTAACATTATTCTTCAAGTCGCGTGATTAATTATTAATTATTTATTATTATCATCATCGTTATCGTTAAAAGTCCTCCGAAACGTATTCTGTTCTTGTAAATTAATATACAGTAATAGATTGTACTTCAAAGTTATTGAAAGTGATTATTTTACTTCAATTTTGAATTATAGGATTTCATAAACCTATTTTATATAAACTAAAATGCATATCTAATTTTGAAACGGAGGAAATACAAAATTTAACTTTTTTGCTTGGACAATATCAATGAATAATATAGAAAAGAAATAATACTACTAATGTAAGTATTACATACCCGCAAGGTGCATCTTGAGCCGTAATCATTTCACAGATTGTGTTCTTTCTGTCCTCTGGATCAGCCACTGATATCCTCTTCAACGATGTTGATGCATTTCTATCCAAATTCTCCTTTGGATACCTCTGTCCCTCAACTAAGATACAGAACTCCATTGGAACATGGTTTTGCCTACCATTTTTTCCCACATCTAAGCATGGGATATCGATGTGCACAATATCCTTCCCATATTTCTGCTTGAAGTAATTGATTAGGCTAACTTTCCGTGAAGGTTCCTTTCCCTCTGAATCGTCGAGGGAAAATGATAGGTCCCGAGTGTTTTGACTTGTTAATCCTGCGATGGTGTACTTCTGTTTCGTAACACGGTGAATTACATTAACCTTCAATCCTTTCAGAGCGTCTGTTACATGAGCTTTCATCCTTGTGATATCATTTACTCTGCTGAATCCTCGAATGTGCTCTTTAAGGAAGTCTATAACTGGCAGTGGCTTATGGAATGGCAAAACTGAATAATCCAAACACAAGACTGGTCCCTGAGAAGTGACCTTTGTACTTTGTTGAATGCCTTTAGATGCTACAACCCCACACCCCAGGTCATCCTCACTTCCAAATTCTCTGGAGTACGTGTTTCGACCTACAGAGATCCTATGAATTGTTGGATTCTCCTTCATTATCACATCCATTGCCTGTAGCGCATCCCGAGGCATACACATGAACTTTGCAGCCACATAATCATATAACTTTGAAAGTTTGAGCTCACTGACAAGCTTAAGCGTGAAGGTGTATGCTCTACTCCTTGGGCCATCTCCGATGGACAATTCCACCTTAAATGGCTCTGTAGGCAGCACAACGGCACTATAAATGTTCTTCAAACCATCAAATGCGGTCTTGTGCATTGGAAATTTATTAGCCCAATCAGAGAATAGCTTCTCTCTGATTAAGCTAAGATCAGATTTTGGAACCAATTTCTTTACAGAATGGCTCCCTCGAGTGTCAGTTGGCTTAACATCCACATCATAGTGCAGAATTGTCACTTCTGGATTAAATTTAACGAGAAAATGATTGGCAAGAAGCCGGGTTTGCCTGACAGCACACGTGCCCCTATCAGGCCGTTTTATTGGCTGAAGTTTGTTTCCCATACTTGTCGCAAGAGATCGGCTTGGATCATCCGATATTTGCAACTTCTTCAAATCTGTAGTGACAGAATATAAGAAAAACATTACCACAATGTCTGAACACGGGATCAATGTATCACACTAAAATGAATAAAGACATGCTGAAACAGAGAATATAGAGAAGAAACAAATATGAAGAAGTTAATGCTCGCAGGTCAACATTCACTAAGATACTTTTAACCAAATCTTTACACACAACGACTCAATGACTTCTGAAACCAAAATGAGCACATAAAACAAAAGATTACCTGAAAAGATTTTGCATCACATAAGTTAAATACCAAAACATTCATCCAAGAAAAGTGGGAATTGATCGAATAGAATGTTCCGACATGACCAAGAAGCTTTATCTATAATTCATCCGTTAAAAAAAAAAGAGCAACATTTAAAAAAATAATTAAGTACTTTTATGAAACTCTATGATTAAAGTTTGATTTGAATTTAATTTATTTCGATCGTAAAATGATTAACATTATGTAATACATTAAAATTTTAACAAAATAAACTTTTTATTATATAAAAACATTATTAAATTCTTGTCACGGTTTAACTTTTAGGATTTCACAATCTAGTATAAACTAAATAAAATTTTACTCTTTTTGTGGAACGCAAAGGAGTATTATTTTTACTACATTAAGTGGAACACAAGGATCTTCAAGCATTGTCATCTTATTTATCCCACAAGATTTGTCGAAGGAAAAGAATTAAGTCGAATGAGGGGGTCTAAAGAAGATTTTAATTTAAAACATGATGGATCCTACCTAGATACTCCACTAAACTTTTTAAATTATTAAAGTGAACCGAGTGTGGAGCGTACAGTTTTGAGAGTTGAATAGTTTTTTACAACATTTTGACCTTAATACTTCTATCATCTTGCAGGGAACAAATCTTTTATTCATTTTTTTTCTTTTTTTTAATCCTGTTAATTTCAAATTCAAGGAAACAAAAGTAATTGAATAAAAAAGACAAAAAAGGGTGATGGCTTAAAATTAAGAGTTTCTAAAGGTATGGAATAAGAACAATTACAAGGGACAAAAACAGAAGGTACATTACAGCATGTCCCCTTTATAAAGGTACTTCTTGTTATATTTAAGACACTAATGCACAATTTGAGGGTCCGATTATTTTATTTGCTATGAACTTTTAAATTTTGATGATAAAATTAACAAAGATGTCGGCCTTGATCAATGACCTTGATATATATGTTGTCGTGTAGATTAGCATTATTGCCATATTGTATATATATGGAACAAAAATTAACGATTTCATAGAGGCTAGAGATGCAACCAATACAAGTATGTACAAATCATTATCCATGGATCATCATATGCAAAAGAAAATTTTCGGATAGCGAAAGAATAGACAAACAACAAAATATTAATAAAATGAGTGTCAAAAATGTGTGGTGTTTATAGATTTATGTACCAGGAAGGGATTCAGGATCCTTTTTCTGAAATTGAACAGAATCTGCACTACTAGCACCGGCACCAGCTCCGGCACGGACTCCGGTACCACCACTGCCTGCAAGTACATTAGCCCAGGAACCTCTGCCGGCAGCCACATTATTAGTAGGAGGAGGAGGGCCAGCACTCCAGGCCCCTCGCCCACCAGTGGGCCCCACTCCTTGACCAACAACGAGCGAAGGCTGCCCTTGTGGTTCACCCTGACCTACCGCGGCCGGCCTATAGCCCCACGACTGATTCGAGGGCGGGTTATTCCTCACCTCGATGCCACCCCTACCATGTCCTCCTCCTCTCCCGCCATAATTACCACCGGCACCGGCTCTGCCTTCTCGACGTGTTCCGTAACCAGACCTACCACCAGGACCGCCGTCGCCAGAATTATCACCACGACCGCGTCCTCCGCCGCCACGAGCGCCGTTCCGACGATTGTAGTTGTTGCTTCGCTCCATTAATCCTCCCTTTCTGTATGTATGTATTTTCTCTTAGAAATTGAAAATTGAAATGCTTGTGAGGATCGGAAAGAGATACTTATGAAGTATTTAAGGAAGAGGACTAAGATTAAGAAAACCATTACGTGGAGACGAAGAATGCTACAGAGACGTCAACGCAAGTCGTTTGCTTAGTAGACCAAGGAAAGTAGATTAGGACAGGTAACAAACACTGTGTGTGTGCGTGCGTGTGTGTGTGTGTGTGAGAGAGAGAGAGAGAGAGAGAAACTTGCAATGCAATATTCCTAGTGCATTGACGAAGGAAGAGTCTTGAGAGTTCTAGAATGATCACCTGGCTCCGGAAATTAAGCTATACCCTTATAAAACTAGAGATGGGAACTAATTTTATTATCCAGGCAAGTAAGTGTATATTTTTTGTATCGTTTTATATAATTTTATTATAATTTATTTAAAATATATATTATATTTATAAATTTTTTAATTATTTAGAAGTAATAATAAAATTAAAATTAATGTTAAACATAAATACTTTATTAATAAATAATTATATAAATATTTATATTAATTATAAAAATAAAATTGTTTATATTTATGTAGATTTGGTGTTTATCCATATAAATTTTAGTTAATAACTTTGTAATTATTATATTTATGATAATTATGTATTTGTTATTAAGTTTTTACTATTTGGTTTTGAATTTTGATGATATTATAATTTTATTCATATTTTAGCGTATGTACATATGATTTGTTTTTTTTTTTGTTATGTAATTAATGTTTATCTATGATTCTTTTTAATTATGTATTGGTTGTATAATTGTGTTAATTTTCATTTGTTAATTATTTTTTTTTGTAATAATTGATAAATTATTTGGTGATTTTTATTATATGTTATTTTAAGGGTTTGAACTAATAATCTCTCTATTTAATTACCTATTACCTTAAACCCGTTCCCAAAATTCAATGCACAAAAAATACTCGCATAATTCAAGTTAAAAAATATAAAAAAAATCTTATATTATTAAAAATAAAACAAATATAATAACTAAATTAACTGAGTGCTAATAACTCTACAAAAAAAAAACTCAAGATAAAATCATCCTTAAAAATTTTATTTATAAGTATAGATAGATTCTTATTTTCAATTATTTAAAATTAGAGACACGAAAACTTATGAAATTATTTAAATTTCAGTCCACTACTTCGTTACTCTAACTAACTTCCCTTAGTCGCGAAGTAACTTCCCTCAGTCGCGAAGGAACCACCAGGACCAGGCCAAGTCATGACCCAGCTGAACATATCATTTTTCCCCCTAAACATATTCTATTAGTGTAAGCCCTACTTCTATTCTTTTAGGTTGCGATTTCATTGGCTAAGCCCGTATAAAAATACTCCTTCCATTTCCTTTCTTTCTTTCTTTGTTTTTTTTTTTTTTTTTTTTGAACAAACTTCTTTCTTTGTTTTTATTTTTGTTGATTTTGCCTGTTATATCGCCTCAAGTTCTATTAATCTAATTTATATTTATATTTATATCTTATTAGTATTAAATATGTGCGACAGTCTACCATAATATCAAGTTGTTTACATCTAAATTTCTTTACAAAATTAAACAAGATGATTTTTAATCAAAATCAACTACTCAATTTATACGGTCATAGGTAAAAGATTAAGACTTTAAGTTGAATTTTGCACGAGGTTAAGTTAATCTTGTACTGTTTTAGTTCCATATTAAATTAATTATAAGTTAATTATTTTCTACAAATTTCAATCAATTCATAATTGCTAGCAGAGAAATTCGGGTACAACACGGATTTTTTTTTATTTTTAGTATTTCATAGTTTTTTTAATGTTTTAATATAATTTTTCTTTTATTGGTACTATTTTCATATTTTACAAATTTTAATTAATGATTAAAATTATAATTAATTCGATTGTAATTATTTCATTATAAATTATTTCTACTCGGTTGTATGTTTTTATTATTATTATTATTATTACTATATTTATTTTACAAATTTTCGAAGTAGCCTTCAGTCATTATTTATGCGAATAATTATTTTTAATGTAATTAAGGAGATTTAGATATAAGAGGTGGAGTTGTTGTAATTAGAGTCAGGAAAAGAACACCAAATAGTCTAATTAAGAGAGAAATGCGAAAAAGTCATCCTAAATGTGTTTTATTCTTATGAATTAATATAAAGTAATAAACATAGACAAGAAATCTATAATTATAGATTTCATTAAAATTTATTATTTTTATTAAGTATAAGATTATAACAAATATGTCTTCATTTGAATTATAAAAGAGTCAAATTAATCATAAAGATCTAACTTAAAACATTTATTTTCGAACAAGTATAAATTTGTCCGAGCTGTTGCAAATTTCTGGCTTTAAAAATTGTTATTTTAAGAATTAATTTCTATTTTTAGAACGAAAACAATATTGTTTTTCGTAACTACGTGAGCATCACATAGTTATTGTTATTTCTAGAATTTATGTTTTTATATGTGGGTTATATATATATATATATATATGGGGGCCGATCAATGTCTAACGTTAGTTCTGGAGTCTTTCGTAGCTAACACTTTTACAGTCGTCCAACGAATGATCTAACGCTTGAGATCAAACTTAAAAAAAAAAAATACCCCTTCCGCCAGTGTTAATAGCGGAAGGCAATTTTTTTTTAAAAAAAAAATTTTCCCCTCCGCCAGTGTTACTAGCGGAAGGGGAAAAAAATTAAAAAAAAAATTTCCCTTCCGCTACTAACACTAGCGGAAGGCCAAAAAAGGTAAATTTTTTTTTCTTTCCGCCAGTGAGACCGGCGGAAAGGTAAAAAATTTTTTTTTTTTTTTCCTTCCGTTTTTTCCCTTCGCCTGCCTTCCGCCACTCTTGTGCTTGATAGTAATAAGTACAATATTTTTTTTCTTCCTTCCTTCGTGATATGCTATATATATATGATAACAAAGACCTAGGTCAATAAACTATCTTATTCCGCCGCATGTAAGTTTCCTTCTTCGTTCTATCGTTTCAGTTTTTTTCTTCGTTCTCTAGTTTTATGAAAAAAAAAATTTTGAATCTAACTCATTTATTACAAAATTTTTCTTTATTACAGATCAGATAAGCATATCTCAGGTTGACATTTAAATCAGGTTTTCAGCTCTTCACCTTCTTAATTTTAAAATGAGTGATAACGATAGAATATATGATGTTGATACATTTTTTGATGATTCGGATTCGGATATAAGTATGAATGTTGAGAACGAAGAACATGATATTGAGGAAGAAAATAATATGGAAGAACAAAATAATTTGAATGACAAAGAAAAAATAAATATAGACAGTGATGGTGTTTGTCCTCCGTATGTGGGTCAAATATTTACAAGTATATTTGAAGTTGAAAAATACTATAATGCATATGCTCCTAATAGTGGATTTGAAGTAAAAATTTTAACGAGCAGAAAACATTCGGGATCAAATCAATTAGCTTATAGACTATATGCATGTAGAAAAGCAGGTAGACCTATTAAGAAAAAAAATTTGTTTGAAAATGAAAATGATGATGAAAACATAATCCGGAGGAAGAGAGATATTATTGAACGCACAATGTGCAAAGCGAGAATGTTTGTTGTTCATAACATGCAAAATAATAGTTGGCGTGTAACAAAAGTGGAATTAAATCACAATCATTCAATAGTTACGCCTAGTAAAATAGATTTCATGGTAACACATAAAAATATAACAGTTGTTGATAGAGAGTTAATCAATTTACTCCACCGATCAAAAATCAAACCAAGTTTGATCATGAATGTGTTGAGTACAATGAGCGGTGGAAGGACAAATGTTAAATTCACCATCGAAGATATTCGAAATGTTATACGCAACTTGCGACATGACGCATTTGATGCAAATGGTGCACAAGAAGTTTTGACAGTTTTAAAGAGACTCAAGTCAAAAAGTGTTGGAAATTTCTTTTATAATGTAAAAGTTGACGAAGAGAATCGCATTGCATGTATCATGTGGGTGGATTCTCGATCAATTATTTGTTATAGAAATTTTGGAGACGTAGTGACCTTTGACACCACTTATAAAACAAATAAATATGGGATGCCATTTGTTCCAATTACGGGAGTTAATCATCATTATCAGTCTATTTTGTTTGGGTTTGCCCTTATCAAGGATGAAACAGAAGATACATTTGTTTGGGTGTTAGAAAATTGGCTAGAAGCGGTTGAGAATAAAATTCCATTGACGATCATAACTGATCAGGATAGAGCCATGAACAATGCCATTGCTACCGTATTGCCTTCCACCAATCATTTGATATGTACTTGGCATATCAGTAACAAATTCCCGGAAAAACTTCATTATTTATATAATAGTTACGAAACGTTTAAGGAAGATTTCGACAGGTACGCATCTATTTTTACAAATGGTCAAAGTTAAATTGTGAATATTTTTTTGTTGTCATTTATAATAAGTTGTTATTGTAGGTGTTTGTATTCA
>CM025786.1:1784685-1798887 GCA_014636745.2 Centella asiatica | reverse complement strand
CCCTTCCGCCAGTGTTAGTAGCGAAAGGGGTATTTTTTTTTTAATTGTTCCTTGTTTCCTCCGCCCATTTCTTTTCCTTGTTTCTTCCGCCCAAGCTAGGTTACCTTTCCCCTCTTTTTCTCTCCTTCCGCCGTTACTTGCTTTCTCTCTTCCAAAAAAAATTTCTTCTTTTTCCATCTAAACAACTTCCAAATTTTACTCCCTTCCGCTTGATTCCGCTGTTTACCGCCCCAAAATCAAGTAAGTCTTTGTAATTTCAAAATTATAAATTTTTTTTTTATTAATTTCAGTTTTGAATTTTGAATTTTAATATTTTCAATATGTTTGTATTTTTTGTGTGTGCAGTGTGTGTTTGTGTGTGTGCAGTGTGTGTGTGTGTCTGTGTACAGTGTGTGTGTGCAGTGTGTGTTTGTGTGTGTGTAGTGTGTGTTTGTGTGTGTGCAATGTGTGTGTGTGTGTGTTTTTTTGTGTGCAGTGTGTGTGTGTGTAGTGTGTGTGTGTGTGTGTAGTGTGTGTTTGTGTGTGTGCAGTGTGTGTGTGTGCGTGTGCAGTGTGTTTGTGTGTATTTTTTGTGTGTGCAGTGTGTGTGCCTGTGTTTTCTGTGTTTGTGCTATGTTTTGTGTGTGTGCAGTGTTTGATTAAGGATTGTCAATATTTTGTAGGTTGCAATGGACAATTATCAATTAAATCCGGGTCCCGAAGAAAACAGTTTGTTGGAAGATCAACCTACTCATATATCTACGCATATATACAACACAAATGAATTCAGAGTACTCGACGTTGCTCAACAGAGTAATCAGAGGTATGATCTTTGGATGTTGAGTGACGCACAGAAGGACATACTTAATGCAGTTGGAATGCAAACATTTACATACTGATGTATATTTCCAAGACACGATGCATCCTTCGTTACTGCATTAGTGAAAAGATGGAGATCATCAACAAACACATTTCATTTTAATAGCGGTGAGGCGACAATCACATTGGAGGACATGCACTATATAATCGGTTTATCCATTAACGGGAAAACCCTTACTTATGGTGTCTTATCCGAGAAGGAACAAAAAATATTGTTTCAAGACTGCTTTGGTGAACGGTTCCATAACCAGTTCTACAAGGAAGCAAAACATGGTGGTGGTATCCGTTTGACGTGGCTATTGGAGTGTTTTCGTGAACTGCCAGAGGATCCACCGGTTGACTATATAGCTATCTACACAAGAGCGTACATACTGTGGTTGTGTGGTGCTATATTGTTTCTCACTAAAACCAAAGACATATGCCCAGTTAGGTATGAAAAAATTATTGTCTTTGTTATTGTAATTCTTTGTTGTCATAATTTGATATTAATTTGGCTAACGTGTTGTTTTAATTTTCATGTTAGGTACATGGTGTTTGTTAGAGACATTGAAGATATAGTCAACTACGCTTGGGGTTCAACAGTCCTAGCATCCATTTACCGAGCGCTCCACGATGCATCCCACTACAGAGAAGTTAAGGGTAAGATTGTGTTACCTGGAAGGATAACGTGATGCATGACAGTGGTGCAAACTTGGGCATATGATAGATTATGGATTGGACGTCCAATGCCTCGCCATGGATCTGAGTTGTGGTCGCCGCGTGTGCTGGCATATGCGTACACTAAGCATGGTTTCTATAAGGATAGGCGAGCCGATCCACACCACAACGTCCTAACATACTAGGCACAGTTTGAAAATCAACCGCAAGACAAATTTATCTGGAAGCCATATAAGCCGATTCAAATGGTTGATGATGATGATGAGGACGCTTGGATGGCACGACTGTTCGCAAACAGTCGAATCCCACTGATACATTTTGACGAGATTGAGTATCAAATGCCAGACAGAGTCCTTAGGCAACTCTGTCATTATCAAAGGATACCTGACCCTCCTGTTGATCACACTCATCTACGGTTGAATCGGGCGGAGAAGGAGAATAGATTCCAAGTCTCCAACTACGAATCATTCGGCGCGCTGTACATAGAGATGTGGCACGACTTCCAAGAGAATCTTGTGGGTTTGTTGGTATCTGAAAATACCAAGCGCAACACACTGGACATGGACGTGTACTACTTGTGGTACAACAAAGTGACACGAAAACGAATTGCAAAACCGGACGTGACTGATATCCGATACAGTAATCGTGTCATTATTGACCAACCTCGCGTAATAAATGTGGTATGTATACTTAATTATAATCCTTGTATTGCATTATATCTATTTTGTAACGCTATTAACATATACTTGTCTTTTTTTTTGTGCAGTTAAAACAGACATTGACGATGTTGCAGCAGTGGTCGAATAAGCCTCCCGAGATTGAACAACAATATCAAGCACTCTTAACTGATAATAGTGCCATGTTTCAACAAATGTAATTGTCCAATCTTGTGGTTTATTCAGACCAACCCCTTTATACTTCGTCCTTCATTGATCCTTCTGAAGCTCCAACTTCCGTTACTTTTACATCGGATCCTCCAGTGTCTGAGTTCAATCCTTTCGCCGAACATGCAACTCCAACCCATTTCTCCCAAGAGGCACCACCCGTCCGTAATCCGGCTAGAGTCTTAAGACATGATCTACTAATGGTTCCGGTGAAAGGGGGCATGGTGAAGCCGTTAAACCCTTGGAAGGTGGATTGGTTGACTTGACACTGGTTTAATGGTGAACCAGTCGATGATTCACAGTATTGGCCCCGAAAAATTAAAGGTTATAACATTAATCAACAGGAGGCCACAGAATTGTCGCTTGGGGCATGGTTAGGCAACACAATTGTGGATGCCTACTAAGAATTGTTGGCAGAAAGAGACACCGTCATAACACGGGCGAGAAAAAAGTTAAAAAGGAATTTCTACTATCTGCCGACTTTCTTCATTGCCGTGGGTCAAACCATGATAAATGCCGAAGTCGAAACTGATATTGCAAATACTGTTGACTTTGTACAGCACTTTGTAGAACAAAATGGTTTACGTGTTTCAGAATGTGATGTCATATTCATGCCATTCCATTCCCGCATACACGAACATTTTGTCCTGGTGATGTTCAATGTTAAGGCATGAGCAATAAAAATCATTGATCTTATGCATCCTGTGATGACTCCGACACAATTGGATGCGCGATACCAGGCGGATATTGTAGTTGCGGTAAGTACAAAATATTTTATGTTGATTTACCTATGGTTTCAATTTGTTATTGTCACTTACTATTATTTTTTTTGAATTGAGCAGAAGACTATTGTACCAATCTTGCTAAGATTTGCTGACCCCGAAACCAATTGGCCCCCAAGAGATGCAAAACTCGGGAAGAAAGTTGAAGTGGCGAAACAACATAATGGTTCATATTGTGGGGTTTACATTTGTAAATATATGGACGCAATCTCACGTGGACTAAATCGCACTGCAGCTAAATGGACTGTTCAAGATGCATTCATTCTTCGCTTGCGTCTTGCTTGGGAACTGCACAAAGGAATGGCCAGGGGTCCCCCTAGAGGGTACAAGATCACAGGATCACTGATGATGGATTTTGATGAAGAGTAATGATTAATATGTACGATCAATGAGTGAAATTGTATTTCTTTTAATTATATTTGATTCAGATGTAATACAATTTGTTTCTCAGTGTAATATATATGTTTTTTGTCGATGGTATGATATATATTTGTATTTATTGATTGTGTGTTATACAATTTGAGATTTCAGTGTAATTTAATCTATTACACTAAAAACATATGACATACTCCCTCAATTTTAATTTGTAGGTCGTTTTACCAATGACACATAAACTAAGGAGCCAATAATTGTTGGTTACTTCAAGAAACTTTATATGTTAAATCCCGTTTATATCCTTCATTAAGTGCCCTAATTTTACTACTTTCCAATGTCAAAGTTACAGAAGTCATTGTGAGCTGGGTCATTATTAGGGGTACAGATGGAAAAAAAAATAATTAATTTGCCTACGAATTGTAAAACGACATACATTATGAAAAATCTCTTCAAACCTAAAACGACTTACAAATTGAAATGGAGGGAGTAAAACTTTAAAATAAAAAACATATTTTATCAAACAATTCTTTTTTTACATTGGCGGAAGACTTAAAAAAATTACTCTTAAAAGCATAAATATCAAGCACAACATTGACGGAAGGCAGGCGAACGATAAAAAAAAAATAAAAAAAAAAACACTGCCAGAAGCTTTTAAAAAAAAATAATACTTTATCAAGAAATTTTTTTTTAAACTGGCGAAAGATTTCAAAAAATATTGTCCTTGAAGAATATATATCAAGCACAAGAGTGGCGAAAGGCAGGCGAAGAGGAAAAACGGAAAGGAAAAATAAAATTTCCCTTTCCGCCACTGAGACTGGCGGAAAGGGGAAATTTTTTTTTTTTTTTTTTTGCTTTCCGCCAGTGAGACTGGCGGAAAGAAAAAAAAATTTACCCTTTCCGCCAGTGACAGTAGCGGAAAGGGGAAATTTTTTTTTTTTTTTGCCTTACGCCACTAACACTGGCGAAAAGAAAAAAAAAATTACCTTTTTTGGCCTTCCGCCAGTGTTAGTAGCGGAAGGGAATTTTTTTTAAAAATTTTTTTTTTCACTTCCGCTAGTAAAACTGACGAAAGGGAAAATTTTTTTTTAATTTTTTTCCCCTTCCGCTAGTAACACTGACGGAAGGAGTATTTTTTTTTTTTAAGTTTGATTTCAAGCGTTGGATCATTCGTTGAATGACTGTAAAAATGTTAGTTACGAAAGAGTCCAGAACTAACGTTAGATACGGATCGGCCCCTATGTATATATATATATATATTAAGAATTGTGTTAACGTAATATATTTTTTAATATCAAAAGAATTACATTACGTGACTGTACGGGATTTTTTGCTTTTTTCTTTTGACTTTTTGGCTTTTGCCGACTGTTTTCGCCGGCATCAAATGACGATGATGGACTGATGGGACCTACGTATTATTCCTACGTGTTCATGAACATTGACTGTAAATAATTTTAAATGTTTTTTCTTTTGTTTTTTATCATTAGAATGTCACGTAACTAGTAAATCGATCGCCGCTTCGTGCACTGTTATTACCTTTTTCAATTTCTTCAATTAATCGATCATGACCTCATTCAATTACCCAAGTTTCACATAAAAATCCACGCCAAACGAGTTTTAACGAATAATATTATCAAAAGTTAAAAATTATATAATCTTTTCATTTTATAATAATTAACACTTAATTTTTTTGTATTTAATTTTATCTCATCTTTCTATGTTAAACCTTTTATTTTAGTTAAAAAAATATTTATTTTAATCCTTATTTAATATACTTTTTATTAGTAAGTTTTTTAGAATTAAATAATATATTTAACATATAAAAAAATACACCTAAAATTACGTATAAAAAAATTAAATGTCAATTATTGTGAAACAAATGAAATATTGAGTATCAAGTTGAGTCGAATCAAGTCAAATATTATTTATATTGAGTATTGAGTCGAGTAATCTTAATGTACGACTCAACCTGATGAACTTAGCAAGTAATAAGAAGTGTTTAAATTCGACTCTATTATATTTAATTTTTTGTATATATTATATGTGTTATTTAATTTAATAAAAATTATAAAATATAATATAATAGATGATTATAATTTTATAAGAAAATTAAAATTATTTAAAATACTTAACATGTATTAAATCATAAAATTGCATATTGCTACGGTGGTTAAGTTATAAAAAGAGATAGTTATAATAATAATAATAACTTATTCGGATATTTTAGTCTTTTTACTGATTTTATCTTAATTTTACTGTATGTTTTTACTACTTCTGTTTGACAAACTAAAAACATTTTTACCGTAGCTAGAAAAGAAAAAGTTTTTTCTGGGAAAAAACAATGGCTTCGCCCGGACTCGAACGGGAGACCTTCAGTGTGTTAGACTGACGTGATAACCAACTACACCACGAAACCAGCTAATATTTTTGTTTTCCCTTTCTAAAAGGGTTATTAACAAATTATTGCGACATACGGAGTTTGAATGTATGATACTACAAAAGATATTTTAACTTCTTTGTTCAAAAACGATATACTTCTTGTATCCTAAAAAGGATAACTTAAGTATAAATTTTTTTTGTCTTAAAAGAATAACTTAGATACATTAATAAAGTATAAATTTATTACTTAAACTTTATAAGCGGACATATATTTTTTTTTGGAAAAAAAATAACTATAACTATAATATTTAAATATTATTATGTAAACTCACTATAAAAAATATATTAGTAATTTTATTTCTTTAAAATATTTTTTTTTAAATGTATAAATTATATTTAGTACATTTATTTTGAGACGGAGGTAATATTTAACTTCTAAATATCTGGATTGTGTGTGAGAATGAAAACTTTAGAAATTTCATATTGCCTTCTTGTCTAAAATTAGAAAAGTTCATATAGTATTAGAAAAATTATATATAAAACATCCATACATACAAAAGCACGCATCTCGAGTGTAAAATAAGAAGAGACAGAGATAGTCTGCTATTTATTTCTAAATAAAATATCATCTTAGCTTAACAACATTTCGTTGATGTAGTTTAATATTATTGGACCTTATATAATAATTTTAAGTTGCTTACCTCATAATCTTACGTTGTTTATATAATATTATTTTTTATATTATAATAATTTTAAGTTATTCACATTTTAACTTTAAAATGTTCACACATTAATTTTAAGTTATTTACATAATAACTTTAAACATATATATCATTCAGATAGGAGTTTATATTGACACCAACAGTGATGATCATGTAGGTTTGGCGTCTATTCATATGAATTTTAGTTAATAAAATTTATAACTATTATATTTATGATAATCATGTATTTGTTATTAAGTTTTTACTCTTTGATTTGAATTTTGATGATATCATATTTTTGGTCGTATTTTACCTTATGTACTATGATTTGTTTTTTTTCATTATGTAATTAATGTTTATCCGTAATCCTTTTTAATTATGTATTAGTTGTATAATTGTGTTGATTTTTATTTGTTAATTATTTTGTTTGTAATTATTTTTATTTGTTAAATATTATGTGAACTCGGTATAAAGAATATATTGGTAACTTTATTTCTTTAAAATATCCTTTTAAAAAAATAAACAAATTATACTTAAGACATTTTTTTGGAACGAAGGTAATATTTAACTTCTAAATATCTGGATTCTGTGTGAGAATGAAAACTTTAGAAATTTCATATTACCTTATCGTCTAAAATTAGAAAAGTTCATATAATTTTAGAAAAATTATATATACACATCCATACATACACAAACACGCATCTCTCTATCTGCGAGTGTAAAATAAGAAGGGACAAAGATAGTCTGTTATGTATTTCTAAATAAAATATCATCTTAATTCAACAACATTTTGCTTATGTCAGTTTAGTGTTATTAGGCCTTATATAATAATTTTAAGCTGCTTACCTAATAATTTTAAACTATTTACATAATATTATTTTTTATATCATAATAATTTTAAGTTATTCACATATTACTTTTAAATTATTTACATAATAATTTTAAATATTTATATCATTCAGATCTGAATTTATATCAACTCTAGCAGTGATGACGACTTTAATCGATTCTTTTAGATATATAATGTATAAATATTTGTCAATTATTTTTGTTGACGTTCGGAATAGAAATTGTGAAAATGATGACGATTATACTATTGATGGTAATTCTGACGACGACAAAGTGGTGGAAATGACTGCCATGAAAGTAAAAAAGAAGTGACTGCTAAGAAGGTGAAAGAGAAAGGGAGAGAGAGAGTATGTGTGTGTGCGCGGGGAAGAGAGAAAAGCAAAAAAAAAAAAATTAAAAATTTAACTAAAGTGAAAAAGGGAAAAAAACTTACCTCACTAAAATAAAAAATTTTATTTCAAAAAATACTTAAGTGTTATTTATCCAAATAAAAAAATACGATCAAGTTTATTTGAACTTTAATTTACATCGTCATCGTCATAATCTAGAAATAAATGAGACTCACATTTGTTTTGACCTTTTCTACCATCTTCCCCCTTTTATGTTTTTCGAATTAAATCTCCCATAAAATTGTACATGGGGTAGACCCATACCCTTCAACTAATTGAGCTCTTGGATAACCATGTCCAAACCAAACTGATCTGTACATAAATGGATCGGAAAATAGATTCCATCTATGCATACGAGTAATTCAAAAGAGAAATGCAATTGCTATAACTCTACTACAGTTCCATGCCCATTTTTCCAGTTGCTGAGAAGGGTGAATGATCACCTCTTCAGAATATTCTTTGTCCCATAATGTACATCCGCGAGTCTCTCCAGCATCTCTTCTGTACTCGGCGCCAGAAGAATAGCAGAACTCATTTCCACGCTTGTAGAAACAAAATATAAGAGCAAATTTTGACATTTTCAAAGACCAAGAAAGCATTCGATAAGATGGAAACATGAACAAGCTGCAAATATCTACACCAGGGTTTGCCTATCACAAAAAGAATTCTACTCCCAATCCAATTATGTTCCCGTCTATTTCAACTTGAATTTTATAAATTTTAAATTCTAACAGTGTAATTTATATTACAAAAATCTAAAATTTCTAAAATTTAAGTCGTAACAAACAAGCTCTATCTTTTTGCCAACTAGTCTGGATAAGGTTTTTATATGAATCCCAGCTTTGGCAATTCTACTAGTGCTTCATTAGATTCGATTCTCAACACATGGTACTTGTCAAATTAAAAAAACGTAGGACTGCTTTCTGCTGCGCTCCTAAGAGGGCAGCCTTCTAGGACCTATAAAATGGTTTCTCAAAACTGAAGCACGACATTGAAATGAAAATTGGTATTACCAGCAGATCATGTGATAGCAACCATGAGTGAGTTCAATCATCCTCCTGCAATGCTGACACTGCCTCCACCTATTAATGTGCTCTAGACTATGCAAAGTAATATAGCCAGCATCCCTCCCATCCAATGGGAAGTATTGATAATCTTGACAAACTGGGCACTCCAAACAACTTTTGTCCGATTGACTTAATGAACCCGCCCTAGTTGACAAGCATTCACGAGGATCAACTAAAACTGTAGAACTTGGGGAAGGGCAGTAAAATTTATCTGAGTTTAGAATATGTGCTTCAGCAAAAACTCCAACTCATAAGAAGTAACTGGAAGGAAAGACCTACATTTTCTGCTAGAAATATTATATTTGCATCTCAATTGAGGACATTTGATTGGGACTTCATACAACATAACCATAGCTATCAACAGAATTCTTCATACAATGGGAACAGAACTTGTGGGAAAATGTCAGAGTTATCACCATAGCTGCAAGCTTGTCCTTGTAATATATGGAACAGTTTTCGACTGACTCCTCCACTTTGGAGACAATCCCAATTGCAACTAGGGCCAATTGTTGTGGCCTCTTTATATCCATACCACGAACATACTTAAGATATAACAGCTCGAGACTACTAGCATGCTCTAATTAGCATGCTCAAGAAGTGGATTTTCAAGTACATCATTGTTTGTCAACTGATAGAAAAGTCATCTTCTAATTAGCAATTCGCACAAGTTTCCAAAGAATAAAAAGATGACAGCAAATCATATTCGGGAAAATTGGAAAACAAAAGAACGAACGAGGCATGACATAATCATCTTTCACTAATTGTCCAAGAAACGAAGTTGTGGCCCCAGAAAAGAGTGTTAGCAAAAGACCTTGCCAATTGATCATATAGATTATATATGGAACACATTTACTCAATGAGCTGTTTATGCATGACATTAACTACTTGAAACACAGAATTATTATTTCACCTGATCAACTTAAATTTTCGAGTTTGTATGAGCTTGTACGAGCTTGACGTCATTTCTCGGAGCCTCTGACAGGCCATCCATCAAAGCCAAGCAATCAGCCACGGATTCATCAACATTGTCAATCCAATCTTTGAAATACAGCAATATTGTCTTACAAAAAACTTATAAACAGCATAGCAATCAAGTGCATAAACAAATTGAACACAGAACCCATTAACAGAAAATTTTGAATCTCCAACTTCAACCATCAATTATACAAACACCAATCAAGAAATTATTTCTGATACTCCATATTATAGGAATCTGTATAACACAAAAACTAACTTAAAATAAAACTAGAAGGCTAAAGAATCAAACTTTGTGCAAGCAAACATTGAAAAATATAAACAGAAGTCCTGATTCCTGACAAATTTTAAAGTCAAAGGCAAAAACCCAAATAAGATTTTGCACATTTTTTGTTCTCTACTACAGCAAATCTTCAAAAGGGGATATTATAATGAAGATAAAAAAAAAAATCTATAAAGACATGTAATGACATGAATATGGAATCAAAAGATTGCCGAGAAATGAAATTTCCAAACCATATACTGTATTTTCATATTAATGGTGGGTTTATAACTACTTATCTGAAGGAGGAATTTGATGTGATTCCCATATTCTTTGCTGGAGTTCTTTGATAATGTTGTCTATACCAAAGAAAAGAATACAAATTTCCTTATTCTGACAACTACCCTTTGTACCGTAAGCTTTACAAAGGTAGGATTGTTCTTTAGACATTCTTGCCAAATTTATTTTCTTCCACACCATTTTCTCGTAATCAGAAAAAAGAAAAAAAAAACATTTTCTTGAAACTAGAATAGTATTCAAAATCTTAAGCTAAAAATGTAAAAATACATCATTGTGTAAAATTGAAGAATTGAGGACCCGACCTCCGCTAAAAATGTGAAATTCAAATCTCACATTGAGTATTTTTTATTAATAAATTTCAAATTACAAAATTTTAACGAAAAATTGTAAAACAGATAATAATAGTAATATAACACGTAGTAATGTGTAAAAAAAAAGCAAGATTGGAAAAGAAAATTAATGACAAATTCTAGGTGAAATTAATGTAATATTTGTAACATATAATTTTATGTCCGTTTATCATGAAATTTAAAATTCTATAAAAATACTCTTATTATTTGCAAGTGTATTTCTGACTTAACTTAATAAAAAGAAACTTATGATCGGTAACTTACGCATTGTATTGAAAACATAATAAAACAGAGTAACAAACTTACAAATATTAACTTATAAAAAATAAAATATATTTACCATGAAGAATTGAAAAACATGACACTACCAAGGAATTTCATACTTAGAGATGAACCGATTTGAAAATTGTCCATTTTATAATGGCTACTTTTCTTTTTTGGGTTACAACCACTATTGTTTTTGACTCATTGTTGACACAAACTACATTTCAAATTTGGGCCCATGAAATCTGCTGGAAGGAGCTATCAAATTATGGATATAACAGCCTAGCCCACGATCTATCTAGCAATGGCACTGAAATTGGGCTTTTCCCTTTATACAGTCTTGATAAGCCTAGCCCAAGCCCAATACCCCAAGGAATTATTACCCGAGAAGGAAACTACCGTTAAAACCTTCACAAACATGTACATCCTTTGTGTAGGTTGTACACTTCAGAATGTAGGAAAATAGTTGGAAGTTATAAGTTGTTTTGCATCTTCAATAATCCTTAAAAAAGTTATTTATGATCAATGATAGATTCAAGAATTTTATTTACTTGGGGGCTAAAGATCATCTCTATTCTTCTTCTTTCTTACGATTTTCTTGATAATCAGATGTTCTTTTTAGAAAAAATTAAAATAAAGTATATGATAGTAAGCATTTACTAAAAGAAGTGTAAGCATTTATAGTTTACATATGATTATGAATTACATTGCCAAGATTTTAGTGGGAGTCTAAAGTCCCCTACTCGTTCATTCATTGGTCTTTAAACTCTCAAGTAATCAAGCACTTGAGGACATTGTCAATTGAGTTTTGAAATTAAGGGGAAAAGGGGACAAGATTAAGGATATATACATCATGATCTTATTTTTATCATAATTTTAAGTTAATGTGCTAAAAATGATCTACTCCATTATCTCAAATCTTATCCCTCCACATAGATAACTCATTTTTACCAAATGTCATGGGTACCCACTAACTAGCTTCTTCACATATATCAATGGAGCTTGTTAGTTCTTGCTCTCTCTTGATGTTGGGTAGTTGATTAATGTTGGATTATTAGGACTTTAAAGTATACAAAACTCCAAAAAGTAAGACACAATGATTCTTTGCAAGAATAGGAATTGAACTCCCACTACACATCTATCTAACTTTGATAGGGGGAAATCTACAAAGCCCCAATTGATAGGGGGGAAATCTACAAAGCCCCAATTGATAGGATGGGGAAATCATATATGTAGGTTTTATCACATGGAATTGTTTTTAGTGGGGAATGAAATAATCCATGTATGCACCATCCATCTGTCAATTTCTATATAGGAAATTGTTTGAAATGTTCTTTCTTTATTTCTTCCTTTTCCTTTAATTAAGTCTTTGCTTTCCAATACTACTTGATCTTTATTGGGTTCTGATTCATCCATCAAATTAATATCCTTATTGGACTACAACATTCCTTAACTTTAGCTCTACTCCACTACCTCCTACCATATTTTACCAAATCCACCAAAAAGTAACTCATTCTACCCCCGTCACAATTCATACATACATGAGTGCCCATGATTCTATTGCAAGACATATACATACATATATGTATATAATATAGTGAAAAGAAAGGAACTGATCGAGTAACCACACATTTACTCGATCTCGTGCATATTTAATTATTTTTTTACGTCGTGTTTTTTATATGTTCTTTCTTTTCTACTCCAACTTCACCTTTTCTTCCCATTTACCTTAAATCATGTATGATGTGAGGTGAAAAATTCTTGAATTTCACATAAATGTTGTATATACATATATATTTTTATGTATTGCATATAAAATATGTGTCATTTTCACAAGCTGTGGAATGGTAATGGGACCAATCATATAAAGGGCAAATGTGTTGTAAGAGAACAAAGGAAGCAACATCAATTCAAAGATGGATGGACTAATTTAAAGATATGTGCCCAACCACACTGACATGTACAATAAGAGAAAGCTCATGTTCATTTCTTGGGCCCCACTAAAGACCTAATCGGATCCATATTTTCATGCTACCCCTTTTTGTCTAAGTCCCTCCATTCCATCTTCTTCAACCTAAGTGCACGGAATATATATGGATTTATCTCCCCACCCCAAGTTGGCAGCTTTTATGGAACACCTTTCCATTTCTTTATTGCCACTGACCCACCAGGGCCCATCACTTTGCACCAAATTTTGAAGGAGATTAATAAAGATGGGCCAAGATACTCAAATGTGGGACCCACAAGTCCAAAAGATTTTTGTGAAAATTATTAATGAGCTTTTTGCATATTTGATGGCAGCCTCTTATGGCATTCCATGTGGGATGAGCTGATGGTCAGCTTTGTTAGGTTAATGTCTTCATGATGATGGGTCATATTGCTAGCTAGAGGTGGACATTATTGTTCATGTGACATAGTTACAAAAATAATAAAATAATAACAATAACAATAACAAGCCATTTGATTGTTAGAAGGGTCGGGTTGTTAATAATTATATAAATGACCTACTATTTATGACTAATAAAGAAAAAGAAATATCAGTAAAATAAATTTTTTTTAGAGGTTGTATTATAAAGCATTTTCATGAACTATATGTTCAAACCTGTTTCATTGTGTCTTCTATTGTCATTAGTATTTATAATGTGTTTAGTTTATGTAAGACTTCTATTATGCCACTTATTTATGATAATATACATTAGTTTGGAGATAAGGTTTGTTTCATCACCCATTTTTAATATTAACTATTGGCAATAATACAATGGTCAAATGAATTGGATCCGGCCAGATTCTTTTCGGACCGTGCAAAGGAGTTAAAATAAGTACACAAATTATTTAATGCTTGATTCTTGTATGACATTATTTAAAAAAAAAAAGATTTGCTCTCTTTTTAATAAAAGCTATTTCTTAATTTAATGTGCATGTTAAACCCCACTTATTGAGATCTAATTAAGGGAATGATAGGCATTGAACAGGCTCCCCATACTTTTAATTTTCCTCAAAAGACTTGGCAAGTGGTGCACAAATTTACATAGAATCATTAACATATCCCTTTTGGTTGTCTCTTTCTATTATTATTATTATTATTATTATTATTATTATTATTATTATTATTA
>CM025786.1:1730546-1784675 GCA_014636745.2 Centella asiatica | reverse complement strand
TATTATTATTATTATTATTATTATTATTATTATTATTATTATTATTATTATTATTGGGAGAAATAGCAAAAGTTGTGGGGAGGAGAAATGGGAGATAATGGAGAGACAAATTAAAAGGCCCCCACTCATGACAACAGGAACATGGGAGATGTGATTTATGACAGTATTCCCCTTTCATTATTTCTTAAATATAAATTATATATTAATATATGTATACTGTATAGAAACTTAGAAAGAGTGTTAAATGGTAGCATGCAGTACCTCAGTTTCTTAGGCGATTGACTATATTTAGAATATAACTAATTAACTCAACTTATATATTCTTTTACAATGTTAAGGTCATATTTTTAAGAAATTCATTTGTGATTAATTTCTTAGAAGCGTATTCATATAAAAGAACAAGGCTACCTCCCCACATTTATACATACGTACACACACAAATATAAAAAATAGAGAGAGAGGCATAAAAGTTGTATTATCTAATGCATGTGACCATTCAAATAAAGATCCGACGATTGAAAATAAAAACATTCGTAAATATATGTTTATTTACAAGTTGAATGTAAAATTCGAAACAAAAACTCTTAAATCTCTGTTATAATTTATTACAACATAAGAATTTAAACATCCACAACAATTTTGTAGGGGATAAACATTTACATTCACAACAAATCTTACCGGATAATTAATAAATTGCCTCTATTTAGGTCATACCATCACCACTTCAATCTGTGTTTATTACTAGATTCTTATGAATTATTTTTCACATACACAGATGTGTGTGTGTTGGGGTGGGGGGGTTGTTATGTTTATGTATGTATATAGACATACATACATACTCTTTTAAGTAGTTTCTAGGCAAGCACACAAGGGGCACAGAACAAAACAAGATGAGTTTTCTTCGCTCAAACTTTCATTACCCTTTTATCTTTCCAATCAAGTGACTGAGACATGGGGTTTAATGGCATCTTTTTATGGTTCATCAGGCCAAATCAAGATTATTAAAATGAGATAATACTAATTAACTTTCTCCAGTGCATTAAGCAATGAAATTAATATATAGTCCAGACAACAAAATAAAAGGAATATATTTTCCACAATCTCAATAACTTATGCCTTGAAATATGAAAGCAATATTTAAGTTTGTGACACTAAAATTCACTTGTCAACATGTAAGATATATATATATATATATATATATATATATATATAGACATCTTATATGATGCCACTAATTAACCTAACAATGGGGCGGCAAAATATGTGATGGTGCACCATTATTAATTGCTAATCACGCGTAACAGCGTGAGTAGCCATTTAAATTATTCTTTTTTTTTTGTTTTTTTTTTTGCTGCGTTTATAATTAAGAAAGAGATTAATTAAGATACCAGCTTTTTTATAATGTCAATTTAACTTTTTAAATATTTTACGTCAAAATGAATTAAACTAAATCAAGTATATAACATATGAGCATGTATTGGCTTAAGAAAGATTTAAGATTACTAAATTAGGTCTAACCATATTAATTAACATTGTAGTAAGCACTCCGCCGTAAGAATTTGACACAAGTATAAATACTGATAATTAAATTAGGTCAAACTTTTAAATTCTCTTAAACTAAATCAACTTCTCTTGACAAAATATTTATTAGAGTTGGTATTATTGGAAGTTTAAAAAAGGGAAATGTAAGACGCCATTGAAAAAACATGTAGAACTTGACCTAAAAATTTTGTGAAGAATATGATGAAGGCATATATATGAAAGCTACTTAATACCCACTTAATTCATCCAATTCCCCTCTATAAATATCGATAGGAAAAGGTCAATATATAGCAGAAAATAGGGTTTAGAGGAAACCACATCGTTTTTTTCACTAAAAAAGGAAAAAAGAAAAAAAATTAAAGGTAAGTATGGCCAATTCAGTTTATATTTTATCTGAATTTTCTTCTTATTGATGAAACTTCTTAACTATATAATAAAAGAAACTAAATTTTATTGGGGGTAGAGCTCGTGCTTGTGGATATTGAATGGTTCACTAGATAAAAATATAATGATAAAATAGACTTTCCAATCTTATATATTGTATTATGGAGTACATTTTATTTAAAAAGAATTACTTAATTCATCGATTAGAATCAAGCCTAGTTACCCTCACATTTCAAAATAATCTGTTGACTTCTTCATCGGACAATGATGTAAATCAATTATGCATTCTTCAACAGCGTGCCTGAAACGTTCATAATAACAAAATATTTATAAATACACCTTCGAAAAATTCAATATCTCAAGAAGCTAGGTAAAACAACTAAAAAACGAGCCCTTCAAAAATACTATTAAGACACGCACACAAATGCGCACGCAAACACAAACACACATATATATGGACACTAGCAAAATTATGATAAAGCGGGAGATAGTGACCACTTCTCTCAATTTTTCAAAACTTTTGTTATATATTCAACCTTATAATTTTGAAAAAAAACTTCATATGTATCTCTAGTTTTATTAATTTTAGTATATTAATCTTTTGCTTTCGCTCCCTTGAAATATAATCTTGATTTTGCTCATGTGCATGGATGCTTACCTTTAAAAGGAACATGTTCTTTAGCTTAATATGAGATGCATTCCTAGATAGGAACAGTGTAGGTAACACACACCTATTAAATATTTAATACTCTTACATATATATCAAGTATTAAGGTACTGCTATTACATACATGTTTGTGTGAATGTATCACATATATCTATATTATTTTTGGTTCCAATTAGTGAGAAGAAATAAATTATTACAACTAACAGTAAGAATATTGTCACAGGCCACAGTATACTATTGTTGCAAATGGAGTCTATATATATAATAATAATAATAATAAAGGAAGATGTTGATAAAGATTGAGTATAGTAGTGGATGTGATTAAATTTATAGATATTCTTGAACCACCAAACGTGCCTTACCCAAGATTATCTCTTTCCCTTTACTTATAAGAGAATAGATTAACAATCAAGAAACTTGGAAAGGGATTCTTGAATTGTATTTATTTAATATTAATACTAAGTAGCTAGTGAATAAATAAATGGAAAAGAAACAAACAAACAAGGAATGAACAAAAGGAAAAGGAATCACATAGTTTGAAGGTATTGTGCTGGTGATGGAGAGACAAAACTGTCCCAATTTAATGGTCCCACTTTAAATATTTATATAAGTGTAATTAGATCCCCTCAAAACAAATCTGCATCATCAAATGTTGCTTTCATGTGACCCCATATCATTTAGTAATTAATTCTACATTTCTACATGTATATATGTATCTACCTATCAAATCCTAACCTATCTGGCTTTTTTTTTTTTTTAAAAATTCTTTTTATTATTCTCTCTTTTTATCTTTAACTTGGAGCTTGGGGTGGCACGTTGACACAAAACTAACATAGAGGATTGATGCTGCCCCACGAATAAGATATATTTTTGTGCTTATTCTGACTTCTTCTTTTCTAGCCTTTACGTAGAGAGAGAAATGGAGAGAGAGAGAGAGAGAGAGAGAGAGTCTTGGTGTTTGATTATATACAATGGCATACTGATTTATAGGTTGTCACAATCTTTTAATTTCATGCGAGAGATTAATTAGTAAAACTAGTCAAATGATCGGATTCTATTCTCTAATCTTTTCTTCAATTATGCCAATCGGTATCGCTTATAATTTACATATATAACGTTCTTACATTAATTTTAATGTATCTTTTAGTTCGTTTTTTGTGGGATAATCACAGAGATAATTTCAATTATTGACTTATTGATTGATGTTAACAAATTTGTCCAAATTATAATTTGTATATAAACTTTTGGTGACTTCTGTAAAACTAATTTTGTGAATTCAATTAAATGATTATTACAACAAACTTAGAAAAATGAGATGGAAATTTATTTGTAAAAACCATTCTAGCTAGAATACTATTGAGTATTCGAATATATCAAACAACAAACATCATAGAATTGAGTTGGAAAATAGTTACTACTATTGAGTATTACTTTTTCATGATTTCAAACGAATCAAACAACACACATTAATAATTGAGAAGTCTACAATTTGTAGTTGTCCACATGTGACACATTCAACCATGCCTCACGCAAATATATGTGAGGCAGCTCACATGTCAACCTCAAAACAAACTTGGTAAAGATAGTTCTTCAATCAAATGTTTATGGTCTTTAAAATCAGTAGTACATGTATATTTATAATGTTGACAATGTCTATAATTTTCAATCCCTTGATGACATATATAGGTTCACTTGTTTCACAACATGGTTTATCTTTTATTTCCTGTTTCTTATATTTGTTAATTAAGTGTCTTTTTGGAGTATTTAAAAATTAAATAAAAACAGTAGAAAACTTAGCTAAAAATGAATACAATAACTCAACATTTAGAAATTGGATCAATAAAGCCAGCAAAATGCTAATTTAGATAGTGGTTATTAATGTATATATTTGGATCATCGACATGAGCCTATTTTGCTTTTTTCTTATAATCTATTTTCTAAAAAATTTTTTGATCTTTATTTACCTTCATACATATACAAAGATTCTTTAATTTTTAGTTTAATTTTGGGTACGATTCTTTAACATTTTTATTTTAATTTATCTTGCCGATAGGCGAGGTAATAATCTTAGTTAGTAAAAAACACACTTAATTATAAGTACTAAGCGTAACTATATAATTCATTTTTTTATTAATTAATCAATGCCCTTTGAAAGTCCAAATTTTGCAAAACTCATCACGATTAGACCTTCATCAAATATATGGCAGCCTAACTACAAGTTTTTGTCAGTAATTTTTCTATTTAAGATTTATAAATCAGCTTTCCATTTAGATTAAAAATTGTATCTGAAAACCACTTGACTCATATGAGACTCAAATCTTATTCCATTTCGTGAACAAAATTAATTAGTTTGGCCAACCACAAGATCACAGTAGCTACCTAGCTAGCTAATATTAATGTATTTGACAATGACCCATGAGTGACCTATTGTATATTATTTTTAGTATTTTAAAATTAATTAGGTTAGTTTTCAATTTCTAAAATTTTTAAAAATCAAAACTACATGGCTCCTTTAGATGTGCATGCCCTACCATTTGTGTGATAATGTAATAAATGCCTTTCCAGAACGGAAAAAAAAAGAAAGAAAGAAACTTTTGCAAACATTCTTGAATTAATTAAACAAAAAACTAAAGGTATAAACACTAATTTCCTTATATTAATAGTACAGATCAAAATGACATGTGCAATCCCCAATTTTTATATTTAGGTGGTTAAGATGATGATTAGAGCAAACAAGTTAGAGAAGTTCATGTGACTTAATTAGTTGTTAGTATATTATTAGTAGTTAAATCATTATCAAGTAAGCATCTAAGGTTTGTTTTGTCATACTTGGGGTGTGTTTGTACTTGACTTTAAATTAAGTTTATTCATTAAATTAATTAATTATCTAGGTTGTCATACTTGGGATATGTTTGTACTTGACCTATTATATAAAGTAACAAACACTTAGCTAATAAGAAGTTGATATTGAACTACGGGCTTTTCCCTGTCCTGTTCTCCAATTTTTGTTATGCTTAATTCCTTATTTTACTCAATAATAAATATATTAAGTAGGACTGTAAACGAGTTAATTTGGACATGAATATGTACGTCTAGTCTAATTTATGTATTTATCAAATCAAATAGAGTTAAAATGAGTTTGGTTAAGGAAGAAAAAATTATTTTTGTTACCCATTCGTTTAGGTATGTACTCGAGTCACAAATTAGTGAATAACCCAAATTCATTCAAATTCCATTGGAATGATTATAAACTTTTTAACAAATGAATATCTTTTTTGATTGTGGGTTAATTTAGATAGTAAAATATTTACTTATGTCGTTAAGATTAATTGATCAAATCTCATTAATGAATATTGGGTTAGAATTAAAGTAAAGTTAATAATAGTAAGAATTTCGTCGATAAAAAATTCATTTAATTTATAAATCAAGTCAAATAAATTTTAAACGAGTACAACTTAATCAAATAGTTTCTAAATTATAGCCCTACTTGGAGGTCTTAAAGAGAGTAAAAGTCTTCCTTCTCTGACATGTTAATTTGGGTGACATGTATTGTTTATTCATGTCCAACGTACCTTTTCTTTCTTTCTTTCTTTTCTTACCTTTTTTCTTTAATTGTTTGTCTATCAGCATTTTCCATGCAGATGCCATGCTGCAGTTCACACGTGGTGGAGCCTACGTGCATACACTTTTGTCAAAAAAATAAAACAAAATTTATTTTTTTCTTCTTTTTTTTTTTTTTTTTTACTTTCTTGCTAAATTGTTATTATTCTTATTAATTCGAAAGTCTCTGATATCCTTGCTACTCGCACATGCGTCTTCATTTTATTCATTTACATAAATGAGAAATTGTACACAAATATATTCTCGTATATATAAACATGCACATTCATACAGTAAACGATTAAAATCGTACGATCATTAAAACTGTCAATTTACTTAAAAGATACATAATTTATCACTAATTAATGTACACAAATATGTGTATATATAATGCTATTGCAATATAGATTTAATGTTAAAGTATATACATCTTTTTAATTAGAATTTAAAATTGAAAACTTTAATTCTCACTATGTCTCTACACGCTCAATAAAATGTACACTAGCTTATAATCTCTCAAACGTATGTAGACAAGACAAAGATAATTTTTTTTCTCTAGAAAAGTAAATTGTAGAAGGATCTGTATGGAATTAAAATAGAAGTTATCTAGGGTATAACGTAAAAATAAATGTTAAGGTAATAAAATAATTGATAATATTGATGTGAATTTTGATATAAATAATATATACGGAGATTGCTATTCAATTATCAAGACATATAATTATGTGCACCAAACAAGATAGTAGTTTAAATATTGAAATGTGGATGTGGAAGTTTTATTATATAATTATAAGCCAAACCAGAAAGAAAAAGAAAAAAAGGACTTATGTAATTATGTACTGAGTATACTTATATTAAGAGTAGTTTTTTTTTTCATTCAATTTTTCAAGTCAATTGAGATTATACACAATAATTTAAACATTTATTGACATTCATACTGTGTTAAGAGAATGGAACACGCAATATTTGAGCAGATCATACAATATAATTATTAGAATTTTAATTTTCATATAAATCTCATTAATTTTGTCTGTATTTATACATAATTATAAACATTGACTCCTTCCGTTCTACCATCTTATCTATCTATTAACGTGTATTAGCAAAATTCCAAAATTATTCACTAATATATAACATCGAAAAATCATTATCTTTGATGTTATTGCAACTCTACAAACTCACATTTAGCAATGAATTGTTGATTAAAAAGACAACACATATCATAATTATATATGACATACTTGTATGTTCACATGTAACATAGTTATATGTACTTCAATATTGAGGTGATTTTAATAGAGACAATATTTTACTGTAAAATTTAATTAAATTAATTTATTGAAATAAGTTGGTATATATGATATTTTAAAAAAATACACACACATACATAAGCATTTGTGTGTGTGTATTGTGTGATTGTGTGTAGAGATATAGATGTAAGTCATGGGTGTGTGTGGAGAGTTCTTGGAAGATGGCTATGGGTCTCTGTCACTGTCTAAATTAGAAGCTAGTAGTTAATTGATGTAACATTTATAAGGTAGTAATTTAAAAGGACATGTGATTAATGTAGAAAACGATTACTGTCTAAATGATAACACTATTAAAGGAAAAAAACAAATTCACACGTATATACATATATTCGGGAAAAGACCCATAATCAGTTGATAATCCACTTCTAGTTGAAGATATAATTTTGTATTCTCTCCAAAGATGATCAAGTTAAAGTTTAATATTAGTCGAATCTTGATTCAACCCATAATCATTTTTAATTGAGAGTTTGAGTTTTATTAATCGTCTTTTTTAATAATTTCAAGTTTTATTTGTCTTTTTTTGATGATCAAAGATTTATTATTAGTCGAATGTTGGTTCAACTGATAGTGTTTAATAATTATTTTTAGTTGAGAGTTTAAGTTTTATTCGTCATTTTTTAGTAATTTCAAATTTTTGATGAATAATCTATACATATCACCATAAAATTTAATATCATTAGGAACTTTTTCAGAACAAGATAACTATTAACCAAGAAGATCTCACTTTTAAAATATGTAGATAAGAACTTTAAGCAATTTGATTTCTTTGATAGGTATAAAGATAATCTTTTATTTGAAAACGTATTTGAAAATCAGTCCGAAGAAACATTTAACCAATATGACTACACAACTTGTATTTTAGAAAATTACAAATTAATATAAATAAAATAAAATATATAGACAGAAAAAGTAATATATTATTTTTCCTCCATCGTTCTTTTTTAGAAGAACCAAATGAAGTCTAACAATTTTTGTAACATAAAAGAAAATTTGAAACTTTTAGTTAATTTGGTATCAAAGACAATATATTAAAAGTTAGGCAACCATATCACATCATATGGAGTAATATAAAGTGAGTGAGACATCATAATTGAGTAATGAAGACATAATCCACTGCTACTGTAAAATCAGATTTCCACTTGATTTATTTATTTATTTATTTATTTTCTATAAAGTGGAATTTTAGTACTTTGACGTTTAGTCAATTTAAGCCGCCCATTAAATTCTTCACTCAAAGTCTTTCGCACATTAAGAATTTGAATAATTACTTTCACCCGTTTTAGGGATAGCGACTGGACTAAATAAAGAATAATCCAATAAACTTTATGCATTTTATTTATGAAAATGCTCTTTTCATTTCAAATTAATTTGCCACGATTCAACTTTAGACGTTAAAGAGATCATTTTCTAAATTAAAATTATACTTTATTCTAATAAAATATAATCACAAGAATTCTTTTTAAATTCAATCTTTTATAATTTTGTGAATGCAAATATGTAAGTGTAATTATAAAGTCAAAATATAATTAATTTGACCTAAAAAAGTAGAAAATGACAATTAATCTGAAAAAGAAAAAAAATGCTTACAAGTACTTCGAGCGGTATTTTTTTTTTCTTTCTTTCTTTTGTGTTGGTTACGACCTCCGAATGGCTTTTATTATTAGCACTTTTTCAAATGAACAAATTAACCAATAGAAAAGTAGTACTAAACTCGAGTATATTATAAGGTGGCATGCACTAGACTTTATTGAGTCTGGTTAATAATTCATTCCCAAAGGACCTAAAAAGATTCAATTCTCATAATTAAAGGTATGTAACTTAAAAGATGATGTGAAAAAAAAAATGTCAAATTGCAATATTGCATATTGGACTAGTGCCTGATACTCGGACCTTTACTTCAATTTGTATTGGTTATTTGGTTTGCATTATTTCTTGGATCACTAAAAATTAAATAAAATTGTTGCCTTTTTCTTATAATTAAGAAAAATAGACTTCCAACATTTATTTGTAAAAAATTTCAAGAGACAATTGAGACTCTGTTTCTAATGTATTATAACTTGTACAAAATCTCTCTACCTAAAACCTTTATATGAAAATCACCATTTTCTTTAAATATGATTTTTTTGGTTACTTTAATTATGAAATACGAAAAGGTCAAAGAAAATACATTTTGAAATAAACTTTTATAACATTTTAGTGATAATTAATATTTTCGACATACTTATTATATAATGATCTTCTTTTGAAAATATCGGATGCTTTTAACTTAAAAGAAATTAAACCACATAAAATCTGCAACCATATATGCATCTCGATCAAGATAATGGGAAAAAAATCGAAAGAGGCTCAATCAAAATTCAAATAAAAACTGCCCTCAAAATTTAATTAAAAAATGAAAGATTCATTTAACTAAAAACTATTTAAAAAAATATTTACAATTAGTCTAAATTAAATATCTAGAAACTGTGGTTTTCTTTTTCTTTTTTTTTTTTTTGTTTCTTATCCTTCTCTAACTTTTTGCATCTTTTCTCCCTAAAGATGAAACTACTCAACACATGCTAACATGCACCGTAGCATTCATGCTAGCGTTACACAGAGGGCATGTAGATTGTAGAGTGGACCCACATGGTGCACAAAGGCAAAGATGCCTGCATGGCAGCAACAGCACACACGATTCCCTTTCCCCACATTTCTTGCACATCCTGTTTCCACCACCGCTACTACCACCCTCCTCCACCGCAGCCGCTAACATGCGCCGCTTCCCCGTCACTTCCTCGTCCTCTCCATTCTTCCCGTATTCATTGCTCCCGCAGCACGATTCCGCCTCCCCCGCTGCCCCGCCTGCTGGAAACCGTCCGTCGTTGCTAACGTGCGCCAGCAACTGTTCCAGGTTGCAACGCAGAGCCATGGCGGTGGCTTCGTTCGACTGTGCCACGTCCTTCCATAATTGGTTCTCTAAGTAAAGACTCTTCACTCTTTCTTGAAGTGCGAAATTCAATCTTGCCATCTTCTGAATTTGCTCATCTTTTTCTCTCAGCTTTTTCATCACACCCTCTCCTATTGTAGATATCAACAATCTTGCTTGTTGCTTTTGTCTCTCTTCAAGTTCCAATCTGATTTTCTTTGTCTGTGAATCATTAAAACAAAAATTAAATAAAAACCCGTTTCATACAATTATATATCTCATAATTAATAACTTCAATTCCTCCTTATCTTTTTTTTGTTTCATTTAAAAAAAAACAGAATAAACATTAGTTGAGAAAACTTACATGTTGAGCAATGATGTGCTCAAACTCCAATTGATTTTGTTGCATCTGAAGTGAGAAATTCTCATCACCAAGCACAGATGAAAAATCATTGACAGAATTTGTTTTCTGGGGGAGAATCACACTGTTTAACTGATCCATTGAATCTCTTGAACGTTTTCTTGAAACAACAGGGAGATTGTAAGTGAGCCCACTTTCTGAAGTTTTTGGTTGAACCATCATGTTGTTATCACAAACCAAAGATTGATTATTGAATGGTAAGAAATTAGAATCCCCCATTGTTGTCACCAAAGGATCTCCACAACCCATCTGTGCTGATGATGAATTATATCCATACAAGTTTGCTTGATCAAAATTCCCAAAATCCCTGGGGGAAAAAAATCATACCCATGTCAAAAAATCGAATGAAAAAAAAAGTTATAATGAACTCGCGTCTGTTTAAATTATCTTGGCTGACCCTGTTCAATATATCCGTCTGCAAATCTGGCAGACGGTTGAATTCTTATATTGAATTGTTATAACATTGTAAGGAGATGATTTCCTTACAAAAATATATGTGGGTAATGAAGTATTACCTATTTGGGATGACTTGTTGAGGGAAGAGATTGAGATTTCTGGCTTCAACTGCCATGAAAATTTGTAAGTGTGTGTGTGTGTTTTTCTCTTGAGTTTTGAGTGGTTTTGATGTGGAGAGAAAGGGAGTGAAAGGATAAAGGGGAGAGAGCATGCAATGGAGGTGGCGACTAGAGGGGATGAATGGGTTTGGTTTTATATTTATGGTGTTGGGGGGTGGGTGTGTGATTTATCACGCATGTATGTGTATGGGTGGATGAGAGAGAAGGAAAGTCAAAACAATTAATTCTAGATTCTAGAGAGAGAAAGTTTTACCCGTTACCATTTCCAGAGCGAGAAAGTCGAATGATGACAAAAGAATAGTAACCAAAAGTGATGGTGCTGATTTGCATTGATGACTGGAGATAGATTTTTTATTTTTTATTTTGGTATTAATTTTTTGGGTGACAGTTATTAACTTATTATTATGTTTTTCTACTTTAAATGAATCTCCATAAAAAATATTTCGAATATTATTATTGCAGATTTCTAAATATCTTAAATATTCATGTGTATAGTTGGAGATAGGCATGTAATTATGTGTTTTTCTTAATGCAGAGTATATTTATAAATATATTGATGAATAATTTGTGGGGCTAGTTGTTGAAACATCAACTCCGTAGCCATACCAGATGTGGAAGAATTAACTGAGTTGCATGTGGCATTTAATACAAAAAATAGTAAAATGTTTATATAGATAATATTTGTAGATTTTGCGGAAATTAATATTAATAATAAATATTTATATTATTTAAAGAAAATAAATTAATGGCCCACATTATGCATTGTGACGACAACGAGTCGGATAAAGTTATACAGCAACTGTTTGCATTCGGCTTAAATTTGACGTTCGAACCGTATTCTTTTCAAATTCGACCGACTTTTTTTTCTTTATTGGCTTTTATAGAATTTATTCTATCCAAATCTAATAATCTATAAACTGATTTCTCTAGTTTAAATTCTTCGATTAAAAAGTTTAATAAAATATTAATACATGATTAGTAGATAGTTGCACACTCTTAATAGTGTGTAAAAAGTTTAGAATACATTATAATATACAACTGTAATATATTATAATGTAAAGTATTAGATTCGAGTTGACTCAAAAAAGTAAAATTCATAAAAATATATCTTTATCTGTTATACGTGATACTACAATATTTTAATTGATCATTGAATAAATATATATATATTTGACATGTTTGATTAAAAATATAATTTTTTTAAAGGTCAATTTGTATTTGCAAAACAATAATTTGTATCATGAGTATATATTTACTTTATTAGAAATTTAGAATCATGAGTGCAAAAACTTCAAGTAATATTGGAACATAAACAACCTGGGTACAAATTTGCCAAATTCTACTTATAATTTTAATAACATCTTTAACGTATAATCTAATTATTTTATTAACATAACGTGATTATATATTATTAACAAATTTTGGTCTCACTTTTAATATTTAAATCAAACTCGAGTTAGAGTCGTATCATTAAATTTAATACATGTGTTACGATTGCGATCGAATCGGATAAAGCTAATAAGAAGTTATACATGTAATTGTCTGCATCCGGCTCAAATATTAAATGTCTTATACGTTACGTTCGAATAGTATTCATTTCAAATTCGCCCGACTTCAATTGTCTTTATCGAATTGATTAAACGGAGTTCTAATTTTTGTAAAATGAATTCGCTAGTTTCAAATTCGTGGCACAAAAATTAATTAATTGACATTGATTATTAAAAACAAATTAAAAAGGTTGAACAAACATAAATTTACTTGGATTCAGCTCAAAATCCAAAATACTTACTAAAATTCACTCGAATTCGAATTATACGATAAAATTTATATTCAAATTCAATTCGACAAGAATACAATATTTAATTTGATTTGATTCGATTAAATATGAAAAATAATCGAATTACTGTTAAGCTTAATATTAAAACTACTCATAATAGCTGAATTATTTGTTTACTCAACAGATGAAATTCTTTTTAAATTGAGTTAAAACTTGAATTATATTAGACGATACTATCTTTATTTGTTAAAAATACATATGTTAATATCATATTTTATTTGACTATTACTTAAATATATTTGACATGTAAATAATTATAAAAGTCAACTTATAGTTGCAAAACATTAACAATTAATTTCACTTTATTTCGGTATAAAGCTAATTAAGTATCATTCGAATATATTAGCATCGTGAGTACTAAAACTCGAGTACAATTTGGACATTAACAGCCTGGATACAACATTGTCAAATGCTACTAATACTTAAAAAAAAAAAAAAAAAAAAGGAATCCCGAATTTGATTATTTTAATAACATATTTGAGTTTTGCTTTGTAATTTTTAAGTCAAACTTAAGTTAAAGTCAAATATGTAACCCAAAAGAAATCCCAAATTTAATTATTTCAATAACGTATTTGAGTTTTTCTTTGTAATTTTAAGTCAAATATAAGTTGAAGTCGAATATGTAACCCAAAAAAAGAAAAAGAAAAAAGAGAGGTTAAAGTAGAATAATTAAATTAATTTTTAGACGTACATAATTCACATCTTTACCTCAAGAGAAAAATGCTCCACTTTAATGAATAATTTTTTTTTCTTCACGAGAAAAGTAGAGAGAAATTAAATTAATCAATTTGGAAAATAGAACTGCACGGAATAATTAAGAAAGTTATAATTGGATTCTTAATTAATTACGTAGTATTACCTAAATATATTTCTTTTTTTGAAAAAACTCAAATCTAATATACATGTAATATATACGTAAATATTTGCAAACACAACTCTTTTCATTTAAGATATATTCCCTAAATTTGTAAAATTATTTGTCAAATTTGGGAACCCAACACAAAATTTATTCTCCTTATAATATTTGGAAATTCACGTTTCCATACTGTCCGAGAATACGGATATGGTTCAAATCGCCGTGATTTTGGTACGAGTAACTGATGTGCTGTCAGTCAGCCACGTAGCACGGGGATACACGTAAGCACGAGCTACAGTCCACTTAACTTTTTATGATTTTCCGAGAAGACTCGTTGAGAACGTGAAACGGACGATGGGACCCAGCTGTCGCACGTGTGAGGTGGGAATAGGGTGGGAGATGGAGACAGCAGATTAGACCCGTTTGCCACCGTGGCGGGGTCCACCTCAAAATTTCTTTGCTGGGCCCCACTTTCTGTTTCCCCGTTTGTTGTTTTGTCTCCTTAGTTTATTTCTGTACGGACAAACAGTGCACCGTGTTCGAATAGTATATTTCTTTTGGTTAATGGGTTTGGAGATTGCAAACAATGTACTTGGACAAAAAAAAATTATGCGTAACTTTTTTATTTGATAATCTTTATATATATTTTTGTATTTGATATGACATATTGGTTAATTTTATTAATCATCGATTATTTATTCTAAATAGTAAGAGTGTCAGAGTTATGAAGAGGGAATTGAGGTGTGTGTTTTAGCCAATAACTTCTTACATAAAAAGATATTCTTTAATGAAATAGTAGTTTATTAATGAAAATAGCATAAATTTAAAAGTTATGATTGATGTAATTACTATATATATTAATTATTTATATATATAAAGCTATCTAATTTAATTACAAAATCTTACTAATCATCAATTCCAGATCTCAAGAAATCATTGTTTAATTTAAATAATTAACATATATGTAGTACCATATAAATTAATGAAATTTTCATATTTATAAGAATTCAATATAATTTCAAAGAATATTGTTCTTACACCGAAAAGTTATATATAACTTATCCTCCGTATATAATTATCGGTTAGAAAAGTTCCCAACTTTGTTCCATTTTTTTTTTTAATTTTATATATGTCACTTGAATTGTGGTTAATTAGATTTTTAGACTTGTATGTAACACAGAGGAAAAAAAAAGTATATCTTAACAATAGTTTTGAGAAAAACTTACACATGCAGATTTAATTGTTGGATAGGTAACTCTTATTTAACACATAATAATTTACTCCGTAATAAAATTAACATTCATTTTGATATTTATCTAAGAAGTTTAGTAGTAGAATCAGTAATAGTTAATCTCATAAAGGCATATTTGTAACAGCTGATTAAAAAAAGAAAAGGTCGGAATTATATAGCTTCTTAAAAAATATAAAAGTAATGCTGTATGATATTGACAATGAGTGTGAGTTTTTCAGATTTTAGATAATAATATTCTATTTAACAAAAACAACAAAAATATATGTTAATATAATTTTAAATGGGAGAAATCCTAATGAGTATGTTTCGAGGAAGATGGTGGAACACCAAAATGATTAGACGCGTTTCTCTCTTTTCTTTGGTCTCATTATGATCCATGAAGAAAAGGGAAGAAGAAAAGTGTAAAAAGCATTTAATTTATTTATAAGGTAATCCAATACATGGATAGTTTTAAATCATTGCATGGCAGCAATTATGTAATATATCTTCTTTACACCAAAAATGTCCAATTAACTTGACTTGACCGATTAAGTTGGCTTCAAAACTTCAATGATAAAAGTCAATTACCAGAAATTTTTGAAAATTATGTTAAAAAATGACTTAATTCACTTTCTTGAGACGAGAATATGAAGAACGACTTTATTATGGTGCTTATAAAGGTGGCATATAACGTGTATTTGATTATTTCTTAGTAGTAGACTTATCATGTTTTAGTAGGAAATAGTCGAATAGGTATAATTATTTGAAATAGCATCTCATTTGTTATCCAATATTTAATGAAATTAACATGACAGAATAATAGTTAAATGAATTATAAATGAGTAATGATTTATTTTTTTGGCTATAAAAGGGACTAATGTCCCGAAAAAATAAGTAAACTCTACAAAAACGGGAAAAGAAAACACTTACAGAATCTCAAAAAAAAAAAGAGAACTATCTCACTTGAGGAAAAAGATGAGAATAATTGATTTCACCATCTATAATTTTATTGGCACTTCAATCTACACACACATTTCTCTCACGAAGTGTGTGCTGCACTTGAACAACCCAAGACCTTTTTAACAGCTCCAAAACCTCCTCAAACAAAATGGTAGTTAAATTTTAAACGAGTAAAAATGTTATCCATAATTATTCCATTAAACAACCAATCGTTTACAGCACCTTAATTTGCCAGTAATTAATTTATACATCTATTAATTCAATCGTTTACAGCACCTTAAATTTTAAATAATAGTCTTCCCTAGCTCATCCAAAATTTTGTGTGGAAAAAATAAAGCAGCACAACTAATATATCTAGATAATTAACAGATATAATACGGGAATCAAAATAGGAGCAAAGAAAAAACACGTACGAATTTGATGAGTGGCAGTGTTATGTCTAAATCATGGCACTAGAATCTTTATTATATGAAAAAGGGTTACCAATTTCTTAAATTTATTGTGATTTTTCAAATTAATTTAGATTCATGAATTAATTAGACAACTAGAAATTAAGTAAACAACAATAAAGAAAATCGGCAGTTCGATTGATTTGTAAATTACTGTGGTTAATTTGTAAATTATTTTTGTGAGTTAATTTATGAACAAATATTTATTCTATATATATTGTCAACAACTTAATACGTACAAAGAGACAGAGAGTATAAAACTTTGATAGAGAAACCAAAAGTTGATGGACGCATTGGCCTTTTGTACTACGTTAGTCTAATTTGAAAGTTGTTTTGCTTCTTGGTATTTTATCAAATCATCTAGAGATTTGATGAAAAACAAATTTCATTTTAACAAAACAAGATTCTGGAAATTTAGTTAATTTGCCATCTACAAATCGAATTTATCATAATCAACCAGTATTTTTTTTATTTGATATAACAATATCTGGGTCCTGATGCTTCAAAAATTATTTTACGTACTAACGATAATAATTATCAGAAAAGAAAAAGAATATTATGTAATTCCAAATGATTAATTAGATTATCGAGGACTCAATTCCTGAAATTTATGCGAGTAAAATTTGCTTTCACTAGAATTATATTAAAATCTCATATATTCAAATTGATAGAGTACTACTGAATGTATATTTGATAAGAAATAATTGCACAGGATCTAAATATTACTCCGAATAATATATTTTGAGCAATTGATATATGAATTTCAATTTATTTTTTCTGGCAAGATTTGTCCTCTAACAAAAATTGTTTAAATCTCACAAAAATAAAATATAAGAATGTTACATAAATTTAATATGCATTTGAAATGCAAAAAGGTTTTAGTCCATGGATTACTCTTAGTAACTATGTGCTCCAGGCTACAAATGTAAAACACTTACGTGGATGTTTAAAGAGTATAGTTAGACACAGAAGAATAATTCAAAACGTATACTTTGTGTTCATAGGGACATAATATTTTTTTATTTCTATATTATTTCATTTAATCCAATCCAATGTTAACATTAAAGATCTTTTAAAATGATTCGGACGAGATAAAGTCGTAGCTGCAGTCTGAAAGAGTTTCTAGTAGGGCTAGCAACAAACTAGGTCGTTTACTTTATTCTATTGCCCTATATATCCTAATCATCGATTTTTTCTTAACCTAAAAGTAATATGAAGCATAGGGTTAATCAAATAAGTAGGCATGTTTCCATATATCGAGCTCATGATTCTCTTTTCTTTCAACCGTCTACTTATATAAAAATTAAAAAGAATCCTAAACAAAATAATAATAATAATAATAATAATAAAAGAATCCTTTCTAGACTTCATGTAATATATAGTACGTGATAAGGAAATGATTTAGCAACCATTGATTGAATCACACTAAAGAAATTTCCTTCATTTTTCAAAGTGCATTTTAGTGGCCAGTGATTAGTGGAGTTGAACATATATACACAAAAAATTAGTGCTAGCTAGCTAGAAGTAGCTATGTAATTTCTTCTTCTACATTTAAAAAAATTATTTATTTTAATTTTTTGTTTTAAATAAGAATTAGAAGCACCGGCAAGTCCATTAAACCTAGTTTCATTTGATGTGACTAGCTAGCTTGTTTGTTTAAAGGGGTGATCAATAATACTAAACCCCATACAAATTCTTTATCAAAAAAAAAATAATAAAATAAAAACCAATACAAAATGAATTCTTTTTAAAATGTGACAAAAAAAAGGTAAATAAATTAGTCTTAAGTGGCCTAACTTTGGATGATCCCATTTATATGAAATGATTGACTGACGCATCTTGATCACGCCAAGTTAATGTATATCACTTGGTAAACTACCCTTGTTTGTTCATGAAATGCTACCTTCTCGCAAAGTAGTTGGACATAAGTTAATCCTGTTGTTCAAAATTAAAATTTTAGGCTATAGGCAGCTACATGCCCCATTAATAAATATAAAAGAAAATCAATAAATTAGATATTAACACCTAACAACGGGGTAAAATTAACTTTTGGTACATGTGTCGATACCTAATTAACGAATTGATACCTTAAGTGAAATTTTTAATAAATTGGTATTCAAATTAAAGCTTACTAACATTCTGTTAAAAATTAAGATTCCATCTCCGTTTGATTTTTAAATGTCACGTGATGATATAAATTTCAATTTAACTTTTAAAAGTCTAGATAAATATTTGGTACATGTACTAGATTTCAACTACCAAGTTGGTACCTAAACTAAATCATATTACCATCTATAAATCTATACTAAAATTCTAAGCAAATATTTTAATATGTTTTAACTATATTGTAAAATAAAATTTGTTAAACCCTCATTTACTAGTCACTGATCTCCTGTTAATAGAAAAATGAGGTTAAACCATTTACAAAACTTAGAAAATAATTGTTATCCCACAAAGCAAACAAAATTGAATTAAATAGAAAACATCCTGTAAATACAATTTTTTTTTACTACAACTAATAATAAAAAATTCAATAATAAAAAGACCTAATGAATCATTTGATGTTGGATATCTTTATTACTTGTCATTCTCCACTTGTATGATCTATATTGAATATTTAAAAATATACAGAAATATAAATTAAAAGCTAGATCAACTTTTATGTCAGATTACTAGCTTATATAGACATAACAAATTTCCTAACATTGTATTAATAAATTTCAATTTAGTTACTAATTTGTTAAGAAATTTTAATTTAGGTACCAATTTGTTAATATAATTTTAGTACAGGTACCTGCACTAGAAATTATTTTGTAACAAAGGATAACATTTTCAACATATGGGTATTCTGTTTAACCTTTTTAGCTCTGTTAATCACGTGTATTTTGATTTAACCATATAATTTTAAACTAGTATATAATTTTAAAAAATCCTAATTATCAGAAAATGTCGAAATAAATAAGTGAATGAAGATGAAGTAGTAATTATTTATCTTTTTCTCTTTTCAGAAATATATCATCCAAATTGGGACAAGTATGACTCAAATTTGACAACTACGATATATCAAAGCCATCATTTTTGTCCCTAACTATTGATCTCATTGGAAATGTGTGAGGAGGAAAAGATGGACGATTTGAAAAATGAAAAAGCATATAATTCAGTGAGCAAATCAAGCCACTCTTTTAGAATTTTTATCGTTTAACAATACATACTTCGTGATCATATTGTCATTTTCCAATCGTTTGTTTCTTTGTCCAATTCTAAAAGATCAAAAGTCTCGAAATTCGCGCATACGTTTCAATTATATGATGTTATTTTGTTGTACTTATGTTCGAGTTTTATCCGACTTTCACGAGCGCAATCCTCATGCATGTATGCATGATAAACACGTCTCTAAGAAAACGTTCAGCGGATGACCATGCATATATATATATATATATATATATATATATATATATACATACAAACATATAATTAATAAATTTTGTTAAATTTTAATACATAAATTCTTACGTATAGTCGTATGGGTAGAATCATATAGATATACATGTACATATAATTTAATTACATACACACGTATAAATATTTATATATCTATATATGTGTGTGAGCGTACTTATATACATATTTTATATGTATACAATGTATACTATGCGTGTGTATAACTTTGATTGATTTTTCTAAAACTAGTTGGGCACTACTCGGGAAACACGGACGAAAGGAAAATAAAGTAAAAATACATTTCTTAAAAGAAAAGATATTCTAAAATGATGGATAAGGTTAAACTAGCTATAAGTCTATAATGTATGAACATATCTACGTACATATTAAATTGTGTATATATAAAATCGAAAATTGTGGCCACAAATCTTGTTATCAAACTGAAAACCTAGCTATCTGGATTCTTGAACGTTTTATTAATACCAATGAAGTTTTCAAATTAATTAACTAATCCCAAAAAAAAAAAAAAATTCCAAGGTTTATTTCACCACAATGCGATCATCAGAACCTACTTATTTAAATCTTTTGTTACTTTCCCCTTCTTTTCTTCACAAGCAAACAAAATGACACCAAGAAATTACATGTGAATGCGAGTGCTTAGTTACATATGTTTTTGGTTTTTTTCAAACTTTGCTTTTCGAAAAGTAGGATAATTTCAGAAGGGCCCTAAGCAACTATTTTTTTACCTCAAAAATAAAAATTCATGAATTTCCCAGACGCAAAATGATAAAAAGATGGGGAATTGAATAAGGATATGTACAACACCCAAAAATCTAAGTAAAAATATTAAGCTCAAGAATTACATCATTTTTACAAGAAATTGACAAACAGAAAGCAATGTTTGTGGTTTGATTTATTAAGAATAACTTATGAACTGGTCGTCATTTGTTTGGAATTTCTTTGGAGGCCGTTGGACCGACAATAAATAAATCAGATACACCAGAAAAATAAATAAATGAATAAATAAAAAGGAGAAATCCGATATTATTAATTAAATAAATACTGTACGTATACATAACCAGAAACTTACTCTTTCCAAACATTCAGTGGATTCGTTGTGGTTATGGTAAAATACCACAAAAATAGGAGTGGTTTTTCTTTTTATTCATTTTTTTTAGTTATTTCTATTTTCCAAATAGTTCACCTCTTTGTTTAGTTCTTCTTATATTTATGCATATGTCCAGTAAGTGGATATGTAGTATATTATTTTAACTTTCTCACTAGCTTAGTGTCACATGCGAAATAAGCGATCTTCTTGTTAATCATGTGCATATATTGTTTATTAGTAAAAATTTCTGGTCTATTATTAAATGTATCCAATCTACTGATTGACCTAATTATAAAATATAATGCATACTCACTGTATATGTATTGAAACATTAAATATGTCGATCTAAATTTTATGAATTATGAATATATATATATATATATATATATATACACACACGCATATGTATGTATAAAGTGTTGCTAATTGTAAGATTATTCTAACAACGGCATTACATATATTATAAATGCATTTTTTTACATGATATCGATCTTAAGGTAAATATATTAAAAAGAACTGCATAAGATAAATGGCAATTTTCTCTAACAAACAATATGTACCATATAATTAAATATAAGACACATTTTGATTTCAAAATTTAAAACAATAACATATATAACATAAACATAAAGATTCTGTTAACAGGAACAAACTCGAACTACCTTTTAAGTAATTTTCTTATTTTAATTGATATGATGTTACTCTACTCACGTCCAATCATCAATTTTTGACATAAAGAAAACAAAAAAAATTATAAAATTAAATAGTAAAAGATCACTTTAGTCACGTACTTGGCATAACTTACTATAATCGATTGATAAAATCAAAGATTGTGGTTTTGGACATTAAAATAAACTCCAAATGAAATGACAACGAGAGATTGCGATCCTTCATTTCGTATTTGAATAAATGAAAATTTTTCATTTAATTTCAAAAAAGAATTAAAAGTACTTTCATGTAGTATAATTAGAGGCTGCGGGACTTGCACGACGGCTAAAAGTCTTGCCGTCTTGGTGTGGTCAGTTGTCCTTTCTAATATGCTAAGCCAAATTGTGATGTGCCATGAATACAAATAAGTAAATGTGGACCACATTAATTATGTATTTTGTGTCTCTTCTTTATCTTCATCTTTAAGATCACTTTCACGTTTAATTAACTTGTTCCAGTACTATATGCCTATATACGTATATAATAGACTGTTTTCGATGCTCACTTCTTTTTTTCTTTTTTTTTTTGATCAACGAAACATCTGTTTCATGCACTAATTCATTTAATTTACATATAATGTAATTCAATTCATTAATGTCAAGATTATAAGATGATCGCTCTTAACGGTTTGAGCTAACCACGACTTTTGTCGTCCTCACATACATCATGCTGTGCACCCTATTTATATAAACATAAGTGAGTTTTGATAATATAATTGTACAAGCTTGCATTTTTTTTAATGCTTTTTTAATTTTTTTTCTTCATATTATTAGTAATATTTTGAACAAATAATTAGATACACGTCCACTAATGTATAATCTTAACTTATAAGGAGTTTGAAGGAGTTTCTAACAATTTCATATATCTTGATTGAAAATTTTCTAATCAAATAAATAGAGTTTTTACGAACTTGTCATTCAAATTCCTAGCTCCTAATTAATTTAAGCTGGAAAGCGTAGTTCAGTATACTCAGGTCTCATTGGCATATATATTATAGTCGACTACTTTAAGAATTTAATTATGTAACTAATTAATTAGTTTTGGGATTTTTTCCGAGTAAACTAGATATAGAATATAATTATAAATTTAGTTATAGATACTATCAAATTGGTTAATAAATCAAGGATTAATTTTACTATTGATATCATTGTCTTATACAGATTTATGGTTTGTAACCAAATATTCTCCGTTGTAGTCTTTCCTCCCATCTTATTACATCAAATACTTCATAAATCAGTATCATTCATAAATATTTTTTTAACCCTTGCATTTTTTAAGTTCTTAATTTCGCAATATGAGTTTCGCAGTAAAAATAGGATTTTTTTTTTGGATAAAGTGGACAGTCTTTTCCTTTTCCATTTTTATTTTTACCATGATTATTCTTTTTCTACAAAAGCAAAAGATAACTTAAACAATATATGGGGTCATTTCTTCTTTTCTTTTCCTGTTTTGGGCCATTAGTTAAGAGGCTTTATATTACAAGAATAATTGGGTGTGTATGTTTCATTGCTAAATCCCATATAGTTAGTGCATATATATCATAATCACTTATTAGAAGACAATAAAATATACTCCGTAATAAATAAATAAACTATACTATAACACTATCTATATTTAACTTTTGTAATTACTTTTACCTAAATCGCTTTTGAAAAAAATCAACAAGACAATATTGAAAGCAAATTGATGCCCTCCACATAATCCTATTTGCATCGATTAGTCCCAAATCCCGATGCAAAACGCGGAGTCAATTAAATAAATTAAAAGTCTTGGCTTGTATATATTTTAGATCTAAAGAGATCAGCTGGTAAACCAAACTGATGGAAAGTATATTTATTTTAATGTGAATAATATATATTTTATCGATTCTTTAATTTTGTTATGGCATTGTCTGGTGATAAATGATAAGTAGCCATCTTCTCAATCCACTATTATTATGTTATTAAAAGTCTTCTTCATGCTAATGCTATGACAGCAATATTGTGGTTTCTTGTCAGTCAAAAATTCAAAGAAAAAAGTTGGAAACTACAGAAATTTGATGGACTTCTGTTTTTTTTTTCTCTCGAAAATTTACGTGATGCATTTTTCAAATTTAAGTGAAATTTTTATTAGATAATTTCATCATTTCAAGTAAATAAACAAAATGAAATCACTTAAAGATGACATCTCAATATAGAATATACTTGTACACAAATAAACATGTAATATAAATTCACAAAAATGCATAAAAATAAAAATAAAAATTGATGGACCACATTAAATAAAGAAAGAAAAATAATAAAATTGTTTATACGTCAAATTTTTATTAATGTATGAATTTATTTGTGTGTATAAATTTATAGGTGAACATAAATCATAAATGGTTAAGTCAGTTGAGACTCACATAAATAATTAAACGACAAAAATGATTCATTTGCTTGGAAGTTGGAAGTCTCAGCAAGAAAAGAAAATATGGGAAACTTCCTCCGAGTATTCCATGATCCTTGTCTTGAATTATTCTCTCTCTCTTTTTTTTCCCCTCTAAAATAAAGGTTTTATTATCCTATAGTACATTTACAAAATTAAATTTATTTTGATGCTGATTTGTTTGAGTTTGATTAGTAAAAAGTAGTAATATAATATCTCTTTTTGATTCATAGATATAGGTGGTATTATTCGTTCCTATAATAATCTATTTTGACGTTATGTTCTAAAATAAAAGGTTATATTATCATCTATTACATCTACAAAATTGATTAATTTTTTCTTAATATCACAAATTATGCGAAACACATTTAAAGGAATTGAGGAGATATTACAAGTTTAAAATTTCATCATAATCATTAACCAATAACAGAACTTATGAAATAAATTTGTAAACACATCCCTAAATTTGATATGAATATTTTTTTTAAGCCAAAAGCAAGACAATATATTTCGAAAATTAACTTGACAAAGCATTTAACAGTAACCAAGTGTAATCAAAAATATATATATATATATATATATATATATATATATATATATATATATATATATATTTATTTATTTATTTATTTATTTATTTATTTATTTATCATTATTTTTTTCCAACTTATGAATCATGGACAAATCCTCTCATCAGTTGATCTTCATGGTCCAATACAACACCGAAAGATATACCATACAATATTTGGTAGAATTGGATGACAAAACAAATGTTTGGTCATCACTTTAATATCTGGTGTTTTGTTTTTGGGTAATATGATGTCTGATTTGTTATTGGGCTCATTGTCCAGCCCAATAATCTAATATAATAATTTGCAAACTTTTTCTGGGAGCCAATACAATTTTTAAAGAGTTAGCAGGCTTTTTATTCTACTTCCAAATTTAAGTTTTGGATGTCACAATCAGTAATTTTTATTTATTCATAATTTGTAGTCTAATTAACTCGTTTTTGTTAATGTACAGTACGAATAAATGTGATTTTCTTTTTTTCGGTTATATAAATTATTTGTGACTTTAACAGCACAAAGTCGTCCCAAAAATTATGTTAATAGTTTACCCTCACTACAATTGCTGTTGCTAGAATTCAAGCTATACTAATATATAATTGATGAAGATTCTAGTCTTTCTTCCACGCCAAAATTATATTTGATTAACTTCCGTTATTAAACATGCAACATATAACCAAAATTATATAATCAAGTACTTTATTTTATATATTTGTATGTTAAATTGTGCATAGTACAAATAGTGGGGGCACATAACTTAAAAAATAATAATTCAACAATGGTATAATTATTTGAGAAGGGCAAAGGAATGAACGATAGTTATTTTAAGTTGTAAATTATAACAAAATTATTTGAAAATAATTTTAAATAAAAGTGAATATGTGTTTGAATAAAATGATTTAGTATAAGCCGGAATGCATTGATAAAAGTTTATAAGTTTTTTTATTATAAAAAGTAAAACAATTGAAGGTAAATAATTAATTGCACACGATAAGTTGGATCAGTTTATTTCATTTTTACTTACAAGTAAAATTCAGGAAACACATTTTACTTGCTCTCTTTATTTTGGTTATAACTTAGTCCCAAAATAAAATAACTTTTAAATACATTTAACTTATTAATTAATAAATTATAACTGATTGCAACTACTAGTGTTAGTTTACTTAATTACTCTATTAAAGAAATTAATAAAATTGCACTGTCAACATCATTATAGTAATACAATTTAATTAAGCAAGATTTCTAAAATGTGATTGCTTTCAGATTTCAATTTCTCCATCGGTACATACCTAATAGTGGTCTAATACTCTTTGGTGCAGTCTTTTTAGTGAATTTTGGCCTCTCTCTCTCTCTCTCTCTCTCTCTCTCTCTCTCTCTCTCCTCTGTCTGAAAAATTGTTGTGAAGAAGAAGGAAAGAAAAACAGCAGAGAGTGAGTAAAGAAAAAGAAGAAGAGAAGGGGTTTTTCAAGAAAATGGAGAGCAGTGAAGAAGATGATGACTTTCCTTCAATCGAATCTGTCACCCCACAATCGAAAATCGACACTTTGTATCAATCCAAGTTCGAAAAGGTAATAAAGTTTTTATTTTGAATGCTGCCAAATGTAGTTAGCTGCCTTGCCCGAATTGAAATATCAGTGAAATCAAATGCTATTATGTGGATTTGTAGTGACAAGTTCTTGTTCAATTTGATCTGGGTTTCCATTATTTTTCAAATAATTTCACTGGTACAAATTGACAAGTGGTGTGTTTGTTTTTAACTTACTATTAAAAAAATTGAGTAGTCTTCCTAGAGAAATTGGTAATTGGTTTGCAGAGCTTATGCTTATTATGATGTGGGTTTTTCTTATTTGGAGGTCCATGGAGTAACCTTAGTTTTACATCCAAATGTTATCAATCACAAATGATGCAAACAAACAAGACTGAATTTGTTGTTCTGCACGTAAATTATTCTTCAAAGTGTTTTATAGTTTAAATTTAATTATTCTGTTCCATCTTTGTAAAGTGTTGCTATATGGCATCATGGGTAGCAATATAGTTGTAGGCTTCAAATTTATTTTTTGATAAGTATTTTCTTGCATTACGGCTTTTAAGTGATATTCCTCCTTTGTTTGAACGTCTAACAAGTTTTATGGAGAAATATAAACAACTTCTCTTGCCATTTTAATTGGGTTCTCCGGTTTAAACCATTACTTTGTTGGTGGACTGATATCAGTTCAAAAAGGTAGTCATTAGCCCTCTATGGGTTCGTGGACTGGGTAAGTTAAAGATTTGACTTTGTGTCTGCAGTGTATTGAAGGAGGGGGTAGGAATTATAAACGCTTGGTAACTCATTAGTCTCTTTCTAGGACTAAAATTGTGTTCTGAATTCTGATGACGTACACAACCATATTGTCTCAGCTAATATTTTGGTTTTATGTTTTGCTGCTTGATGTGATGTGCATCGGTAGATACTAAATTAAGATATGGAATATGCCTTACATATTTCATTAAATTTGTCATAATTTTTTCATTCTGTGATTTCAGTGAGGATGTTTATATGTTGTGTTTCCCTTATCAAGCATTTTTGATTCATCTCCTTTGTCTTTCTGGTTAGTCAGGATTCCATGGTTGCTAGTTAAAACAAGTTTCTATTTGTAGGGTATAAGAAAGATTTGTTTTGAGCTTTTGGATTTAAAGGATGCAGTAGAGAACTTATGTGGAAATACCTGTGCAAAATACATGGCTTTCTTGAGGTAATATGGTGGTTTGCTTTTTTATTCACTGAACAGAGTTGATCACAATGGAATGCGTGGATAATTTGACATCTCTTTCTGCTTTATCTATTGTTGGCGCTTGTGGACGTAGCCGTGTATAGGTGTTTTCATTAGTAAAGCTGTGCAAGAAGTCTTTAGCTTGTTTCCTGAGTGTTGTAAAGTTAATAGTGGAGGTATTTAAGAAGTGTTTCTATTGGTATAAAGGCTTATCAGGAATACATTCCGATCTTGTGGCTTGCTTAGCATAATGTGAAGTATCCATATAATCATGTGTCTTTTATACAAATTTTCTAAAATGCCGAAGTTTCGATTATTTTTTCTAAAAACCCTAGAATGCATGATTTAACCCTTAGTGGTAAAACTATGTCATTTCACTTTATTTTTTGAGTATGGAGTATGAACACACACAAGCTTGTGTCTTTATATGTGTCTTAGACACATGTTACTTTTGCCTATCTATATAATATTATGCGCAAGATATAGCTCCTTGTTCAATACCAAGGTTGCTTACTCGATCCTGTCTTCTAGATTCAGATTAGGTACCTAAGTTTTGATCTTTGGCTATCAATTTGAGCACCTAAATTGTTGCAGGTTGTCCGAAGAGGTTGTAGAAATGAAGCATGAGTTGAATGAACTACGTAAGCAAATTTCTGGTCAGGGAATTCTTGTGCAGGATTTGATGAGTGGTGTATGCCATGAATTGGATGAGTGGATGAAGGCTAATGGAAGCATCCTTGAAGCTGAAGAGAATCCTAAAAAATGTGTTGTTGAAGATCCCATACAAAGTGAAGCAGAAACCCAAAGGTCAATATTTATGGAGAACATTGATGTTCTCCTGGCTGAACACAAAGTGGAAGAAGCAGTAGAGGTGATTTGTGCAGAAGAAAGAAGTAATCTAGAGTTGAAAGGTTTAGGAGATTCTTTGTCTACTGAACCATCAAGTTACAAGTCTTTTTTTCTGAAAAGAAAGGCTACGCTTGAGAATCAACTTCTTAATATCGCTGAACAACCATCAATTGGTACTACTGAACTAAAAGAGGCTTTATCTGGTTTGATAAAGCTTGGAAAAGGTTCTTTGGCTCATCAGCTGCTGCTGAAATCATATGGGTCTCGCCTTCAGAGAAATATTGAGGCTTTTCTTCCATCATGTCCTTGTTACCCTGGAACTTATCCAGCTACCTTGTCTAATCTTGTGTTCTCTACAATATCGTTAATATTGAAGGATGCTCTTTTGATGTTTGGTGACAATCCTGTTTACAGCAGTAGAATTGTTCAATGGGCAGAATGCGAGGTTGAAACTTTTCTGCGGCTGGTTAAGGAAAATGCACCCTCTTCTGAGACTGTATTTGCTTTACGTGTAGCTAGCATATGCGTTCAGGCCAGTCTTAACCACTGCTCTGCATTAGAGTCACAAGGCATAAAACTATCAGAGTTGCTTTTAGTGCTTTTGCAACCATATATTGAAGAGGTTCTAGAATTGAATTTTAGACGGGCTAGGAAAGTAGTTCTTGACCTTGGTGGGATTGATGAGAGCTTGCCATTGTCACCTCGTTTGGCATCTCCACTATCTATTTTTGCAGCCTCATCTGATAACGTGCTTGTTGACAGCGGAATGCGGTTCATTTTCAGTGTCAAAGTGAGCATCTTTTTCTGTTAGAGAAATATTTTACAGATGTACTTATAAGACACCTAAAGTTTGTTGAAAAATTAACCTGAAAAAAGCATCATTCATGTAATAATTACAGCAGTGTTACTGTCACATGCTAGCAAAGTCTATACTTGAATGCATCAGTTCAGTTGAGGGGTGTCTACAGAACTGACATTCTTGACAGAACTTATTTTGGATATTGAACAGCTTTCTTGCAGGTAGGATATATTTATATGTGCAAATACACTCCATATACATTAAACACAAAATGGACATATTTACGCAGAATTTAGATGATTGCTTTACATTATACAAACGTTTTTAGTGGGTCAGTGAACAACATTTTTGTTGTAATCTAACCGTACATACTCTCAACAGGATATAGTGGAGCAGCTGACCCGCCTAACCATTGTGCATTTTGGAGGAAGCACATTGATTAGGATTTTACAGCTATTTGATAATTATATTGAAGCTCTGATTAAAGCGTTACCTGGTCCGTCCGAAGATGACAGTCTAACAGAGCTGAAAGATGATGTACCATTTAGAGCTGAAACTGATTCCCAACAGCTTGCACTATTAGGAACTGCATTTACTGTTGCGGATGAGTTACTGCCAATGGTTGTTTCACAAATTTGGAGTGTTTTGAATGAAGTTGTCGAAGCAGAAGATGCCCTTAGTAAAAAAATTGTTCCTCCCAATACTAGCATTGATTTCAAGGAATGGAGACGCCAAATTCAACGTTCTTTAGACAAGTTGAGAGATCATTTTTGTCGACAATATGTTTTGAATTTCATTTATTCTAGGGATGGTGAAGCACGACTAGATGCACAAATTTATTTAAATGGAGAAGGAAATGATCTGATTTGGGATTCTGACCCTCTGCCTTCATTGCCATTCCAGGTTATTTTTATGTTTATCGACAATCTTCCGGTCTATGAATGTGATACTTTACAGCATGCTGAATAAATTTGTTCTCTTTTTCATGTTAGATTTGAATCTCTCTTGACTAATACAAGGTCTGACATGTTTTAAATGTTATTTTCATACGTTATGATCATATAATTCAGTTATTACTGTTCACTAGTGTATAGTTTTTGGCCCCATATGTTGATCTCCTAAATTTGTTATGTAAATATTGTTGTCTGATGGCCTCAACTCCTCTCCTCTCCTATATATAGTGCATAGTTCAATCATCAATGCATTTGCTCCTTGTATGATGTAAATTACCTACTATTTTTCAGTAGTAGCTGCTGGTTTTTTGTGTGCTTTGACTGGGTTTTGGGTTGTATTGTGTGTTTTTGTCTCTTTTTTCTAAATTTTATTTTTTATTTTTTGTTTTTTATTTGTTATTTTGGGATCACACCTTCTCATTCTAAAAGTGTCATATTTATTTTTCCTTTCTTATATATCTTGCATTTTATTGTGGATGGTCTGATGCCCATGTTCATTCAGTTTGCAAGTGTTTCACTTCAAGTACAAACCAAGGTGCCCAATATTGTTGCAACACCATCATAGTAATAGGTATCAGTTACAACTGAGAATAGTTTGACTTGGGTGAAGCTGCGAAAGCTTCTATAGCATGTGTATGTAGTATGCAACATTTTTTTTTCCTTTAATTCTTCTTTCATATAATTCTAAATTTAATATTTCTAATGGTTACATAAAGTATATAGTTTCCTCGAATAATTTTGCATATTTTTTAATTTAATAATGTTGCATTTAGTACAGAAGATTTAGGAATATTGTTTTCTTCTGCTGGTGTTCATATTTTGTTTGAATATTTTCTGTAACAATTGTTGTTAATTTTTTATTTTTATTTTCTTTTGTTTCAAGTTATCTTGTATAACATGAAATTGTTAGTATCTTGCTAATACTATTGAATTCTCAAGACTTAAAATATCTTGACTATTTTTTACTTCACTAAGCAGTTGTCTTGAATTGTTAAGAGACTGCTGGGGCTATTTTAGGTGACATACCTGCTGGAACATAACTTTGAGTCAATTACTTGAGTAAGAGTGAGCTTGGTCTGATTCATTCCTCTTGCTGTCATCCTAATACCTTTATGGTTCTCTCATTATTTTTCCTTTTTTCCTGCGAATCACAAACAAATTTATCAGGCTTTGCTTCTTTCTTTTCTTGCCTAGTAGCAAATTACTGCATATTGACATTATTTTGTTGGTCCTCCAGGCATTATTTGGAAAGCTGCAACAGTTGGCAACTGTAGCTGGAGATGTGTTACTTGGGAAAGACAAGATACAGAAAGTTTTGCTTGCAAGGCTAACAGAGACAGTGGTTATCTGGTTGTCTGATGAACATGAATTTTGGAGCGTTTTAGAGGACGAGTCAGCTCGTCTTCAGTCACAAGGGTTGCAGCAGGTATATTTCTTCTAGTTCATATTTATTATTGCATAGTGTTAATCGTGCCAAACTTATAAGAATCCAAGATACAGAAAGTTTTGCTTGTGTCATGTTAACATTATTCATGTGAGCGGTAAAATGGAAAGGCAAAAAAATATGATTAAAGAAAAAGTAGAATGATAAATTATATTGGTTCTATGAATTAGAATGTATGTTCTAATATTTCTTTAATTTAGTTTTAAAAGTTGTCCTTCGATTACTCACTAGAAGCAATTAAATAACGTTTGTGTGCATCCTATTCATATGGTCCTAGGAATTTCCAAGGTTCTTGTTACATCACTTCAAGGCATTTATCTGCTGTAATATAAATAGAACTTACCAGTGGGTTAAATAATCAGACATGCAAAGTTGCTTGTGTTGTCAAGAAGGATTGTACCTTAAATATTGCTTGATGTATTTTTCATTGAACTTTTGTTGAACTTCGCCTTGCAGTTAATTCTTGATATGCATTTTACCGTTGAAATTGCACGTTTTGCGGGTTATCCATCCAGACACGTGCAGCAGATAGCATCATCGATAATTGCCCGTGCAATCAAGACATTCTCTGCCAGAGGCATAGAACCACAAAGGTACATCACCTTATTTTCTTAACAAAGTGTTTGTACATTACTATAAAGAGCTACCGCTGATTTTTCTGCTGGCAAATAAGAACCATTATATTTTTGTAGTGCACTACCCGAGGATGAATGGTTTGTCGAAGCTGCAAAGGCTGCAATAAACAAACTTCTACTAGGGGCATCAGGATCAGATACATCAGAAATTGACGAAGATCATATCATAATACATGACGAAGTCCTCTCAGACTCTGACGACTCTCCATCTTCTCTGTCATCAGTAGATTCTTTTGAGTCATTTGCTTCGGCAACTGCAGCTGATTTGGAAAGCCCTGTCTACTTGACTGATTCTGAGGCCTAAATTTACAAAGATGGCGAAGCAGCTAGGTTTTGATCGCAAAGGAAGATTTAACTGCAGTCATGTAAATCTAAATTCTTATACTTAGGTTAGGGAAGTTGTAAGCCATGAGTAGTCAGTGAAGATTATTATTAGTTATTGTAGTTGTTCACATATATATTGTTGTACTGTTGTTGTATCTGTTATTGTTCAACTTTGTAGACTTGTGGGAAAAACGAATTTATGAAACTAATGAAGGGAACTATTCTTAAGAGTCAACCATGGTGCAGAGTTCATATACTATGTTTTCATCTGAACTACAAAAATTTTCTTTAAATTGCGCATTATCTAATTTTTAATATGTGACAAATGGATACATTAAGAGTAACATGAATCAAAGCCTACCATAACATCAATTTTTTAAAGCAAATCAATCTTAAAGTTTAAGATCTTTAAGGACATAGAATTTTTTGACTTTAAATTTGATCGTAATTCAATCGGTTAAAGCACTGTTTGACTGTTCAGTCAGACGAAAATTAGTAATTTTTATAATTATTTAATATTTTTAGTACTTACTAAGTAATATATAATATAAGTACGCTTAGAGAACTGTTGACCGTCTAGTTGGGCGAAAACTACGGACTAATAACTAGTAATTCATAATTTGGTGAATTTGATTGCAAAGATATCAATTAATTTTTGTTAAATTGTTTTCTAGAGTCATGAAATATTGTTAGGAAAATAAAACAGAACTAGAAATAGAACAATCTCAAAAGTGACCGTAAAATCAATTCTGAAACCAAATTCCAATTCTGAGTCGTCTTCAGATATATATACGCATTCATGATGATGATTTCGTCTTTGGAAAAACAATATAGAAGAAAAATTACGAAGGGAAAAAAAAAGCGCGGGAAAATAGAACAGTTATAAAAGTTAGGGTTTCGAGTTGTGACTTGGGACTTTGGAGGAATCACAGAAAAATCAAAGAACTCCATGGCAGGAAATGAAATTCCGGAGATGGGAACAGTCGGGAGCATCGATTTCAGCCGTAGAGAATCAGCGGTGGATCTTACTGATAAGGTCCATCAGCTCCCCTGCTGTATCAAGTATGATGGTTCTTCTGCTGTTTCTCACTATTTCAGACCCAAATCCGCTGGTAAAATCTCTAATCTCTTTATGTATGTATGTGTATATATATATGTATATATGCATGTATAATCATCTATATATGTATAATTGCATATGCTAATTTTTGATTGCACAAATATTTGTAGGAATGGAGGTTGATGGTCTAAGTGTGAAGGAAGCTTACTTTAGAGGAAGGAAGTTGCAAGGAACAACCATTACCCTTCCCCAAGGCTATTCTGGTATGTTTTCGTATTTCACTTTGTCCATACGAAGTTGATTTGCCATATTTTGAATAGCATCGGTCTGAACTCTTTTGCTTTTTGTTTATACAAGTGTCCTTTCTGAAAATTGGAGTGGGTTTCTAAGAGTTTCATACACAAATTATAATCACTGGATTACTAGAACATTAAATTTCTTTGATCTATGATACTTTGACACAATAATGTAGTGGGATACGTAATTTGGTTTGCAGCATTCCTTTTTGTGGCCAATGTTGTCAATTTTTTCGTAATTGAAATCTAAATTTCAGTAAGGTGGGCAATAGAAGTAATGACCAATGACTTGTTTGAATTGTGTGGGATGGATTTCTTGAAATATGTGCCTCAGAGTTGTCAAAGAAGAATGGTGGCACTTGATCTGATTTAAGTTACTAAGATCAGAAGATAATCGGTGTGAAGAAAGCATGTTTCATTACTTGGTTATACTTAGTACAGAAAACCTGTAATGGTTAATGATTACACTGAAAAGTTCAAAGATGGAGATGAGGGGAAAACTACAATGAGATATGATCTGCCTTTGTAAATTCTCGTTCCCCTTTTTGGTGGTTGTCTGGCTGGATTACTATAGTCCTTGGTTATGTATCGTTGGGCCTATACACCCGAACTGAAGATATAATAGTCCTTTTCTTTTTTAATTGTATTTTTATTTCTCAGAACGATAGTAGTCTCACGCTGACTGATCAATAGAAATCAAGGATCTAGGCTGAAGTGTACGCTTTCGGATCTGATAAGGGAAGACAGTTCTTGAATCTGGACTGAGTTTAGCATTCAAGGTTCAAAATGTCACAGTTATTCGGAGACATAACTAATATCAAAATTTTGATGAATTATTAGGTATAAGCACTTGTATAGTGAGATACTCAATAAAATGATAGAAATATCAAAATAATAATAAACTAACTCTAATTAAATAAGAACAAGTAAAATTTAACTATTTCCATAATTCAGGCCCTTAACATCCTTTCTTATGTTAATCAAAATATATTGTATTTGTTTCACAGGATTTGTCATAGGAAAGAGAAACTCTAGCAAGAGAAAAGCTTCTGACAAGTGTGACGAAAGCTCAAGTAACTGGGAGATGAATGCAGAATTTCAAAATTTAACATATTGGAATCACGACAATGTTCCTTCAAAAGATGACGCCTTCTTACGTTCCTTTCACTGGCTTACTGTTGCGAAAGTTGTAAGTTTCTATTTGATAAGCATGAAATATTCCTGCATATAAGATGTCTCTGTTTATGCAGCCAGGTGTTGTAAGTTGTGACTGCAGATATTACAGTTACTACTGCACTGGCTTTGCTGCTTTAGGGCACCCTCTTTCTTTTTTTTTTGTTATTCAACGGAATCCTACTGGATTTACATGCTGAGCTACACATGGAATACCAAGGCTCAAACCTTCCCCCTACAAAGAGATGTGAGATCTCAACTAATCAGTTAGTGGTGGGGAAACCTTATGTACGCTGGAAACCACATAATCATGATCGCAACCCTTAGATTTTGGAGTAAATTTGCTAGTTAATATATCATCGGCTTTCTCAAATTTCAGGTCTCAAATATGTATTACATGCTTGTCAATTTTGTATTGGTATCAAATATACTACCGTCGGTAAATTGCAATCGTGTTTTCGTGCTTTTTCTTATTTCATTGTGTCAGAAAGGATCTTCATTCGAATAGAAGGAACAAACTTTGTTGTATATAGATGAATTTAAAACCATTGGGTTGGTTCTGATAAAATAAGTTTTATAAACTTGAATTATTGGTGTTTTCTACTGGGGTAATTTTCTCGCATTAGTTAACTTGGAATACCGTTTTCATGAAACAGTTGCACCAGCCAGTAACTGCCGAAGATGTTCAATCTGCATCGATTACCCCAGAGCTAGTGTAGTCGACTGGAACAAGTAGGGGCTCCAATTTATAGGGAATTCAATGTACCTGTAATGCTCTGATATATTCGTTATTTACTTTTAATTATGAAAAACTCTTTTGCTCTAACCCTCTTTTTTGCTTGTTTTTCATTTTATTAATTTCAAAAATAAGTATTTTTGATAAGAGGAGGACGTACATGTTAACCCTAGTACAGTAATTTACTGCTTCCATTAGCTAATGAAAAAAATATCAGGGAGAAATGAGACACAAGTGAAACATGAAGATCTAAGCGTAGGATTAGATCAAATAAATGATGAAAGCGCAACACAAGGAAATTTTGATTCCCGCTTATCCGTCTCTTGCAAAGGAGATGCTTATTATCTTCTTCGTATATCACTCTGTAAAAGTTAAGAGAACTCACATTGACAAAAATCACACATTATTATATATCCAACCTATTCCTATCCTTCCGGAATCCCGTTATGAGAATAATTTTTTCAAACCAATTATTGTATGTCATTATATTCAGGTGTTTTAATTTTGTTGATAGAAATTCGTGGGGTTAATTTCTAACATTTAGAACTGATTAGGACAGATAAAATACTTATGGATTATATTCAATTCTAACTGATCAATATAAAAAGCAAAAATTCTAACTAATCAATTGCCAAAATTTATGCAAAGATATGCATGAATTCTAATTATTAATAGTTTAATACCAACTGAAACAATAAGAACATGTGCATGTCCTATATATTTCTGTGTATATCAAATCATCAAGAGACTATTGCTTCAATCATATTTGTGATGATATCAATATATGAAGAATAAAAAGCAATTAAAAAAGAAGAAGAGAAAGGGTCACTCACCGTCGGCATCAAAATTCATACTTGCTATATACGAAAATCAATGTTGACTTCATTTGTTTTAAACATTATGAGATTTTAGATTTTGACAGTATAAATTACATTTTCAGAATTTACAATCTCATAATTTTAAGCTGAAATAAATAAGTACGTTATAAAATAATTCATACGGATTTAGACGGTAAATGAAGAGCCTAACGCTTAGACGAATATTATACGAGATTAGTTGGAATATGTAAAAATTAGACGGAATTAAGCGCTAGGCGATAAAAAATCGCCAAACGCCAAGACAGGAACTAATCAGACTATGCAGAAACTTTTAGAACAGTCACAAAAACTAATCTGAAAAATATTTACTTATGGGGACTTTTAGAAGAGCGACGAAAACCAATCTGAGAAATATTTACTTGCTGTAATTAGTAGGAAAACCCCTGCATAGTAGTATGGTACACATTACTAATTTAACTAAGATATATTTTATTTGATAGCATACACATTTGACCCCATTGATAGCGTACATATTCCATAACAGATAACTCATCACCTCGTTATACAAAAAAAACCTCATCAACTATATATATATAGCCATATATAGGGAATTTATGTAAACATCAAACTTTAATTTCTCATTAATAAGCTTGAGGAAATGGGAGGAGGGTGTTCGCAACAATATTATGCCCCTCCTCCGCAGCCGCCTGTTCATAAAACTTACACCCCACCCCCACTCCCGCCAGCGCCCCCCACAAACACAGTTGACAAGACTCCAAAAGCAGCTGAAAGATTCAAAGCTGCCTCATAACTGTGAAGCCCTTCTGAAAGATGCAGATTTGTTCATTGACAAGTCCTCTACTCAAAAACTTTATGATCAGCTCTATGCTGGAGTTTTCCTTAACCAAAAGAAGAAGGCAAGTTGTATATATATTACTGCTTGAGACTTCTAAGTGTGTCAAGATTCTTACATTGCATATTACTCTATCATTCAATTTTTTTTTTCTAATTATTGAAATATTAAAATTGAATTTTGTTACTACAGAAGTACTGGGTTGATAACAAGTCTCATACCAACTGCTTCATGTTGTATGCAAGGGGTCTCTCCATCACCTGGGGCGATGACAGTCGTTACTGGCATTGGTCTAATACGAAAGACAGGTTTTTACTTGAGCTGAGATGACTTATTAATTTCTAACTCGAAGAACATTAATCTATGCGCTACTAGTTAGAATGGTTGTTACTCAATCTTGTACGTCTAATTAAGACATACATTGCTTAGTATTTTAAAATTAAAGATACAATTTTATTTTATCGAGAACTTCTAGTTCTGATACTTTTAGTTGTTTCAACAAGATGCCAACGAAGGAATATTAGACAGAAAATGAAATAGTGATGACATGACAGTAGTTAATCCACTTATAGATCTCAACAGAGAAAAAATGACATTTGCACATCTTTTGGATCAAACCTTTTTAGTATTAATAAAAATTTCACCTTTTGCAAAAAAAAATAAAATGCAGCAATGACTTAGTTGACGTTGCTGAATTGCTAAACGTCTGTTGGCTAGAAGCTAGCGGAAAATTTGAGGCAACAATGCTTTCACCGGGAACACTTTATGAGTTCGTATTTGTGGTGATGTTGAAAGAAGCTGCACATGGATGGGAAATTCCAGTAAACCTTAAACTTACTCTTCCTGATGGAAACAAACTCGAACGCAAAGAAAATTTGATGGAGAAGCCGAGAGGACAGTGGATAGAGCTTGTGGTAGGCCAATTCGTGTCGTGTCGCGACAAGGTTGGAGAGATTGAGTTCTCTCTGTATGAATATAATGATGAAAAATGGAAGGAAGGTCTTCTTATCAAAGGTGTTGCAATCAGGCCGAAAGCATGAACTATGGTTTGAAGAACAGCCAAGACACATGATATATGATATATACTACTTGGCTATCAGCTTAATTGGTGTTTTGAGCTTGTGTTTATGTGATATGATATTGTAAAGAATAATGGTCGTGATCACCTCGCTGTTTCAAAATTTGAATGCTACTTTTAAGTATTATTATGATCTTTCTTCCATTATACTTGTTGGGTGCTTCTATAATGTTCTTTTTTTTTTCTTTCTTCAATTATACTTGTTTGCATTGGCTATTGAAAGAACAATTGGGAGAAAAGTGACATAAGTGAAACATGAAGAAGTAAGGGTAAAATAGACAAATATACGATGAAGCTATTTAAAAAAGAAAAAAATTGTTCTTACTTTGACCTCCCAACTCAGATGTTGCTATACTATAAGTTTTTCTAATTAACAAAAGCTTAAATGTATGGGCCGGACGTGTGAGTGCGTGTACGTGAGTATCTAGGTAGTTACTTTTTCTGTTATTGAAAAATAAAAAAAATAATAATAAAGCTTAAATGTATGCCATGGGATGGGTTGTAACACTACCTAAAATGACCCCTTTTTCCGATTTTTCGAGTTAGGAAAAAATTGTGAAAAGCAGCAATAAGACAAAGATAAAATCCAAATTATGCTATATTCCAAAGTTATTCTACCTTATAAATATTTGTTCTCTACTTGGTGTTACTTTATTCCAGTTGATCAAGGAAATTCTGATTCTCACATTCTCCACCTTCTGTGGTGAAGAAAAGAAAAGATGCTCGTTATCTTCTTCAAGCACAAACAAGTAAAAGCTAGGATTACTGAAAGAAACAAAACATGATATTAAATGGTAATGCCATACCTATTATTCCTACCCTTCTGGAACTGCAATTATAAGGAACTGAAAATATTTTCAAGCCAATATTATTCTAGTATACTATTATGTAAATTGAGAAGAAGAGAGAAAGTCACCAAAAAAAGATAAATAATAGTAAAGTAAGAGAGAATATCAAGATAATTGATTCCACATTTTCCAGAGAAAAAATAAAAAAATGTGCTTAGGCTAGTGGCTCACTGGTAGATGCCTAAAATATATGAAAATTTTAAATTTAAAATGTAAATATCTATGATCTAAATTCCATTAGGGAGAACTTAGCATGTATATATATATATAGGAGATTTATGTAAACAGAAACTTTAATTTGTCATTGAACTTAGGGAAATGGGAGCAGGGAGTTCCCAAGAAAAAAATGCTCCGCAGATGCAAGATCACAAAAATGAAACAGAGACATCCAAAAACTCCGAAGATTACAGTTCGAAAGCAACTGAAACAAGGACAGAAGATCAAAAGCTCCCCCATAACTGTGAAGCCCTTCTGAAAGATGCGGACTTGTTAATTGACAAGTCATCTACTCAGAAAATTTATGATCAGCTCTATGCTGGAGTTTCCCTTAACCAAAAGAGGAAGGCAAGTTTTCGAATTAAATTTTAGAGATTTTAAATTATGATAGTATAAATTATATTACTAGAATTTCTAAAATTTAAATTGAAACAACGGGTCTATATGTCCTAACCATTACTCCTTGCATATTTGATTTTTTTTTTCTCTTGTAATTATTGTAATATTGAATCTTGTTATTACAGAAGTACTGGGTTGATAACAAGTCTCATTCCAACTGCTTCATGTTGTATGCAAGGGATCTCTCCATCACTTGGAGCGAAGATAGTCGCTTCTGGCACTGGCCTTATTTGAAAGAAAGGTTTGTACTCTAATTTAATTCCAATTGTAAAAGAAAATCTCTGCGCTACTTCTTAGAAAAGATTATTACTATACATAGACCGCTTACTGTTTCAAAATCAGAGATACAGTTTTGATACTAATTAACTTGTTGTGTACTTGTGTATCTATCTATATATATATATATATATATATTGCAGTGATGACTTGGTTGATGTTGCTGAATTGCTGAACGTCTGTTGGCTAGAAGTTCATGCAAAATTGAAGGCATCAATTCTTTCACCGGAAACACTCTATGAATTCGTATTTGTGGCAATGTTGAAAGATCCTGCATACGGGTGGGAAGTTCCGGTAAACATTAGGCTAACTCTTCCTGATGGAAGCAAACAAGAACACAAAGAGAACTTGATGGAGAAACCGAGGGGACGGTGGATAGAGCTTGTTATAGGCGAATTCATGGCGAGTCAACAGAATAATGGAGAGATTGAGTTGTCTATGTATGAATATGAAGGTGGGGAATGGAAGAAAGGTCTTGTCATAAAAGGTGTTGCAATTAGACCAAAAACATGAAATTATGGTTTAAACTTAACAAGAATCACCACTGCACATGTCTAAGTACTTGGGTTTATAGCTTACTTCTTCTGCAAGTGCTTGTATGATGGAATGAATAATTGACTATCTAGTAATGTTGCTTCATATTTACTTGGGGCTTTCTCTGTTTTCTCCTTTCTATGTGCTTCATAAGCGCAAAGAGGAGATAATCAATCATCATATTCATCAATTGAAGATTATTAACACATATCAAGATTCTTGGTGATGATGAAAGATAACCTTGTTACTATTATCACTCCTTTCTGAAATATAAACTTTTAATGTTCCCCTTTTTTTTTTTAGTGGGGGGAGTATAAACATAACATATTCCGAAATAATAATACAAAAAATTAATAACATCAACTGGTGAAATGAATTTTCGGTAAGTGTAGTGGGCAGAGGCGGATCTATCTCCCCCCCACCTCCATCATATAGCTACAACAATTATATTAATGGTATTTGTATATTTTTTTGCTCTCCTAATTTGGAAAAAGATCTCAGTACGATAATTCTTTTTTTCAATTACACAAACTTATATAAAAAGTAATATATTTAATACTAGTGATAGTGAGATAATTATTAGAATATTTAAAAGATATAAATCGTCGAAGAGTGATTTGTAATGAAATTTATTATTGTCAATGATAAATTAGATTTTTAATTTTTTTTCTAGTTATTATTTTGTCAAAATTTTTTTGTGTCCCCCTCCTCTAAAAACCTAGATCCGCCCCCTGGGATTAGAGGAAGTATGAAGTTATTTCTTATTTCTTACTGCTGTTCAAGCAACTTTTGAAATTGAGATAATTAATAAACAATTTAAAAGTTGCTTGTTCCATTCTTTTCAAAATCAAGATAGATTATGACGGGATTCAATTAAAAAAAAATTCGAAATTATTATACTTCAATTTAAAATTTGGAAATTTTAAATTCTTGTTATCGGACACCAACTTTTCCAAATGGATCGAACAATGAAAAGCTACGCATCCATCCACTGAGATAATGCATGACACCAGATTATATTCCGGAATCAAGGACCTTCATTAGATCCTTTGTTTTTATTATTTTGTTATTTTTTACCTTTGTTTTCAACGGAATTTCATCGGAATTAATTTTTAATTTAATTTATTTTCCATGCCAGCAATGCATTATTTCCGACTTAACTATTCGTTGGAATTAGATATATATTCCGTTGAAAATATTTTTCGCACAAAGCAGGAAATTTAGGCCACAGATATGATCTGAACAGACTGTTTAAGAAAAGATCATATAGTAACGCACCCCATATGAAAATGAGTCTTATTGACTACAGCCGATATTAGATAAATTTGGAAGACTCTTAAAGCCCAAATGTGAGTTTAGATGGCAGTAATAATGTAATAAATGGAGTATCAATTTCCGCCAAAAAAAATAACAGAACTTGAAAACACAATCAAATAAAACAACAGTATACTTGCACATGAAAAGGTAATTACTGGAGTACGTATTTCAATAAACAAACCATAAAAAAATTTAAAAACACACAAAATGAGTGGAGATAAGAACTCGCCACATATGGCATTTTATTCATTTACATATGTCGGATGATACAAGAAGTTAACCAACATGCATGTACGATCTGGTAGTTGGATTTATTAATCTCTTTATTCATTACATAGGAGAAACATGCATCTGCTGGATTTATTTCATATAAACATAACACACTAGCTAGCTAGATGCTCAAATGTTGCCCATAATTTATTAGATAAATTAGATTACGGGGGAAATAAGAGCACCAATGACGACGAGACCATGCTTCCAAGGAGAATCAATGTTCATAAGAGAGAATGTGATGTCTCCACCACACCCACAAAGCTGTTTTTTGTGGACAAATTCACCAGCTTTTATCCCAATGATTTGGTTCCTTGGCTTCTCCATTAGACATTCTTTGTGTTCTTGTTTGCAACCATCGGGAAGCGTGAGCGACAGAGTCGTCGGTGTTTGGATGTCAAACTTGTCCTTCAGCTTCACCACAAACATCACTTGGTATTTCACTCCTTCCTCGAGCTTGTTCACTGGATATTTTCCCTCAATCTCAAGCCAGCACACTTGAAGGAGTTCAGCCACATCAACGCAAAAGCAACTGCAAAATCCGAGAAATTTGATTGTACATAAGATTTAGAAGTTCGAAATTTACTAGTGCTATCGCACCATTTCCTGATCCTCACGTCTCAGTAATCAATTTTACGACTTATTTGATCTTTTGCATATGCTTACCCGATCGGTTCTTTGGTCCACTTCCAGTAACGACAGTCTGAACCCCAAACGATCTTGAGTTCCCTTGCACTCAACTGTCCTACAAGAGCCTAAACAGAAAACGACTAAGTTGTTTATTTCAACTTGAGATTTTTGATTCTGATCGCTGGAACAGACAGTGTCATAGTAATGGCAAGTAGTGGCAACGACAACTAGTTTTCATGCAGTAGTTAATAAAATTAATTCTGCTAAATTTTCTCTCTCAAAACTAATTACCTAGATATCATGCATACTTAATATAATTGATGCATTGAATCACTATATTATCTATTTACTCATATGAATTTAATAATGATTTTTTGTACCTCCTGGGAGCCAGGACATTGGATCTTCATCTTATCCTGAGCATGAGACCAGAGTGAGTGAATGTCATGGTTCCTTACTGCCTGTGCCATCTTCTTCTGATCAACTACAAACACTTATTACAGGTTCAAATATTACAACTGTTTAAACGTTCGCGGATTTTTTGATGCCTAAACTCACTTCGAGAGAACGTATTTATAGCAATTCAGAGCTAGTGATGATGAGGATCCATAATGCGCTCGAAAATAATGTTGTATATCATGCATCACTTTGCATGTAGTACATATTTCCATGGATTCCTACCTTTTGATCCATAATTAGATCCCTTTTGAAAAAAGTTGGTACCAGATAAGAAGAATATTAGTTACAGGATCATCAGGGTTGGCATATTAGATGACTGCTATATATGTATATACATGCGCGCGCATACATTATGTGCAGATGCTGCAAAATATCCCGACTTCTTATTGGGGAAAATTGTTATGGACGGTTCCAAATTGCCCAAAGAAGAGTTTCCTGTCACATGTTGCTGTCATTAAATTCCTTTAATTTAGCAAATGAAACATGTAGCATATATGGTACAGTTGTGTTTGGATCTGATATAATAAATGAAAACAAATTAAAATGGTTTTTTTTTTTTTAAATTGCACATACTTCATGTTATCAGAGTTGTTGATTCTAGTTTGACAACAAAAAAGATTACATCTTTGCTTGGATTTTTTCTTTTATCAAAAAAATTGTTCACAGTAAGTGAACTATTTAGTTGATTCATTTTTATAAAATTAATGAGTTAAATTCGTAATTAAAAAAATAAGTTATTGAAAAATATAGCGTCACCGCTATTATAAAGTCAAATACATTGAAAAAATAGTAAAATTGATAAAAAAATATTAAAATAACAAGGTTCCTAATGTCATTTTGAGATAGTTCCTATAAATGCTATCCATTAATTTTGAAGTTACAGAAGAACTCCGACATGATATCGTATATGAAATTAATATTAACATTTAATTGTTCTAATTAAATCATGTTTTTACAGAAAGGGATCGGATCGAGGGATCAGTATTGACCAAACAACATGACATTTCCCCGTCTGATTAGAGTATCTTGTCTTCATCTCTATACATTATTTGTAAAAAGAAAGAAATTTAGGGAAATAATTGGAAATTTTGTAAATGAAGTAAGGAATATATATATATATATACACACATAAAATGTGTAACCAAAGAATGAGAATATTTATGATAAGAAGGGTTTCATAAAGACAACTATATTCAACTTTTTTATTTTTGTCTTTTCGAATAGTTGAAACTTACACGAACGGCTTGAATATATTTGAGTAAAACTAACGCGATGATAATTGATTTAAAATATTCCAGACATAGAGAAAACTACTCTTGAATTTGGTGACCATTTCTTTTATTCTTTGTTTCACTTCGAAGGAATATCAGATAAATAGTTGGATTTCAATTGTCAAGAATCTCAAAATATATGTGGAGGCACAAGGGGTGTGAAGATCGAAAATTTGAAAAAGACAAGAACGGAGAAAATAAAATGTATGGTATATACAAAAATGTACAGAATAAATGTAGAAGTTTTAAGCAAAATCTTGATATAAGAATGACCGATCCAATAAACAAACAAGTTGACAATTTGTTGAAGCAAAACTATGCTCGTATTGATCTCATCGAAACCATAAAAATTTCAAACAAATTCCCACCGCGCATGATCATGTAATTAATACTCCCTCCGTCCACAAAAATATATAGTTACACGCATTTTTAAGTGATATTTAATATATATTAAATATTTTATATTATTTAATAAAAATAAGAAATTAAAATTTTATAAAATATATAACATATACTAAATGTCACTTAAAAATATGTGAAATAAGAAATATTTCTAAATGGACGTAATATTCTCCTTATCCCATACACAAACTTTTTTCAAAAGGAATCCAACTGTTAAAAAAAGTAATTAGCATCCACTGGCACAAGGGAAATTGTACACAACATTATATTCGCCCATGGACTTCTATTTTTCCCTCAAAAAAGCTCTGATTTGCTATAAATATATCCTCACGGACAGAGTTTAGACATCAACCAAATCGACAAACATCGTAAAAAACAATTGTACTATACAATTGTAGTTGATCAAAAGATGGCAAAAGCAACGAGTGGTCATGACATTCAGTCGCTATTGTCTAATGTTCCAGACAATGTTCCTGCCCTATGGCGTCATGCTATGGATAGCATCAAGATCCATGATGACATCCATGGCAATATGGTACGACTTATCTCAAACTTAACCTTATACGAGCAAAATAATAAAATTATTTGGTACCGCAACAAATATCACAATAAAAATCGCTACATTAGATCTTTATTGTTAAACTTATTTCGAGATTCGAGTGTTATGTATTGAAGTGAATTTGATGATAAAAATTTTGTGTTGTGATTTTTAGTGTGGTATGTGTTGCATGTGAAGCAAAACTCGTAAAATAAATATATCGTGTAACGAATTTATGAGGTCTAGTTCTAGTAGTCCTTTCGTATCTCTGATGGTTAGAGGATTTATTGCTTATTTATTGATCGATGTTGAAAACTTATAAGTCGGATTTTTAATTGAAATTTAGGCTATTGTGGAACACTTGAGCGCCAAGGACCTCTCAATCATTTGGGGTTTAAACCGTCGTTACTGGAAGTGGATTCAAGAGGATATTGAGTAAGCACGCAGAACAGATTAAGATTTATATTAATTATTGAGAGTTTGGGACTTAAAACAAGAGTTTTTCATTTTCAATTTCTTTTGAATTGTACTAGGTATAATACTGAATTTATGAGTGATTATTATATGATTAGTTACAACGTAACATAAGGTCTCGTAATTAAATCCATTACAATTCAAGAGATCATAAATTAAATCAATCACAAAAATATTTTGTAGGGGTCGTTCTGTTGAGGTTGCAGAGTTAATCGATGTGTGCTGGCTACAAATTGATGGAAAAATAGCAGCACAGAAGCTAACACAAGACATGGAATACGAGGTGATGTTCCTGGTGAAGCTCAACAACAATCTTAACATCGAACAAGTGAATCTGTCAGTCACGCTTCCCGATGGAAAGAAAACAGAAAACAAACTGTGTTTGACTAATATGCCAAGAAACAAACTGATTGGGATGACGGCTGGCACATTTCCCAATAAAAAGAAGTATTTGGGTGGAGACATCAAATTCTCAATGATGAACACTAGTTCGAGTTGGAAATCTGGTCTTGTAGTCGTTGGTGCTCTCATTGTCCCCAGAAACAAAGTCTAAATTTCGCCTATGGGAAACATTTGTGTGATGATGTAATATTACTACTGTTGAATTTTTGTTTTTGTTGAAAAAAACTAATGTAATAAACAAATTAACTATCATTTGGTGGATTATTGTACTACATAACAAATAAGTGAATAATTTGGAACGTGTTGTTTTGTTTTTGTGTATTGTTTATGGATATGAAAATATACATATATTCAATTTACTTCTTCTTTTTTTCTCTTAGCTTTCATGGTTAAATGGAGGTTGATTGGTCAGAGAGCAAAAGGTGTACTTATATATTATGTTTGGTTCATTTATAAATACTTTTTTGAAGAGAATTCAGTAGTTAAGCTGGATATTGCCTTCGGAAGTTATATAAATAAGAAAAAGACATAAACTAGTAAGAGTTTTATCTTCGGTGAGTTCATAATAATTTAAATTTGTCAATAACTTAAATTTAATTCAAGGAAATAATAAATTCAGTGTTTATAAAAAATGCAAATAAGTCTTATTTAACTTAAGAAAAAAGTATTATTTCAATGTATACTCCATCCGTTCAAAAAAAAAATAGCAATTTTTCAAAAAGTAATTTAATACTTTTTCGAAAGTATATGTTCAAATTTTGATTTGAATTTGAATGTAAAATAATTGACATTACATAATTTATTAAAATTTCTACAAAATAAACTTGTTATTATACGAAAATATTATTAGACTTTTGTCATAATTTGAATTTTAAGATTTCATAACTTAGTACAAATAAAATGAAATGTTGCATTTTTTGTGAAACTGATCGAGTGATAAATATAAAATGTGACGTACAATATTTTTACATGGTGTCTAAATTTTAAATGCAAATTGATTACTTTTTTTAATTGATACTCCCTTTGGTTCATAATAACAGTCGATTTGACTTTTTACACGTAAATTTAATTAATATCTTTTATAGGTTAAATATTTTATTTAATTTTAATATTTTAATAATAATAAATATTTGATATAAGAATTAATATGAATAAAAATATAATTAAAATAAAATATTTAACGTATAAAAGATATCACATAAACTCATATTAAAAGTTAAAATGACAATTATTGTGAACCGGATTAAGTAATATCGAAAGTTCAAAAAGAAATCAAGATTCTTTTGCATACTATATTAGAATGATTGATATTATTATTGATGGATTAAATTAATTTGGGAGTATACATAAAAAGAAAAGAGAAAATTCTTTTTATAGATTCCAAATATAAAATTAATATTTTTCATTTAAAATATTGTAAGGGTGGAGGTGGGGTGGGTGGTGGTTGGGTGCGAGGGAGGGGAGGTGGGGGTTGGGGGTTGGGTGCGTGGGTGTTGTGATTGACAGAGATAACAAAGTTGCTCCGAATTTGTTTTGTAACATTACTCATAAAAAGAGAAAATTTTTACGATACACGGATACAGCTACCCTGTTAGACCCATACCATCAGCTTTCAGCTCCCCCAAAATGATGCACAGTTTATCTTCAATTACGCCTGCTACTTGCAAAATCAAGTCTTCTTGCTCAATTAAGGTTCCTCTTTCTCTGCTCTATTCTACTTCTTCTGCCTCATTATAATTTATTTTTCTCAATTTCTTGTGCAATTATTGATAAAAGGCAGATGCAAGTGAACTAAGAGGGAAAACCCCTGTCGCAGAAACAGGTAATAAAGAGCAAGTGAAGTTTATGATCATCAAGAACTTGGTTCCAGTGCCTCTAATGGCTTCTGCACTGCTGGCCTTATCTCCAATTATCAGTCCTCCAGGTCCACTCCCTTCTTTTCTACATTATCTTTTACTTGCTTTTGACATTGAAAATACCCTTTTTGTGATTCTTTATTAACACAATGCCCATTATTATTTTGAATTTTCTGTGGGCTATTTTCTTTCATTATTAATAATCTTATAATAATTTAATTCTTGAATTTTCGATGTATGAATTGTACTCCCTCCATCCCTTTCTAGTTGTAATTTGACTTTTTAACGCCTTATTTTATGTGAATTTTTATATGCGTCGAATATTTTATTTAATTTTTTTATTCATATTAATCCTCATTTAAAAATTTTCATAGTTTTGGATAAATTTTACAACATACTCCGTCTTTCTTAATAAAGACCTGAATGATATGTATTTGAAATCATCATAAAGTTGTTGTAAAGAACTGTTCAAGTGAGTCAGAGGCAATTGTAATCAACCATATCAGATATTATCAAAATTTATACAATAAAGACATTTATACAACCATATCAGTTGCAAGCTCTATGATCCCTACTGAATAAAAGTTACAAAATTTAACAATAGCATTAAATCTTTTTTAAAAATTGATTTTTCAAAATTTAGTATTGCAAGAAAAGAAGTTACTATGTGCTCAATAGTTTTTGTTGGACTGTTTTTTAGGCTTAATGTATGCCTAATTTCGCTGTATCTTCGTGTGACTTAAGACATCAGTGTGGAATGTGATATGATGATTAAGATCACATCGAATCTGTAATCTATGTACCTTTTCGAGTCTGAGATTGAGCTAGGCCATTTATGCAACTATGAGCTGATACAGTTTCGTCTATAATTCATAAATTTGTTTTCATATTGCATTTGTTATCCATTTCAATAAATTTGGAGTTGAATTTGGGAGCTAGGCTATTTATGTAGGTTTTCTATTCTTTATTAATTGAGAGTTCAATTAAATTATATAAAAAATAAATTAATTATGTAAAACAATTTTATATATAGTATAAATTAATTTATTTATATAAAAATAGATTAATTATGTAAAACATAGTACAAATTAATTTATTGTGAATAATGAATATCTTGCTCTGCTGTAACAGGAAGCACATAATTGGTTTAAATGTGAATTACATTTACAGTTTACGAGTTAATAACTCATATCGGTTGAATGTTAACAAACAAACAATAAAGAATCTTAACAAAGAAGCAAGTGAACAGTAATTTGGGCAAAAAAACTTATGATTTGATAATTTATTTACGCATACGTCACATGTTAAACTTTTTATATGAGCATTGAAGTTTTAGTTACAAATGAATTGTAAACTTTTGATAACCAATGTAAACTTTATTTGATGAGTTGTTGATGGTGTATGTTTTAACTTAAGACAGTGATAATTTATAGATGAATCTTTTCGGACCAATATTGTTATAGTATAATGTAAAGAATATATTTAGTTTCCTCCAAAATTTCAAAAACATATAACTATTTGTGTTATTAATATAAAACTAGTTTAGAGGAATAAAAGTCAATCCTCTAAAAAGAGGAGAAAATGAACTTGTTTCTAAACATAAAAACTAAATGCTTTCTTAGGTCTATCCAAAGCCAAAACTTCTACCATAAATAATAAAGATAAATATGTATTGTGTGAATCAAACAAACTAAGAAATACTGATATTTTCATATTAATTATATGACAGGTGAAGTCTTCATTCCGAACTTCTAATGCTTTATGTGTGAGTAATAAGTGAAGTTTATCATTATTTTCATATCCTTGCAAAGTCAAAAGAGTATAATAATCTAACGGTCAATAATTTGATATAAAGATACCCTAAATCAAATTAAACTGGTTTGAAATGTGAAATCAAGGATATTAGAGTTGGCATTTAGCTCAATATGCTTTGAGTGTATATATTAATTATTGACATATGTCACTTGTAGTTTCTGTATATACCATATCATTACTACATGTTATCATTTCATGTCTGAACTATGACTATTTTCTGCTACTCTGTTTCTCATATCTTCTACCATTAGCTGCTTAGTTTCATTTGGACAAACAATGGATACACAAAGAGGAGCCACACTGTTTAACCGTGCTTGCATTGCGTGCCACGTTGGCGGTGGAAACATAATTCAACCTGTGAGTTTCCATGGCTATAACCGTTCTCAGAAAACGGCTTCTTTTTGTGTTTCTGACTCAAAGTTCCCTTGCTTTGCTAGGGTGCAACCCTGTTCCTAAAAGATCTTCAAAGGTAAATCTAGGTGCAAATTGAATTAGGTACAACTCAACGACGTTTTTAACATAATATATGTGCATGCATATTTCATGGTGAGATTGAACAACCTAGAGTATTTAAATCTGAAAAAGAAAAGGAGAAAGAACTTTAACAGTCAACAGCTAGTAGTTAATTCAAATAAAATATTATTCTGGTGTTGGTACATAACATCAATTTTCTTTTGTGGCTATCTTTGAGTTCATGAAATTAAACTTAAGCATTTGAAAATGCCTATGAACCCTGTCTTTTAAAAGTTACATCACCAGCTTTTTTCATATTTTTAGCCATATAATGGCGAGGTAGATGATATAGAACTACAATAAGTCCCGGAGAAATCAGTTATAATTGGTAGTTCTTGATTTTTTCCAGCATTCTGTCTTTGATTAAGTGTTGCCAACATTTAAAACTATCAAAATGTCACCTTACAATTTACATATGCTAGAAGTTAATCCATATGATTAGCACATAATACTTCTATTTCTAGATTACTAAACTTACGGATAATTGCAGAAACGGAGTTGACACAGAAGAAGAGATATACCGTGTAACATACTTTGGCAAGGGAAGAATGCCGGTAAGTTTTCTCGGGTAAAAACTATTTTGTTCCGTTTTATGTTTTTCATTCTTTTTTTTTTTTTTCAAAAAGGTAATTAGAATAATATTTATGCATTTGAAAATCGAAATTTTACAGGGTTTTGGTGAGAATTGTGCACCAAGGGGTCAATGTACATTTGGAGCTCGTCTGCAAGAAGATGAGATTAGACTTCTGGCCGAGTTTGTGAAGTCACAAGCTGCTCAGGGCTGGCCAAACATTGAGATTTCTGGAGACTAATTAATATTGTAACCTGTAATAATGAAGTTGACCTCAATATATTAAAATTTATTTAAATTTTAACAAATGTGTACTCATACTTCACAAAGGATTTTCTGGTAATGCATTAGTTACAAATTCTTTTTTTTAATTCAACACATTATTTACAAGTAAGATGCATTTTATAGTTAAAAAATAATAAAACACGTCGTACTTGTAAATAATGTATTGAAATAAGAAAAAGAACTTGTAAATAATATATTATTTATGAGTAAGATGCGTTTTATAGTTAAAAGCGACCACTATGACCAAATTTTCTCTTTAAGTTATTTTTATTGCGATTTTTTCCATTATTATGTTTGTGATTAATTTTAGTCGTTTGTTTTTTCCGTTATTACTCATTCCTAAAAATTATAATGTCATATTACCCAATATATTATAATGTTAAAAATAAAATATGTACTTTTTGTTTACTTTATCCCCACGAGGACAATGAAATTAGGGCAAAATGAAGGACGATATAATCCATTCGAAACTTCCTCTGAATTTTGAGATCGATCGGAGCACGATATGTTGTTGCCGGAAAATTTGGGCCTTGACCGGAGCCGTAGTAGAAACGCCCAATTTGTTCGCTTCCGGCTGCAATCGGTATGGAAAGTACACATGCATCTACATAAACAATTAAGCAGTATAAGATTGTAAACAATAAGTCAATTTAAGTTGTGATTTGTGAATGATACGTAGTAGAAGCGTTTGGCATTGGTAAGTCAAAGATTATGTTGATGTAACTTGGAGAAGGTGTTTGGGTTAATAATGGACTTATAAGTTAAAGTAACTTATAATGGGACCAAAATTGTGTGTTTCAATGGAGTCTAGCTTAATGTCTGCTAGAAACTTGTAATATTGTGTCTGATTAATAAATGCGGTGATCAATAACTGTGATGTTTTTTCTCTGGAGTTCTATTATTTCTATGCCTTAAACACTAACTATATTTGAACACATGTAGTTTTATTTCTCTTCTATTTTCATTATTTGATGGGCAATGTATTTGATCCTTAAAGGACATTAGTTTTTAGATTATTGGATAATTTTGATTAAATTATATAGGTGCTGATAATCATGTGCACGAGGCTGGATATGTTGCTTAAAGAGAAAGATAATCTGGAAAGGAGGACAAATGAAGCTATCACCCTTGCTTTTGAGAAGACGACCAATGTTACAATTGGCAATCAATGGCTTTGCTGATCCGGTTATTTTTGTGGAACGGAGGGAGTAATTGTACCCTATGCATTTGTTGGTAGGCTCGGTCTTTTGGGATTATATTTTGTATTCCATTCAGTTCGTGGGTGAGATGGTTCGACTCCAGTAGGTTCGAAAGTCATCACGCAGAAGCCTATCGGATTTTATGAGTGTCATCGATGGACAAAGGCAACGATGGAGATGATGTGCTCTTAGCCTGGCTTCTTTTTTATTGGGGGTTGAAATAGAAGCTTTTAAACCTTTTGAATTATTTATCTGTATGCTGCTAGATTGTTCAGGGAGGTTGTTCAAAGCTTTTTTAGTGTCTGATCAGGTAGATATTGCCAGTTTATCATGTAATGGTGCAAGGAACTAGTTTAGTACTATTTGTTAATGGGTAGGGTAGGTTTGTTAGAAAATGAATAGATTGTTACATATGAATCAGTATTAGATATTTTTCCTAGTAAATGAAAATCAGTCCGTGAAATATTGAATCGGCAATTGAACTCCAGAGAAACGTTGCAGAAAATAGAAAAGCAAAGAGGCCGAGTAGACAAGATTTTATATTTTGGAACTTTTTATAACCAATATGTTTTATTTTAGATATGTGATTAGACTTGGCAAATGCCAAATGAACGGATTTGGTTAGAAGGTTTGGATTAAAACTGGATGGCCTAATTGGGTTAGCCAATTAGATTTGCTGCAGTTTGTAAGAATTGGTACGAGATCGCTATTTCACAGCCCAAGTTTCTACCTTGTCCACCTCCTTGGCTCATGTTTGCCGAGACACCGGGCTCCACCGTCCGTACCTTGGCTGGAATCGGTATCACCACCGCCGGCGGCGAAGACCGTCTCTATCTATCTATCTATATATATATATATATATATATATATATTTATTTATTTATTTATTTATTTATTTATTTATTACTGAAACAGCAGTATTCAAATCAGCAAACAAACAATATCTGCCCCAAGTCATTCAATTTAGTCCATGATCCTTCTTTGTCAAATTCAAGTTTATAAATTTCAAATCCAACGGTCCAGTAATCTCTATAGAGAAATCATCTGAATCTTCGTCTTCATTATGATAAATAATTTCATTAATTCCAATTAGCAACAAATATATATAACTCTAGATTTC
>CM025786.1:1613262-1730146 GCA_014636745.2 Centella asiatica | reverse complement strand
AGGCATTGTAGAATGTAAATGACACACATTTTCAAGTAGAAATAATATTATTCTCTTTCTCTTTACTTCTGCTTTATATTATATCATCTCTCTTTTACTTTTGCTATATATTATAACACGTTATCAGCACGAGTTTGCTCTAGTCAAATTGCTATTGGATTTTATTCGAGTAGAAGTACAAGGTTTCTACAATCAGATTTTGTTTCGAGAAGAAAGTACTTTTTAGATTGTATCTTATTAATCTTTACTTTTATTTTATACCTTATTTTATTTAACATTGTATGAAAGTAATACTTTCATTCCCAGAAGAGAATGATAAATTAAGTACTTTCATTCCCAGAAGAAAATGATAAATTAAGTATATGATAAAAGCAGAAATTTTTATTATAGTTTAGATTTTTTTTTAAAAAGAAAGAACTTGAAGTTCTTAACAATAAACAAAAAGAACCTGAAGTTCTTATTTGTAATTTTTATACAAAAGAACTTGAAGTTCTTAACGTACAATAAACAAAAAGAACCTGAAGTTCTTATTTGTAATTTTTATAAAAGAGAACCTGAAGTTCTTTGCCTAGCATTATATATATGTGTCTCCAATACTTAATTCTCTTAATAACCAGAAGTTATTAAGATTCTTTCTTTAGTCATTTTTATTTATGTTTATTGAATATAAATGCATATTTTAAATTTGTAGCATTTTTTTTTTGTAGTTCTTATGGCCAACATTTCTAAACTTGAGTTCAATACTCTTGATATATCGGGCAAGAATTATCTCCCATGGACTCTCGATGCCGAGATTCACCTTACTTGGAGAAACAATAAAAGATGAAAATAAGGTCCTCCCTGCAGGAGAAAGCCAAAGCAATGATATTTCTCCGTCATCATCTCCACGAGAATTTAAAAACTGAATATTTAACGGTGAAAGACCCGTTAGAATTGTGGAAAAATTTAAAAGAAAGGTATGACCATCAAAAACAAGTACTCTTCCCAAAAACTCGTTATGAATGGCTTAATTTAAGGTTGCAAGACTTTAAATCTATAAGTGAATATAATTCTGCAATGTTTCGTATAACTTCTGAATTAAAGTTATGTGGAGAAAAGATTACTGATGAAGTCATGTTAGAGAAAACATTCTCTACATTTCATGCCACGAATTTGCTCCTGCAGCGGCAATATCGAGAGCGTGGTTTTAAAAAATATTCAGAACTGATATCATGTCTTCTTGTTGCGGAACAAAATAATGAGCTTTTGATGAAAAATCATCAATCACGACCCACTGGTTCTAGTCCATTCCCTGAAGTGAATGCGACATCATTTAAAGGAGGTCAAGGACGAGGACGTGGTCGCAGCCCCAGAAGAGGCCGTGGACGAGGTCGCACTAATGTTTGGCGACGTGATGGTCATAATCCTAAATCAAATGAAAACAATGCTGGGAGATATGAAAAAGGAAATAATTCTTCATCTTATAAGAAACATGAAAATGTTTGCTTTAGATGTGGTATGAAAAATCATTGGTCACACACATGTCGTACTCCAAAACACTTGGTTGAACTCTACCAAGCTTCCATCAAGAAAAAAGGAAAAGAAGTAGAAACAAATTTAGTTGAAGATGATTAAAATGATATGCTTATAGATACACACCTAGATGTTTCTGATTTATTCGAAAATGTTGATGAAGAGATTAATGTCATGAAGTAGTTTTTGTTATTTTTGTTTTAATAATAAGTTTAGTTTAATATTCTTTTTCTCTTTACATATGTTGTAAGTTAATTTTTCATGAAATAAAATTAGTTTTCCTTTTATTTGATCTTATATATATTTTTCTTGTTCCAAGGAAATAGAATATGATTGGAGGCTCAAGAAAAGCTATGGCAAATAGTAAAGATGAATGTTTAGTAGACAGTGGAACAACAAACTCTATACTAAAAAGTAAGAGATATTTTTCTCAATTGTCTCCTGCAGAGACACATGTGAATACAATATCTGGCATTAGTAATTTAATTGAAGGCTCTGGAAGAGCTTGTATTTTGTTACTTGAAAGAACAAAATTATTTATAAACGATGCATTATACTCAAGTAAATCCAGAAGAAATTTACTAAGCTTTAAGGATATTAGAAGAAATGGTTATCATCTTGAAACCATGACTGAAAATCATATTGAGTATCTTCACATAACATCTATTGAATATGGCCAGAAGATCATATTGGAAAAGTTGAAACCTTTATTCTTTGGATTATATTGCACGAACATAAGTCCAATAGAATCAAATATGGTCAGTAACCAGAAGTTACTTGACACAAAGACATTTATTCTGTGGCATGACAGGTTAGGTCATTTAGGTAGCACTATGATCAGAAAAATAATTGAAAGTGCAAATGGGCATCCCCTAAAGGACCTGAAGATCCTATTATCAAAAGATTTATCATGTGCAGCATGCTCTCTTGGAAAATTAATAATTAGGCCATCTTCAAATAAAATTGAAAATGAATCTCCTTCATTTTTAGAAAGAATTCAAGGAGATATTTGTGGGCCTATTGTTCCTCCGTGTGGACCATTTAGATATTTTATGGTTTTAATTGATGCATCAACTCGATGGTCACATGTTTGTCTATTGGCAACAAGAAATGTTGCATTTGCTAGGCTATTAGCACAAATTATCCAACTGAGAGTAAATTTTCCAGATTATCAAATTAAAAGCATTAAACTTGATAATGCAGAAGAGTTTACATCCCAATCTTTTAATGATTATTGTATGTCGATTGGGATTATGGTAGAACATCCGGTGCCTCATGTACATACACAAAATGGTTTAGCAGAATCATTAATTAAGAGATTACAACTGATTGTTAGACCATTACTTATGAAAAGTAATCTACCATCTTCTGCATGGGGACATGCCATTTTACATGCTGCTGCACTTATTAGATTAAGACCAACTGCATATCATAAATTTTCTCCATTACAATTGGTCTCCGGAAGAGAACCAAACTTGTCTCATCTTAAAATTTTTAGTTATGTTGTGTATGTTCCAATTTCTCCACCACAACGTACAAAAATGGGACCACAAAGAAGATTGAGAATTTATATTGGTTTTAACTCTTCATCAATTATTAAATATTTAGAACCAAAAACTGGAGATGTTTTTACAGCACGTTTTGCTGACTGTCAATTTAATGAGACAATATTCCCAATCTTAGGGGGAGAAAAAGAAAAGTTAGAACAAGAAGTAAATTGGAATGCATCATCATTATCTTATCTTGATCCCCAAAGTGGTCAATGTGAACTAGAAGTTCAAAAGATTATACATTTGCAAAGAATAGCAAATGAATTACCAGATGCATTTGTGGATACAAAAAGGGTTACTAAATTACATGTACCAGCTTTAAATGCACCTGCTCGAATTGATGTAATCCCAGCAGAGGTTTCTATACAAAGAAAACGTGGAAGACCAATCGGTTCCAAAGATCGAAATCCACGAAAAAGGAAAGAGCAGAATAGAGCAGTTGGTGTAACCTCAGAAGAGGTTATCGATAAAACCCCAGAAGAGGTCGATGAAACCCCAGAAGAGGTTGATGAAGTTCCAGAAGAAACTTAGATACCTAATGATTATGAGATCTCAATAAATTATGTACAAAATAGTACAATATGGAACCGCAATGAAACAAGTGTTGATCAAATTTTTGCATATGCTATAGCAACGGATGTGCTAAATGAGATGCCCTGAGGTCTGAATTAGATTCACTTGAAAAGCGCAATGTTTTTGGACCTGTAGTCCTTACTCCCAAAGATGTTAACCCTGTAGGTTACAAGTGGGTATTTGCAATAAAAAGGAATGAGAAAAATGAGATTGTGAGATATAAAGCAAGGCTTGTAGCACAAGGTTTTACACAAATACCAGGAGTTGATTATGAAGGAACGTATTCACCTGTAGTGGATGCAATAACTCTCAGATTCCTAATTAGTCTCACAATCACTGAAAAACTTCAAATGCGTCTCATGGATGTAGTCACAGCCTATTTATATGGATCACTTGATAATGATATCTATATGAAAGTCCCTGAAGGACTAAAAATGCCTGAAGCATTTAAATCAAAACCTCGAGAAATGTTTTCTATAAAGTTACGGAGATCTTTATATGGACTAAAACAGTCGGGTCGAATGTGGTACAATCGACTAAGTGAATATCTCATAAAAGTGGGGTATAAATCAAATGAAATTAGTCCATGTGTTTTTATTAAAAGAACAATCTCGGCTTTTACAATTATTGCAGTATATGTTGATGATTTGAATATTATTGGGTCTCCTGAAGAGATCGAAAAGACTGCAAATTTATTAAAGGAAGAATTTGAAATGAAAGATCTTGGTGTAACAAAATTATGTCTTGGCCTGCAGATCGAACATTTGAATAATGGTATTTTTGTCCATCAATCAAATTATATCCAGAAGATGTTAAAACGTTTTAATATGGACAAAACTCATCCTCTAAGTACACCAATGGTTGTTCGATCACTTGACATAGAAAAGGATCCTTATCGTCCCCGAGAAAAGAATGAAGAATGTCTTGGTCCAGAAGTATCATACTTAAGTGCAATTGGGGCTTTGATGTATCTTGCTAATAATACAAAACCTGATATTGCATTTTCTGTCAATGTATTGGCAAGATATAGCTCTGATCCAACAAGTCGACATTGGAACGGAATTAAACATGTGTTTCGTTACCTTTGTGGGACAAGTGATATGGGACTATTTTACCAAAAGAATAAGGAATCCGAATTAGTTGGGTATGCAGATGCAGGGTATTTATCAGATCCATATAAAGCTCGGTCACAATCTGGATATGTATTTACATATGGAGATACTGCAATTTCATGGCGATCAACAAAACAGACACTGACAGCAACATCATCAAATCATGCCGAATTAATTGCTTTATATGATGCTGGACGAGAATGTGTATGGTTAAGATCAATGATTCAACACATCCAGGAGGAATGTGGACTCAAGTCAATCAAAGGAAGCCCAACTGTGATATATGAAGACTATGCAGCATGTATTGCTCAAATCAAATAAGGATATATTAAAGGTGACAGAACCAAACACATCTCACCAAAATTCTTATCAACACATGATTTACAGAAGGATGGTTTGATAAATGTTTGTCAAATTAAGTCAAGTGATAATTTGGCAGATCTATTTACAAAATCATTGCCGAGAAAAGTTTTTGAACAACTTATACAGAAGATTGGTATCCGTCGTTTCAGAGATATACATTAAAATGAGGGGGAGTATTATACACGTTGTACTCTTTTTCCTTCACTAAGTTTTGTCCCACTGAGTTTTCTTAGTAAGGTTTTAATGAGGCAACATAACTGATCCAGAAGTATCAGTTAATTTGGTCCTGACGTACCTAATTTATAATTTGTCCAGCAGAACATATTAATTGTGTATAATACAAGGTAAAATGTCTAAGGGGGAGTGTTATGTAATATATATATATAGACATTTTACATTATCTACTACTCCACCTCTCCACTACTCCACTTCCTCACCTCTCCACTACTCCACTTCCCCACTTCTCCACTTCTCCATCCTTTCCTTCATTTTTTTTGCCTATAAATAGAGGCATTGTAGAATGTAAATGACACACATTTTCAAGTAGAAATAATATTATTCTCTTTCTCTTTACTTCTACTTTATATTATATCATCTCTCTTTTACTTTTGCTATATATTATAACAATATATATATATATATATATATATATATATATATATATATAATTCTTGTATTCTTTACCGAGTTCATTGTTTCGTTTTTGTACTGATTCTCGAACTTGAGTTTTTTAAGTACCGACTATTATTTTCACGATTAAAAAAACCCAACAACACAATATCACTAATATTGCCATGATCGAAGGCCGCCGCCATCACCGCCACCATCATCGCCACCAACATTTCAAAATTTTACAGTGCACTACAAAATAAAAGTCTGAAAATAAAAGGTTTTTCTTAAACGCTGGAGGTGTTATCTTCATCTTAATATAATGACCATAACATAAATTTGTAGTTTTGACAGTTATCATAATCTAAAAAGTGTTAGAATGTTATTAGTGAAATTATAGAATTACTTACCAATAAGATTCGTGCACAGTCCATATAAACGTAAATTTAATATATTTTATTTTCTTAACGTATCATGGTTGCTGGCCCAAGGATAAATCCATCATTTACCAACTTTAGTTTTTAACATTTGCTTCTTATTACACTTTTTTTATGTTAATATCTACAAGGGTCGATATAAATCCACCTAAATTAGTTTTTTTTTTTATAAGACCACCATCAATCAAGAGCATAGACCAAGGCTTTTTCATTAACTGGAGTACTAACTTTCAATAGGTAGTTGGAAAGACTATTGTTCCTGTGCCATCTCTGGTCAATAAAAAGACAATTTGTCATGATTAAAGAAAAAGACACTTTGCTAAGACGATCACAGTTATTTTTTGCTATAACTTATTTTCATTACTAAGAGTCAAAATTTTAAATATTATAGACTATATACAATAACACTACAAGATAATGATAATATTTATAAAATTAATAATAATTAATATGTGTGTTCATGAGCAAATATTTGACCGGTAGCCGTCAATATAACAAAAAAGTGATATTTTTACATAAAAAATTAATATTTAACAAGATAGAACCTTATAAAACATCACATTTCTCAATCAAAATAAGATTCTTTTTTTGATAGGTAAAGATATTTGTGTGGCTGGGACCAGGGGCACAGGATCAAAAGGTTTGAATCAATCCCTTTAATACAAGCAACATAAAGAAAAAGGGAACATTATGAGTCATGGCAATCAATTTAAAGTAACGCATATAATATAATTACTTTCTTCAATCAGGTTGACACGCAGGCCATTGTCCACCGCAATGAAACAAGAGAATCCTAGTTTTTCCTAATTTCTCCTTATATAACAAAGTTTATGTAACTGTTACCACATGCAACACAAGAACTCAAAACCCCTTGAAAACAACATTACAAGGAAAAAAAATGCCAAAGCAGTCTTTGGTTTTCCTCTCACTCTTCTGTTTTAGTCCTCTGGCTTTTTCATGGATTGAGCAATTCCAAGACTCCAAGAACTATGAAGGCTCTTCTGATCTTGTTGACCTTCAATACCACATGGGTCCAGTCCTTGCATCTCCTATAAATCTCTACTTGATATGGTATGGCAATTGGAACAAAGCTCATCAAGCCACTATAAAAGACTTCATATATTCACTCTCCTCCCCTGCCCCTTTTCCCTCTGTCTCCGATTGGTGGCGAACCGTTCGGCTTTACACCGATCAAACAAATTCAAACATAACCGGAAATATCAACCTCTCCGGTGAATACCATGACACAAGGTACTCCCACGGAACCTATCTCAGTCGGTTAGCGATACAATCCGTGATCAGAAGTGCAGCCAGTTCTGATCATCCAGAAGCATTGCCTCTCAACTATCAAAATGGACTTTACTTGGTGCTGACCTCTTCTGATGTTCAAGTGCAGGACTTCTGCAGGGCAGTTTGTGGGTTTCATTACTTCACTTTCCCAGTTATTGTTGGTGTCACAATGCCTTATGCATGGGTTGGTTATAGTGGTACACAATGCCCTGGATTGTGCGCTTACCCTTTCGCGTGGCCTAAGTACTCCGGTAAGCCACCACCTAGCATAAGAAACGGTGCCAACAATATAATGGGTGCACCAAACGGAGATCCGGGCGTTGACGGAATGATTAGCGTCATCGCCCACGAGTTAGCTGAGGTGACAAGTAATCCGCTTGTGAATGCGTGGTATGCGGGGGATGACCCGAGTGCACCTACTGAGATAGCTGACTTATGCGTAGGTGTATATGGGTCTGGTGGCGGCGGTGGGTTTGTGGGAGAAGTGTATAGGGATGCAAGGGGAAACGGTTATAATGTGAATGGATTGAAGGGAAGGAGGTTCCTTGTGCAGTGGGTGTGGAATCCTGTGAAGAAGAGATGTTTTGGACCTAATGCCATGGATTAGGACATTAGGTAGTACAAACTATGTTTTATCTGACTTTAAATATATTTACTTCTATGAGGGTTTTGCTTCCAGTTTTCTTTGGTGGTTTTTTAGTGTTTACATGGTGAAATCTATGGTCATTATTCGACTTAACCTCGGTTTTTACAGGAAACAGAAACCTACAAGTCAAGAAAAACAGTTTAATCATCCAAAATCTTCTTGAATTCTCCAAAAATTTCACCGCCATATTTATACTTTTAACTGGGTTCTCAAGCATCCATCATCTTCTTAAAGGGTATAAAAGGAATAAGAAGAAAAGCATATTCCCAAGAGAGAGGGTATAGTCAACAAGGAAATAATCAAATAAGCCAGCAAAAGGAGAAACAGGGAAAACATATACTTGCACATGCATCGTCAAAAGACTTCATGGGCAACCATGTGCCATATTCACGTTTTGTTATTGACATGGCAATAAGGAATGCAAAACTACAGATTTGAAAATTTACCTTGCAATAAGGAATGCAACAAAAACAGCAAGAAATCTTCTCTTCCCAATTTACCATTGTGTATTTAGCAATGCATAAAGAACAGGGAATTTTTCATGCCCCAAAGCAATTCTCTCCGACAGATTTCATCTAAATTTAAATCATCTGTAGAATTTCCTATTCAACTAGCTTACTTGTAGCATGCATCTCATCTTTCATATCATCTGCCACCGATTTCCAAAAGGATAATTCACAGCAACATTAATTTTGCACGCAGAAACAAAATTATTGTTGAGCAAATCAGATAGGTAGAAGCCGATACTCCATATATTTAATTCCACGTGGTTTTATTCTCAAAAAATACAGTAGAGTACGGTTTCTTTTTTAGTTCTACTTGTCAATACTCTAAATCATTATTTCTACTTGTTATCGCGAAAGCTAAGAGAAGAAACAACACATGCAGCTAATCATCATTCAAGTAATAAAATATATGGATTTTCAATTTCCCATGTACTACAACTCCAAAAGATCTGGGCCAAAATAAAAGAACAGATCATCATATTCTAGATCTCCCCAAATTTGTTAGGAACAAAAGGCAGCTCTGTCAGAATGCATAGAGAGCCATGTATAATTACAAGTACCATAACATATCAGGACTACAAGAAGAATAGTCTTCGCAGACTTGCCCATCCAAAAGAGAGAACTTCGGCAAAAAGATAATTGCATTAAGTCGATCTACATATATATCATCCAATAGATCTCTTGCATAATGATCCAACAGATTTTTCAAGAGGTGCTTCGCATTTCTCAGTGAACTTTTGTTTTATCTTCTATTTTGTTCAAACAGCTGACATCCAAATGCTCTTCAGTCTTTTCTTTACTTTGAAGTTGTGCATGCTGCTCTTACATTTAATTTATTAGCCACACCAGTGACCGAATAATTTTCCTCCTCAAGTTCCTCCTTACCATTTGAATTTCCAAATACTTCAGTTAAAACTGGACATGAATCTTTTGCTCTGGGATTGCTGCCAATCATGCTAAGAAGATCCTGAATTGATACCTTTACCCGATCTTCAATTCTCAAGTCTGCCCTAACGTTTTCATTTTTCTCATTTGGAGGGCCTTGAGTTGCTATGTTATCAATTTTGACATCTTGTGATAGTTCCTCACCATCTGAACAGTCTCGACAACTAAACGTTGCCCCAAATATCTTCCGACTTCTTAATTTGCATTGTGAATTTTGATCCAAGGTATTATTATTATCTTCACAAATAGTTGGGAGTGAAGCATGAACCTCACCTACATTAAGAGAAAGGATCTCACTGATTTCATTAGTTGGAGGTGTAGCATGAACCATGCCTACACCTAGAGATGGCATCTCATTGTTTTCTTTGTTTTTACAAAATTCCTTGCAAATTGATGCGTCATTCTTGCAAGAACTTTCTTGACATGGTGACCTCTGATGCAGAGTACTGTCACCATTTTTTCCTTCATCAAGGCACTCCTTTTTACCAAAATTTGGCCTTAACAAATTTCTGATCTTGCGTTTCTTAGCCATCAAATCCTTATCTGATGTATCAAGTGATGTATTACCCATCGAAGGATTTCCCTTCCCATTGTCAAGAGGCATAGTACCCTCATAACTCCCTGTAGAAACTTTAGCAACCATGTCATTCATATTCCTCTTTATTTTACTGCGCCGCTTAAAATCTACTTGACGTGTCTCTTTTAAAACAGAAACACCATTCTCTTCATTAGAATGGTTGGCATCAATTTCCATCGTCGTTTCTGCCCCCAGTGGTTGCTCGATAACAGTTTGCTTGTAAAACTTGGACTTCTCTTTATATCGAACATTCTCATTCCCGTTGTTTGATTTCACTGAAGGTCTATGTTTATTCACCTTCACCCAATGATTGTGAGCTTGGTGCAACAAATCCATGACTTCATCCACTGATGCATCCATATCACATCCATCATTAACCACATCAATGTGACTGTTGTCGCCATGTATGCATATTTCCGGTGCTGCACCTAAGCGAGCAAAAACACTAGTTCTGCCATTTCTGGTATCTGAACTCCTATTTTCAGCACTTGGATGGAACTTGCTTTCATGTCTGCTCAGGCTTTTTCCTTGATCTTGTGGGTAAGAGCCACGATATAAGTCCGAGCTGCAAGCTCTGTAACTCTCTATCTGTGGAATTTCGATCACATATCCACCTCGCATATACTCATTACCAGATGCCAATGAAGGGCATTCTCTCGATCTTATGGCATGAGATAAAGCACCATCATTTATTTTTTCAATACTTCTGACATTCGGGAAAGAAGGAGAAGCTAAAAATGAATCACGGGCAGAGGTTCTTGATTCACTACTTTCAAAAAGACCAGAATTCAAAATTTTGTTGCTGCTTCTGTGACCAGAGTGGTTCTCAAAATTGTATCGGTTAGGAAATGAGAATTTTCTACCACCACTTCCAGAAGCAACATCATAGCATCTTGCTAACATATTCGAGTCCAAAAAATGTGTTAAGCCTTCGCTAGTTAATGAAGAGTGAAAATTCTCCTCAGAAACTCGGTGAGAAGAATGATCTTGAGCTGAACCCAATTTATGGCTTCCAACTAAATGTGAGGAGCATGTATACCTACAATCAGGAAATTCAGGATCATAAGGGACAGATCTTGTAATCACTGCATCATGAGATGATGAAAAAGACCGGGTCATGGTATTCAACAAATCTGCCCCATCAAACACTGATGAACATCGAAGTTGATCGTGAAGCAAGAAACTATCAGATTTTGTGTTAGGTTTCAAAGAATTTATGAACAAATTTTTTTCAGACTGATCACACTTGATAGAATTCAAATGACCTTGTTCAGACTGACAGAAAGCTGGAATATCAGAGGAGAAGGCAGGCTGAATACAATTCCCCCTATCAAGTACATTTTCTACAGTATCTCTCTTCTGGAACCCTCCAACTTCAGCTACAAGTTTGTCTTTAGACATAGTGTTGTACCTGGAGAATTCAGTTGAGATGCCTGCCCCAAAAGTACTTTCCATGTCATGCTCAGCTTTTGCCCCATCCCTACTCAGAAAGGTCTCACAATCGGTTGCTCTTGCTACTTCCCGCAAAGAGTTGCCAATGTGCTCACTTGAGAAAACAGAGCCTAAGCCTCCGCCAAAATAAAGGTCCTTCTGGAACATATTGTTCATGAGTAACCTTTTATCATCAGGCCGATTTTTCCCTGCATATTTCAGAAGGTACTCGTCAGAGATAACTTGCCTAGGAACATCATCCAAGCTATGCTCATTTCCTACAGTATACCTACTCTTTGGAAACCTGTTATCTTCCGATACTCGCCCGACTTCACTAAAAGGTTTATCTTGGAGTTCTACTGGGCCAAAATCATAATCTACATCAAATTTCTTTTCTACATTTTGGTTCATTAAAAACCTGTTATCTGCAGTAACTCTTCTCCCCCTATCGAAAGAGTTAATAGGATACTCAGAGGAGATGGCAGACCCAATATCATAATCTTTGACTCTATCACTCGACAAAATCCACATATCATCAGAAGATCGTATATTCCCCAAAGTATTATCAGGGCGATCGGTGCGTAAAACATGCTGTGGGGCACAATTGCTATACAGTTCAGTCGCATCACTCAGCAAAAACCTGACATTAGTGCTTATCTTTCTCTTTTTTGTCCCATAGACACTTGGGTCATCAGTCCGGATACTTTGATCTATACCAATATGCTTACTTTGAAACTTATCACCTGTCAAAAACTTGTCATCATCTAAACCTTCAGCTCTGCCTGAAAAGTGTTCTGAATGCTCATTCAATATATGATGTCTAATAAAATCTTCAGTGCCATCTTCCAAGGTATCAGATAACATGACTCTATCATTTACTGATCGTCTGTCATTTCCAACTTCTCTGCCAATTTCCTTAACAACTCGACTCCAAGGCATTTTCTTGTTCAACCTTCTGGAATTGAACAGTTGAAGAAGCATACGAACCTGGCATTTAATTCACAACAGCCAGGAGAAAATTAGTGCAAAAGATGCCATAGACACTAAAGTCATTGACAAATCATAATGGCGAGAAATGAGCAAACCTGATCTTTAGAAAGGCCAAAGTTGAATTTTTTAGCAGAATAATAATTATCTCTGAGGGCATCGCGGAATAAATACTCAGGGAGTGGAATACAATACCATATCAGAGTAAACCGAACCTGAAAATTAAAACAAAAGCCCAGCATATTCCTGAAAACAGAAAAATTCACCTCCTCAATATACTCAACCGAGATTATACGACTCCATACCTGTGCAGGGAACTGCTTCCCAAACGTCCCAAATGCATGGGGCATAATATTCATTGCTCCATCAGAGGTAGCCTGAAATACACCATGTAGCTCTCTTTTCTCATATTCAAACAAAAACAAAAGCATTCCAGCTTTAACCTGCTTCACAAACTTAGCCTGGGCTGAAGGAAGCCCAAAGAATTTTCTTTTAAAGCATTCTCCCTTTGTAGCTGTGTTCGACATGAAGATTGCGCCATACTCAGGCACTATACCCCCAACGCCATTTTCATCCTCGTCAAACTCCATATCTACCTTGCAAACTGACATTAAATACATAACGCCAAGTAATATAGCCTTAACTATCCAACTGGTACTAGTTTAATACAAAACACGTATATCTCCTAATAATGATAAATTAAACATATTATCTAATTTTCCAAATATAAAAGTACATACTTATAGCCAAGCAAATGAAAATTTTTATTAACAAAGAAAAAATTATTTTTTACTTGACAATTTACATAGTAGTTCAATATCAGTTATAAATATACCAAGACCTCCCTCACCTCAGATGTAAAACTGTTGCTTATTATACGACACACACATAAGTCTTTCACTAGTAAGATTACTGATTACTGAATAAGGATCTATCCACTAATAAAAAGGGGAACTTTTAGTGCACATTGTATTACAGAATATAAAACTGTATCGTTTTCATTGCTGTTTATATAATGAAACCAAATACTTAGTAACTGAAGTACAATCGATCACTAAACATATAACTGGGATAACATTAGATCCGTAGGGACCTTGTTATTGGTCAACCGCGCTACGACAAATAGCTTATACGTAGGATTCCATTAAGAAAGTAATTTCTCGAGTCTTTCAAGTAATGGCTTTCCAATACAGAACAAAAATTGTTTTGTTAGTTATAGAGCAAGAACAACAAGGTGGATTACATAGCATAAACAAACACTCAATAAAATAAATATAAAATCTTCACTTGAAACTGGACTAATTACATTTTGCATTGCTGATGCATGAAGTATATAAAACAGGGCAATAATAATCTACAACTGGGGCACTACTTCTGCATATGAATATACTACAACACATTGTAAAAGGCCAATGTCCATAAATAAAATTCAGTATATCAACAAAAATACAAAAGATATTCACACTTCACATACAAATCAGTAGATGGCATCATAAAAAATAAAAAAAATAAAATTACTTAAATCACGCCATTATAACATCAACATAATGGTAATATATATATATATATATATATATATATATATATATATATGTAAAATTTTAAAATATTACCCTGTTACAAGAGAATTGGAGAGTATCAGAACCTGCTTAGTTCCACTTCCAAAAAAATCCAAAACTACAATCCGGGGACGGATACAACGGATCACATTCAAATAGATTTCCTATATTTTTTTCAATAACTATTCATATATATATATAGAGAGAGAGAGAGAGAGAAATTTATCAGAAAAAACGAAAAAATAATACATATGAAAGTAGGGCAGTCGATAAAAAATAACACAGAAAATTAGAAGGGGATGAAGATTACCGAGAAAAAAATTCGAGAAGACGCAACGATCGAGAAGAGGAAGAGGAAGTTGGGAGATGGTTTTACGAGTTAAGGATACACAGAGATAAATAAATAAAGGCCGGATTGTATATTTCGGCCTCCATATTTTGGTCGACTGTCAATTTGATTTTTTTTTTTTTAAATTCTCTTTTAATCTATTGATTAGCCATCAATTGAGTTATTTTGTTCATTTTGAATTTCAAATTAGTTACATGAGTTGCACATTTAATTTTTTTAGAGCAAAAATATTTTATTCAATTTTTAAAATCAATTTCTTTTTTTTTATAAATAAAAGTTCATTTTCATACCTAACATACTTAACAACGTAAATATGTCACTCTCATTCATAATCTCTCTCTTTGAAAAAAAATAAATTAAGTAATGTATAAATATGGAATTCCAATCGTATTGCAAACTGTATATACGGAGATGAATTTAGGAAGAAAATTTTTCGATTGTTCAAGAAACAATGGCGCAAATATAAGTAATTTTAATTAAGAATTTATAATTTTCTTAATTATTATAGTCCAAAATTATGGTTGTTTAAATCTATTGCAGAATTATGACGGTAATTTTTTTCACTGGTATAATCAACCCATGTGTGATTGTTGTCAACAAGTGATACCACGACTACTTTTAAGACTCAATTCGACAGAGGTTGAAATTCAAGAAGTTTAAAAGAGTGAAAAATTGAAAAGAAAACAACTCATAAAAAATAATTGAGATTTAATTTTTTTACATGTAATTTTAATTGATTTTTTATATATTAAACATTTTATTTAATTCTAAAAAGATTAGTGATAAAAATATATTTAATAAGGATTAACATGAACAAAATTTAACTAAAATAAAAAATTTAACATATAATAAAAAAGGCCACCTAAAATTACATACAAAAATATCAAGTGTCAATTATTGTAAAATAGAAATAATAATTATTTCACTTTTTGTAAATTTGTTTGTAAAAAAATTACATACAAAAAAGTCAAGTGCAATGATTATCATAATACTAATTTTATATAAAAATTTTAGAACACCATATGTCTCTGGGTTTGGGGATTAATTATTCTGTACTAAACAGTACAAATATCTCCTACTATCTATTTATAATTATATAATAAAGTCTAAATGACTTTTTAGGATTCTCATTTGTTAACCAAACGTGAAAGTTTATGTTTCATATTTTTTTTGCCACTTAATGTCAATTGTGCGATAGTTGAGAATAACTTTTCCAGTAGTAACTAGCAAGCATTTTGATTTACAAGGGAACAAAATTTTCATTTATTAAAAACTGACAAACAGCTGTGGTTAGAAAAAAATCTCATTTATACTTTTATAAATTAATATTAGAAATAAAATAAAATTATAAGATTTATAAATAGTATTACATTAAGCATTTTAAAATAAAAAAAATTATATAATTAATTAATTATAAATTGTATAAAAATAAAACATGTATTCGTACGAGCGTGTGCACAGACTACAAATAATTTCTAAAAATTTGTCACATAGTTAATTTCTTATTTTAAATCCCCTACATTAAGTAACAAAATTTCTCGCTTATTAATTTTCAACCGTTTGTAACGGAGTAGGTAACTTCTTTTGGAGCAGACGAATTGCTCTCCATATTTGTTGGGTTTTAAGTTGGGTGCGGTAAATTTCAAAAGAAAAAAGTTGGGCGTGGTAGTACGCGGCTTAAAATATGGCTGAGTTTGACCGTTATCACAGTTATGGATATTAGTTTTAGATAAAGAGTCCAACTTTTCTGTTGTCTTCTGGGCATCTATTTCATTATCATATCCTCTTGTTCTTCTAGTTTACAGTTTCCAACTTCAAGCATATTTTTCTATTTATTCGGTATTTTATTTATAAACTTTTTTATATTTTCTTTGGATTATTGGGCACCAAGAAATCAGAAATACCCATCTGGAAAGCACATAGTTTTATCCATGTAATTGCTCTGCTCCCTCTTAATGATGCTAGTTCCAATCTTCTAAAATCTAATTTTGACCAGGTTCACTGTTGTTGCTGTGTTTGTTTTAGTTCTCAGTGTTTGTAATTCAATGCTTAATGTGTGTGCCTACATTTTGGTATATGTGTATAATAAAAGAAAGGTGTTGCTTTTTGTTAGAATCATTTTGGTAAGTGGGTGTGCTTACATTTTGCTTAAATCTTGTTTTGGATAAATTTGTGTTCTTGCTTTGTTTTGTTAACGCATCTGTTAGCATTTTAACCAGTTTTTGGAAATTGACAGTAGAAGGCACTATGGAGATTAAAGAACCGATTTTATTTCACCCGTAAAGACTTGATATAGGTCGAGTTTGTTTCAACTTAAATTTAATTTAAAAGATTCTGAATTTGACTAATATAATTACATTGTCCAAATCTATAATCTTCAAATTTTAATTTGAAACAAACAGCACCATAATATTCACCCAAATGGTCAGGTGTTATAGAGGAAGAAAATTTATGAGGCATTAGGGGATATATGAATTATGCTATGTCCTGCTACGTGTTTGCTTTTAAGTATGAATGAAACTTGAATATACTGTTATTTTCTGCTGATATTTATTTGATTTCGTTTACAAGAGCGACCCATATGATTAATGAGCAAGTAGAATGAAAAATGATACCTTTTGCTGAATTCATCTGGGTTGACTGTCCGATATAGCATTCGTGGATGTTGAAGCATAGTTGATTTTTGCTCTTGTTTTCTTTAGAGGAACCGAAAACTTTCTACTGGTGTCCGGATGGCATATTTCATTACACATGCAACTTTTGTATACAAGCTTTACGAGTGCTTCGACTTTTAAGCACCTTTATGAGTACTTCTCTATACATATTTCCTCAAGAGTAACAACATTTCATGCACATTATACATATTAAGTGAGGATTTGTATTATATCTGCCGTATAGGTTGATCACCAGGTGCACCGCAATTCATATGCTCAGTGAGGCAAAAAGTTGTGATAGTGGTTTCATCTGCAAAGTGAAGAACCCCAGTGAGGAGCCTACGGAAAAGAAGCTTAGACGTGACAGTCTTTACATTGATAGACGCGGAAAATTAGCACAGTTTGACCATAAAAAAGTTTCGAGAAAAAGAGGTAGCAGAATGTTTAATACTTGCCTGGCCCATTGCTAGGATGCGTGTGCTTGTGTGTACGTGTGTGTATGAGTTCTTCCATAACTGAACCAGCTGTCATTTTTCTATAGGTGGTTCTTTGAGGGGACAAGGATGGAAATATGGATCTGGCTTTGTTGATGGAATTTTCCCAGTTCTAAGCCCAATAGCTCAGCAGATGTTGAACTTTTTGCTGAGGGAAACAGACTTGAACAGAATTTGGAGTTCATTTGATGTTCTTCCTCCGACAAATACCACATGGGATGACTTGATCAATGTAGCTGTTCAACTTCGTATGAATAAGAAGTGGGATCCTATCATATCTGTAAGACCATGTCCCTTCTTCTTCTCATCCCTTTTCTTCTATGGTATAAACTTTTAAAATCAAAATACTTGTTGGCTAAAGACTCTTTAGTCTTAAGTATCTAAATCTTTTCAAATTACCAATTTCTCTAAAAGCTTAAGTGGTTAGAGAATGACTCAACAATGTTTTTTTATTTATTTATAAAAAAGACCTGTTTACTTTCTTATGTAGTTCGATGAAAGTAATTATATGAACAACTCTCCAGATGTGTGAATGGATATTGTACAGGAGTTCTTTCCAGCCTGATGTCATCTGCTACAATTTGCTTATAGATGCTTATGGTCAAAAGTTACTTTATAAGAAGGCAGAATCCACTTATCTAGAACTTCTTGAAGCTCGGTGTATCCCTACTGAAGATACTTATGCACTCCTTTTAAGGGCTTACTGCACATCTGGACTACAGGAGAGAGCCGAAGCTGTCTTCCTTGAGATGCGAAAAAATGGTCTTCCACCAAGTATGTATTCATCTGATCCGACTGACCCTTTAGCCAATATAATTACTAATAGAAAACCAGCATCAGGGCCAACAACATTTGTGGAATCTGAGAGAACTGAGCCTTTAGAGTGAATAGAGCACATAACTTGGCAACTTAAAATTACAATGATCTTCAGGCCACTCAACTCCAAGCGTTGGAATTGGAATTGAAAGAATGTATGAATTCCAGTTGCATGGCTCAAAATTGAGTTGGCAATGTAGCATCATAATATACTTTACCTGCAAGCCTCTCTTTAGTGACATTCAGCATGTTGTGACATTTAATTGCAGGTACAGTTGTATACAATGCTTATATAAATGGGTTGATTAAGGGAAGAAACACATCAAAAGCTATAGAAATGTTTCAAAGGATGAAGAGAGATCAATGTCAACCGTCTACGGACACCTATACAATGTTGATAAACTTATATGGAAAGGTGTGTCCAGTAACACGTCTCATAATTTCAGTGACTATTTCTAGTATGATTATGTTTGTCTACATGACTAGAACGATGACATTTTTGGTAGTTTAAGCATGGATGATCACTAAGTTACTACAAATGTTTTGAAGTGCCTTCAGAATTAGTAGCGTCAGAAGTTCATACTGATTAGTATCTGTTTCAAAGGACTCATAGTTTGTTACTTTCTCATTCATTTTCTTCCAAGATAAGAAACATCAGTCAGATGATATATAGAAGCATGAAGATGTGAGAGAGAGAGGGAAGACTTATTAGAGTACTATAAACGTCATATGTACTTCATGTTTTTCTCTTATAAATTTAAGAGAGTTCACAAAGGAATTTGCTATATGAATTTTGGACTATTCTAGAATTTAATGTCTTTCTGGAACTCTAATAGACCTAATTAAGTACTAGTGTAAAGCATAACTGGATGTCAAAGACTAGATCTCAGAATTTCAGTTTTATCTCCGATTTCAAAATAAAACCGCCTTACTCATAACAAGGCGAAGACAAAATGAAGCTTAAAATGCCTTCAGTTAACAACAAAGGGCCTTCAGTCGTCTGAGATCCATTAACAACAAAGTGCCTTCAGCCTCAAAAGATCTCCAGTTTTGACTCATAACCACATGACTCTGAAGCTAACAACAAAATGCCTTCAGTTGTCTGATATCCATTTCTTACTCAAAATGTTCTTCTTTTTTTTTTTAATATATTTTTTGTTGTGTCTGTGTGTGTCATTTTATTTTTAAGGCAAATCAATCCTACATGGCGTTGAAGATTTTTCAAGAAATGAAAAGTCAAAAGTGTATACCTGATATCTGCACATACACTGCTCTAGTGAATGCATTTGCTAGGGATGGGCTTTGTGAAAAAGCAGAGGAAATATTTGAGCAGCTACAGGAAGCTGGGCATGAACCTGATGTGTATGCTTATAATGCACTCATGGAAGCTTACAGGTCATTATTTAAATCAGCTCTGAATTCTCTGTGAATCACATTACGTGTAAAATCAACCATTTTCTGCATTCTGATAAAACTCTAATGAGCAAACAATGTTTTAAGCATTTTAATGATAATATAAGATACTTCATGGTAAATTACGCTTGATTCATTTAATCTTCATGGTGTAAATTGCGCCTAATTCAGCAGTTGCTGGTTGCCGAGAAGTTTGACTTGAGAAATACTTAATTCAGCATAACTATTATTAGTAGCTCCTTTCATAAGTGAACTCCCTCTTGTATGTTCAAGTTCTTTAAACACAAAGTATAAAGATCTGAAGTTGTTTGATATTTCTCAACAGTCGTGCAGGTTTTCCTTATGGTGCTGCCGAAATATTTTCGCTCATGCAGCATATGGGTTGTGAGCCAGACCGAGCTTCATATAATATCATGCTGGATGCATATGGAAGAGCTGGTCTTCACGAGGGTAAATAATTACAGCGAAATTCACTTGACTGTTCTTCCCTTATCTTTAAAATTAGCATGTTTAGACTTGTGATTCAAATCTTTCATTAGTTGTCTCGAGAATCTCCATTGTGACGTGATACAAATCAGTAATCTCATATAATAGGAGAAAGAATGAAATGTGACAAAAGTATCAGCATTTTTATTGAGCCATTTTACTTCTTCAGTTGTCTGTTCAATCCGGTAATGATATGCTTTCAAGTTTCAGGTTCAAATAAGTTTCAAGATACTTTCACTTACCTGCATTAATCTAATCTTTTTCTACCAATTTTGATTTTGATTCTAGATGCACAATCTGTCTTTGAAGAGATGAAGCGATTAGGAATAACACCAACAATGAAGTCCCACATGCTTCTTTTATCAGCCTACTCAAGAGTCGGAAATGTACCAAAATGTGAAGAACTTGTGAATCAGATGCACAAATCTGGGGTTGAGCCTGATACATTTGTTCTGAACAGTATGATAAACCTGTATGGCCGCGTAGGCCAATACCAAAAGATGGAAGAAGTCTTAACTGCCATGGAAAACGGACCATACATAGCCGATATCAGCACCTACAACATCTTGATCAATATATATGGCCGAGCAGGATTTCTTCAGAAAATGGAGGAGCTTTTCGAATCACTTACTGCGAAAGGCTTGAAACCAGATGTTGTGACATGGACTTCTCGCCTTGGAGCCTACTCACGGAAGAAACAGTACAAAATATGCTTGGAAATATTCGAAGAAATGATTACAGATGGTTGTTATCCGGATGGAGGCACAGCCAAAGTACTTCTTTCAGCTTGTTCAAATGAAGAACAGATTGAACAAGTTACTGCAATAGTGAGAACAATGCACAAGGATATGAGGACCACATTGTCAGTCTAATGCTAGATTTTCCTTGTTAATGATTAATATGCTATGGACATGGCCACATTAAATCTGCTAAAAATAGAATGTGTTTCTGGAATTTGGACAAGAATTTGCTGGGAATGACAGAGATGATCAAGGGCAGGCAGACATGCATCATTAAGACATATTGGTGGCAAAAATAGTAAAGACAAATGTTGGGTAAATATACAATATCAGTGAGCTCAAGTTTTTTCAATTACTTGGTAAAAGGAAACGGAAAAGATTAGTGCTTTGTCACTGTATTATCCCTTTCAAGCTTTCATTTTGTTCTTTTTCTTGAATTTATGTTCGTATATCATGTGAAATGCTTTGTGACAAAGGAAGAGTGAGAAAAAAATTTGTGGAAAAAATTAGGGAAGAAAAAGTTATAATGATGTCATGTGAGATTATTTAAAAAAAAAGTAAGAAAGAGAAGAAACAATTTAATTTTATCATTTTATTCATTATATATTACGAGAAAAGAAAAAATATAAATATTATAGAATTGTCAAAAGAATACGTGTAAATAAATAAATTGGGAGGTGGGGAGCATATAATTACTTCGACAATATAATTGTCTAATATAAGTCTCATATTACTTTATAACATAACAGCTATAGATGTAATCTTAATGTTATAATAGTACGTTGAAAAAAAAATATCGCTAAGATTTAACTTTTGTATTTGATAATGGAATATTGGAGGGTTAGAATTAGTAAATTCCAATGCAAATAGTTTAAATTTTCTTAGAATTAATGAATACTGGCATGTCATTACCAAAAGTGAATATTGGAATGTAAAATTTTAAATTTGACCTTAGGGAACGAATATAGAGTAGAACTGAGGCAAAAAGAAAAAAAGAAAAAAAAAGCAGTTATAAAGAAATCTTTTGTGTTTAATGTTTTTAAAAGAATGGGTCAATTATAATACAAATTACAATTATAAAAAATGTAAGCCATTTATTCTCTAACATAATTTCCGATCGATAAATAATTTTTCATTCGCCTTAAGTATTTTTATGTAACTATGGTAAAAAAAAAGTATTTTTATGTGTTAATCTAAATATGCAACTAAAAAATTATGTATATTTTAATCAATTTTACATTTTTCAGTCCCACCAACTTCTAAATAAATTTGTTGACCCATCACATCCATGATCCACCCTCACCTACAATTTTAAACTTTAATTTTTATTTTTGCCTCACGAAAATCTGTATTTCCGTAAATCCCACAAGCAAAATCTTTCAAATAAATTAATACTACTTGTCACCAATAAAATACTTTATATATAATTATGCAGATCTCCCACTAATGACAGTGTGAAGCAGACTAGAGAGAGTATTGTTTTTGGGGTTGATTTACAAAACCATGGCTTCGAGGTTGTGGGCATCAAAAGCTGCTTCATATCTCAAGATCTCTACGTTTCACAGAGGTTTTGCTTCTGGTATATCATCCCACCTTTAAATCCCTTTCCAGTTCTCATACTATTTTTTTTCCAATTTTTTTATTGTTTTATTTTGTGTATAAGTTTTTTTATAGGTTTTGTTGATAGAGATGATTGATCTGTGAATATTTCGTAAAAAATTCTTATTTTTTCATCTGGGGTGTTGATTATATACTATGTTTTTGATCAATAGAAGGTGGGTCTTTGTTTTTTGTATTTGTTGGATTAATGTACAGTGACAGAAATTAAGATTGTATATCATAGCCCCTAGTCGGCCAGTCCTTTTCTTTTAAAAGAGGGAGGTGGGTTGCGTGGGGTTCTTCTTGTTGTTGGTTAAGTTAATGCTAAATTGCTAATTAGCTTGTTTGTATTGCCTTCAGTATTAGATTTTTGAATCTTGTAGTTTTAAAATTCATTGTGGGGAAGTCTCGTCAGTGATTCATTTTGGTATGCATAAACAGTAGTACGGTATCAACTTTGAGTCTTGTCGATGGGAAAAATAGGCACGGGAGAGCTTCCTCGGGTCCCGTGGATCCGGATTAGTTGGAGTCTAAAAGCTACCGGATATTTGATGGTTAAACCAACATAATAATGATGATAGTAGTAAGAATAAAATTAAAATTTTGTAGCTTACCGAGTGATTAAATTTCTGAGAAGGATTTGTAGCCTGAATCATTGGGTTGTGTAGTGCATGTTATGATAATATAATGATTACAATCTTTGAAAGTAGTTCATCTGTTAAGATACATTTATCCTTCATTTGTTTTTCTTTGGGTGCCACTGGTACGGTGCCGGTGCTTCTGACACGATTATAGTTTTTAATGCGGTCCTTATAAGTGTTCAAGTCTCAACAGCTAATATCACGTCTTATATTAGGCAAATGTAAAATTATTAAAATGATGGTTGGATAGCAGAATATGATTCACTTGAATAACAACCCTTATATTTAACAAAAGTAGTAGAACTCTCATTTTTAGACAGACCAACGAAGGAAGTTTTATATTAACTTTCTACCGCATTTTTTGCATTTGCTTGAGTGCACACAACCATGTATGCTTATATTAGTTTGTATTTGGAAATAAGCAATCTTTATTCTTTTTGGTTATATCCAATGATTCTACCTATTATATTTTATGCAGTTATTGATATGCAAGGTACTCATTTATTTCCTTCTCATACTTGCAGTCGTGAAGAATCTAAAGTACGCTGACTCACATGAGTGGGTGAAAGTTGAGGGTAGTTCTGCTATTGTCGGCATCACTGACCATGCCCAGGATCATTTGGGGGATGTTGTGTATGTTGAATTACCAGAAGTTGGAGCTTCTGTAACCCAGGGGAACAGCTTTGGAGCAGTTGAAAGTGTCAAGGCTACTAGTGATATCAACTCTCCTGTTTCTGGAAAGGTGGTTGAAGTCAATGAAGAGCTCAGTACCTCTCCCGGTTTGGTCAGTTATCTGAAGCTTATACTATGATATATCCTCGAGTATTTTCATATAATTATATATATTTATCAAAATATTTTTTCATGTTTCAATTGGAGAAGAAACATACTGACTTCTTCCAAAGCTTTAGCATAAAGTAGGCATCACATGTTTGGACCATCTGTTTGTCCAATTTAAATGCAACTTCCTTTTTCCTTGTGTTTTTCAATGACCTGGTAATACTTTATGATTTCAGCGAAGTTTATATACAAATTAAAGACTTCTCAATGGAAGTAGAAGAGTTGTGACTCAGCTAGATCTGCGGGGGGAAAAATTAAGTGGTGATTAGAGCATAAAAAACTATAAAAGACAAAAATATAGAAAATCATTGAGAGTTTGGTGTGGCTCAATATAAATACCTAATGGAAATGACTCTGAAGCTTCAGGGTAAAGATGTCTGGTATACATTAAATATGGCTGAAATCTTCCCCCTTTTACATTTTGCCATGCTTAGCTTAAGAGACAGTAAAATATGTTTATTAATGTCTACGGTGAATGTTGATGTCGTGTAATTATAAGTGTGAGATGTCATCTCCAAGTATTGGACTTGCAGACATCTTTAACAGAATACAGTTTTTACATGTATTTAGTGTTGAAACATGGAAGCAAATTTGCCGTAAATGATAAAGGAACTGGTGACTTGAATTTTATGACAAAAGTTGAGAGCCTCAAAGATAAAAGAGATTCTCCAGTGTCAATATAATAAACTTACAAATTGTGAGTTGCAATTGATGTTAGTTTTCCAACATGTTTAAGTAACCGAAGGCATGAAATGGTCAAAAGCCAGAAAAGATAACTGTGATTCTGTTGTACTGTCTATCTTGCTGAATGGCTTGGACGCTACCTAGACTACTACTAAGTTTGCCCTTCAATCGATTTCAGTTGTAATTTGGTAGTTTACTTTTTACTAGAAATTTATAACTTTTTCCTCGATTTCAGGTAAATGGAAGCCCTTACGAAAATGGATGGATAATAAAGGTGGAACTAAGCGACAATGATGAATTGAAATCTTTAATGGATTCGGAGCAGTACTCAAAGTTCTGCGAAGAAGAAGATGCAAAGCACTAGTGGAGCCATAGGATTCATTTCAAGCTCAATAGACGTTAGAAGCATGCTTTCTGGTTTTTTGGCATTTTGATCCAACCGAGTAGTTCAGCCGTACCTTTTGTTTTCTTTCTTATGAGGAGATATTTTAATGGTGGTGAATTTTTCCGTCTCAATCCGCAATAATTTTCATGGTTGCAGTTTCTTAAGATATTTTCACTGTCAAGCAGATTTTGGATCTCAAGTAATTTTCTCAATATGGCACAGCTTATAGAAATTATGCTGTGATATCCAACTGGTATTTTTGTTATTGCTTATTACTACATGTGGAATGGATGGTTCTTTCCCTCTTGGGAATGTTGAGAATACACAAAGGCTTCTGTTACATTGATATTAGGAACCAGTAATGCTTTAATTTTGGAAGGGTTGGTTTTGACATGGTTGGTATGGATTATTGTTATTTCATACCACGTATTTCCTAATATAACTACAAATGGTTATGGTGAAAGGTTGCTTCATAGTTAGCCTGAGAGAAAAGGTCATGTGTTGAACTTACCATACAGAAAAAAAGTGAAGAATAAAATGTTTATAATGATAATTTATACTTGGTTCAACTTGAACTGCAGGAGTTTTAGGTGAAATTATTTTTTTCGTTTGGGATATTTTGGGGAGGGAGTTTTAAATTCTTTCTTAGTTTTAGAATGACAAATCAAAATTAGTTAGGCAAAAGCTCTAAACAAGAGTAATAAATTTTATTTAGACATGAGCATCCTTCATCGTTCATAATTAACAAGAATTCTGTTTGATTCTAAATTATTTGTTTTACCAGATGGTAATTGTTTAGTTGAAGAATAAATATGATACTACTAGCGTTAATATCAGTGCAAAGATCCATTTCAAAATTCTTCTCAGTGACTTTTTTTGTCATTTATCTTTACTTTTAAACTAAAATTATTAATAATATTTGCTTCTTTTAAACTCATCCTTAAAAAATATTTGGTAAAATTTTGTTACTTTTATTTTAAAGTAATAAAATTTTGTTAGAATAGGTAATAATATTTCCGATAATTGTTACTTTCAGTAATATTTTTGAGTAATGTTTTCATAACAATAACAAAGATAAATAGAAGTAACTCTTGATGTCTTATTCGAAAATTACTTTTAAGTAACTTTTAATTTAAAAATTACTTATTTAATCTGACACTTTTTACTTTTCATTCTACTTATATAAAAAGATTACTTTTTTTTTTTGTTGCTAAAATTAAGATTGTTTTTAAAAAATTACATTTTAAGTGAAAAACTGATTTTAATCTTAAAGTTGCAAATTGTCCTCGACACCCCTGAGCCCTGAACGTCTAAATTATCACTCGCAAAATTGTTCCATTGAGTTAACTCGGAACACGAGTCCCCCAACTCAATCAGTCTGTAACTAAAACCCCATGAAAACCTTGGGAAAAGGATTCTCGTATCGACCGGAGATGTCAACCTCTTTGTCTTCTTCCCTGTTCTTCCTACCAAAAGCTACTTATTTCGTATGCCATAATCTCTGTCTCTCTTTCTCTCTCACAGATTTTCTGCTTTTCAATCCAATTTTCCACTAAATTTTCTTTATTTTGTTTCTGTTTTGCTCAAGGATTTCAATGGGAGGCAAAAGATTTGTGGGGTATGGAGAAAAACTCAAAAAATTAAGAAATATGTAATAAGAGCAGGGTCCAGGAAAATTGCTTTTGATAAAGAGTGCAGAGATGGCTTATTGGCTGGAATAGATAAACTTGCTGATGCTGTTTCTGTCACCATTGGACCTAAAGGTACTTGGGTTTTCTTTTGTGTTTGAATTTTATATGTAATTGTAGCTTTTAGTTTCAATTGGTTTTTTTTTTTTATCTCGTATGAGTTTAGAGATTATAAATGTTTAGCTGAATTTCTTTACGATTTTAGTTTCCGTTTTACTGTCAGCTGTGGGGTCATAATCTGAAAAAATGAAATTGTTGGCCATCTTGAATTTCTCATATGCTGGTATTACGATCACTTTGGATTTAGAGATGTATAATGGTATCATTAAGTATTTAGTTGTAGTCATTTCTTGAGAAAAAATAGTTTTTTCTCACCAATTTTCAAGTAGCTTATGGGTTTTATTGGTGGTTTTTTGTTGTTTCTTACCACAGGTGGTATTCTTTATTTTACTCTTATAATTGAAGTACAATTTTGTGTTCTTAGTTGTTTTACATGGATCTTATGTAAACACTGTAAACTTGAACTATAAACATGAGGCTCTCGGGTAAAAGATATTTTTTCCTCTAAGCTAATGTAAGAAGCTTGTTTTCTACTATACCTGATTTTGCAGCTTCTAATATATTTGATGTGGTGAATTGAGTATTATAGCATTTAGTTATTTAATATTGCTCCCAAGCTGCTCATACACCATATTTGTTTAATATTGACATATGCAGGACGCAATGTTGTTCTTTCTGATTCTAAGACTGTAAAAGTTATCAATGATGGTGTTACAATTGCGCAAGCCATAGAGCTTCCGGATTCAATTGAAAATGCTGGAGTATCACTCGTTAAAGAGGTCACTCATACTAGCTGATAGTCACTATGGAGCAGCAATCTGTTCTCCTTCGTTCTATAATAATTGAATTCTACCTTTTTGCAGGTTGCATCTAAGACAAATGATTTAGCTGGTGATGGCACTACGACTGCGATCATTTTGGCTAGAGAAATAATTAAATTTGGTTTGTTGGCTGTTACTTTTGGGGCTAACCCTCTTTCTTTGAAGAATGGAATGGAGAAGACTGTAAAAGAGGTGGTTAAAATATTGAAGGAGAAAAGTTTTCCAGTAAAAGGATGGGCCGATATAAAAGGTTAGGTTTTCATTTTACTTGAAATGTCAACTGAGAAGTTGCTTAAAACTTTCTTTGGTTTTTCAGCTGTAGCTTCAGTGGCTGCTGGAAATGATGAGTTTATTGGGAATTTGATTGCTGATTCGATAGATAAGATAGGCCCTGATGGTATCATCTCTGTTGAATCTTCATCATCGTCAGAAACTTTTGTCGTCGTGGAAGAAGGAATGAAGGTAAGTGGTACGTTATTGCTTAGGGACTTTAGATTTAAGGATAATGCAGGTAATAGGTCAATAGTATAGACGATGTGTGTAATATCGTGTGTGTGTGTGTGTGAGAGAGAGAGAGAGAGAGTATATGGAGAACATCCTATCAAGGGTATATGGTCATTGAGCTGCATTAACATAAAATTAGGCTTCTTGGATATTTTGTGTAAGGAGTTCTGTACCTTGTTGTTTCTCACATTTGTATGCGCGTGTCTGTATCTTTTTTCTCACATAAAAGAGGTATTAAATCTCAGCTCACTCCCATGTACTGTGCATTGTAATGGAAAGAAGATTTCAACTTAAGAACTATCATCTAACTCAAATAAGTGCGAAAGGGATAGAGCGTAGGAGCTTTGCCATTAGCTCAAGTTATGAATTTGTCCCTATTTTTTAGCACTTGAGAGTGTTCTTAAAATAAATATAAAATTTGCAAAAAATTGAATAATATTAATTTGCATTTCAAAAGTATAATTCCTTTTAAGTTGCTACATTCATTTATTTCCTTATTTCATGTTTCCTCATCTCATTGAAAATCGTCAGTTGTGTTACTTTCGATGTTGTACTTTTTGTAATTCATATTCCAACAATCTGTCCCTACAGATTGACAAAGGGTATATATCACCTCAATTCATCACAAACCAGGACAAATCTATTGTGGAGTTTGAAAAAGCTAGAGTGTTAGTAACTGATCAAAAGATATCTACTGTCAAAGAGATTGTTCCTTTACTAGAAAAGGCTACCCAACTTGGCATTCCCCTGCTTATTATTGCTGAGGATATTTCAAATCAAGTGCTTGAAACATTGGTTGTGAATAAAGTTCGTGGTTTACTTAAAGTTGCTGTTGTTAAATGTCCAGGACTTGGAGAAGGGAAGAAAGCATTATTACAAGATATAGCTCTTATGACAGGTGAGTGTTTTATGAATGAGTGAGGTGTGTGTAGAGGTTTATCTTATTTGTCCTTCAGATATGCCTGCTTGAAAATGACTATGAGATAGTGATGACCCTGCAATTCTTTTGTTTTGTCATCTTTTGAAACTAATTTTTTGATGCTTATTACTCCTTGTCCAATAGTAATTTGAACTTTAACTGCTTCAAAGTTCACATCATTCTATTGTCTTCAGGTGCTGATTTTCTTTCGGGAGATCTGGGCCTGAGTCTTGAGGGTGCAACCTCTGATCAGCTCGGTATTTCACGAAAAATATCTATAACAAGTAACTCGACAACCATTTTTGCTGATCCATCAATGAAAGATGAGCTTCATGCTAGAATTTCACAGTTAAAGAAGGATCTTGCTGAATCAGATACTTCATATATGTCACGCAAGCTATCTGAAAGAATTGCAAAACTTTCTGGTGGTGTGGCTATCATTAAGGTAGTCTAGGGATATAGACATTACGTGTTGCTTGCTAAACTTTTACACATTCTTTATGAAGAAAGTCTGCAAGATAATCACTTTATTGCAAGTGTAATTGTCTTGATGGATTTTTGAATTACTAAACAGTTTCATGTTACTCTAGCTTTCACTTATTAGTATTTAAGTTTGATGTGGTATTGGACAAAAACAGTTTTGTTGAATGTAAAATATTATTTGTGTGTGTTTAGGTGCTTTCAGCTTCAGAGGTCACTTCATACGGCTCCAAGTCCTTTTGATTATCCAGAATAACAATAAATTATTTTTTAGCAATTCAGATACGGATTGGGAACTTTGAGTTACTTGTTATCTTCTTTGGGTTCATGCATGTTGCATTTAATATATATTCTTCATCATCCCAGATTATCACTTGTAATTTGAACTTGCTAAAGTTCTACTAACTGGTAAATCATAGAAAGAAATGACTTTGATTAGAGGTAAACCAATTGTATTTATTTTTGGCAAAATTTTGTTGTATCTGTTATGGATGAATCTAGGTAGGAGCGCATACTGAGATGGAACTTGAAGATCGAAAGCTTAGAATTGAGGATGCAAAGAGTGCAACATTTGCTGCCATGACTGAAGGTATAGTACCTGGTGGCGGAGCTACCTATGTACATCTCTCGGAACAAATTCCCACTATAAAGAATTTCCTGGAAGATCCGGATGAGAAGATAGGTGCTGACATCATAGGGATGGTAAGATAACATCTCCTCTTCCTTCATATGCTCTCTTTACTTTTGCAAACTGAGTGTTCTCACTTTGGGTTTGTGCATTCCCCTATCAATTTCCTCATCTTCCCTTGTAACAAAAGGTTATTCTTGATCAATTCTCTCGATGTACTAATGCATACTTTCAAGAAGTACCCAGATTACATTATTACTTCATGCATGTAATAAAACATCCATTAACACAAGCAAGTTTGTTGTTTATGAATGCACGTTGATTAGTACCTTTTGTCTATAATTGAATAGCCCTTCTGCCTGGAGCTTGTGAACCTTATAACATATTGTGATGTGTGTATAACTTATTACTTAGTTATATGTACCATGCAGTTTAATGTAGTCAGATGAAAATTTTCAGGCACTTCTTGCCCCTTCAAAGATGATTGCAACTAATGCAGGAGTTGATGGAGCTATAGTAGTGGAAAAAATTCGATCTTCTGATTGGAAAATAGGATACAATGCAATGAACGACAGATATGAAGATCTTGTTGCTGCTGGAGTGGTTGATCCTTGTCGGGTTTCAAGGTGTGCACTTCAAAATGCTGCTTCTGTTGCTGGTATAATTCTAACCACTAAAGCTGTGTTGGTGGAGAAGATAAAGCAGCCAAAGCCAGCTATTCCTTATGTTCCTGGAATAACTCCTTAACCAAATGCCAAGTATAAGACACAAACTTTTGACTAATGCAAACAGAAAGCAGCAAAGGAGCCGCGATAGTCATCATTTTGCACAAGCTTTAGATGGGTGCTGCGTATTGTTGCCAAGACCAACTGCTGGTTGTGATGAAGATGGCGAAATTCATCTGTTTCACTGCAGCAGGAAATTGTGAGAGAATGAAGTGACAGTGTAGATGAAAAAATAGGTACTGTACCTTATTAATGTTTTGCTTCTTAATTATTAGAAGGCGAGCTTCTTTGAGTTGATCCTCAAGAAATGTGGACGACTGGACGTTTATATTATTTGTGTTGACAATGATTGGGAGCTCCCTGTTTCTTACACATTACAGCTGAAAATGAATATATTGTATTCATCTGATTGAGACAAGTTTGTCAGCTTACGAGCATAAATTATGATAGCTTTAAAGTAGGATGTCGATGATGTCAGAGATAAGAAGGTTTTGCCACAATTAATTTTTATCAAATAGACAATTATTGTAATAGCAAACATTTATTTTTGCTATGACAATATCAGTCTCCCAAAAGTAGCTGAATAGTTCGATGAATTGTACTAGATTTAATGAGTAGTTTTAGAGATGAATCTTGGGTGATATAGTTAATAATTGCCTAAATTATCTCAATGATCCATCTTACAAGAAGCCAGATCATTTGCTTTTTTCTCTCTTTTTTTTTCCTTTTTCCTTTTTTCTTTTTTCTGTGGGGATGCAACGTTGAGTTTGTCAGTTTGCTATACGGAGTATTTTATATTAAGAAATGAATATTATTATTTTTCAAATCAATTGTATTCGAGAGATGAACAAAACCCACTAAGCTCCTCTTTGTACCTTTTTCTTTCATACCCTTCGTACTGAATTTCAATCATTCATTTATCCTTAATTCCAACTATTCTTTTAAAAAATAAATCCAATTAAAATTGATCAAAAATTAAAATTACAAATATGAATGACATGAATGAAAATAGTATGGAGAACTTGATCCCTACAAAACCGAAGAAAAGCATGGTTAATAGACTTTTAGTCGTTCACTTGTGACTTCAGCAGAATTCATCTTCATTTCAAGTTTGCATTAGTTCGATGTTGGTATCTGAAATGGATAAAAATATAAGTATCTTAATACCCTCATATTTGGGCTCTTTCTAATTCCAAATTGTATTTTAATTTTATTTAAATTACGGGATGCACGTTGCGTTTTTTTTTTTAAATAATAAAAATGTAGAACAAACTCTTGCGATGTCAGAAATTCACTGACTTGGCGTGATTATGTGTCAAATAAGAATTGAACTTATATACAATAATTGAAAAGATCGGAGTACTCTGTAAATAAAAGAGATCTTGAAAGCAGCAGGAATATATATATTTGATGAATAGGTTTGAACCACAGTCGTAATAGTGTAATACCAACAAGTTCAGAACGTAAACTCTTGTAAAATATACACAAAAGATTTGCTGATATGTATCTACAATCCCATCAGAGAATTGCACATTTGTTCTTCTCAGCTTGCATCCGCAGCTCCCGAAGCTCAGCAGCCTCCTTGTGAGCTCTTTCTAAACTCTCTCTTAGCTTATGAATTTCGTCGTTTGATTTCATTTGAGCAGCCTGTGCCATCTTTTCGGCGTTCAACCGAGCAGCTTGCTCTTCAGCCAGCTGCTTTTCAAGCCTAGAAGTTGTCTCCCTCAGCTTCAACTCAACCTGTGAAACAATAACCTGATATCAAATTCTACTTTATATAAGATAATCACCTTCCAAATAATCTCAACCATTGAAGAACTTGCTGGTCGCGGTTATGGTAGATCAAGAAGTTACTATGTCTCTTGATATAGGTCTACTGATACCTGTCACATATTGCAAATAGACACTGTCTCGAAAGATTGTTTTAATAATACGTCATAAGCTGATCCCTGATAATTCTAGAGCCGTTGCAATAGAATCTATTAGAGTGGTCGGACATGTTTCAAACACCAATCTACATCAATCTTTGGTCAGAAGCATGATATTTTAAATTTCTATCTACGAGGATAAGATGACACGTAAATGTTGAAAAGTAAATGTTTCCCCCTGCAGCTTGAGCCATGATATATTTCTTCTTTGTATTGCGGTTAGGGGTATATTGTAGGCGTGACAGATAACGAAATATTGCTGAAAATCTATACTAATTTGAGCAAGATGTGACCGAGACTGAAAAAATTGTTTCTATACAGAAATCAGGCATCTCTCTCCAATATTATGTAATTCAGTATAAACGGTCAGCGACATTTGTGATTTACCAAAAGAGTCGCATTTCTTAATTATACCATTAAATTCCAAAATGATAATAATAATAATAAAAATAAAATCAATTTAATGCATTAATCATGATGCACCAAGTTTGTAAAATCGCTAACACAGATGGTTTTCAAACATCATACAAGAGTCATTGAGCACTATGTTAAAACAAAATGTGTAGAAAACAATCAAATTATAGGGCTTGAAAATGAAAATACCATTTCAGTTAATCGCTTAAGCTGATCTTCATATGCTATATGCATCTGCTCTGTCAACACAGATATTTCCTGTTTGGAATACTTCTCTGAGGATATAACTTCCTCTGTTTGATCATGAAGTTTCATAGCGCCTTTCTGCGGTGAGAGGATAGAAGAAAGTTAGAACTGAATCTTCATTTTCCTACAAAGTATTATCATAGTACTTCAATTTGAGAAATATTATTGAGTCCACAAAAAACACCATTACCTTCAGCTCCACAAATAACTCATCAGTATATGGCTTTCCACCATTTTTTGCTATAACAATGTTTACAAGAGAGAGCAGTTCCTGAACTTGTTCGTCTTTCTTTCTTGGATCATTTGTTCTGTTATTAAAAAGGACTCGTCGGTTTCCACACAAATGAAGAATTTCCTAAACAATATTCATATGATAACACAATATAAGTAGGTAGCTCCCCAATCGCACAAAATTGGATAAAGTTTACTATTTAAAATAGTTCTAGGAATTCCACAAGTGGGCATGCAACCCTAACAAAAGGGAGGTCCTCAAAAGCTATTACTGCCTTCACTTTCACCTAGAGTTTATAGACAATAAAATTTCTTCCCTAATTAGCGGTTATTTCACTTATTACTCTCTACTATTATTATTAGTACTTTTATATGAAGTATTATTTTTTCTTTATTTTTTGGACAAAACAAGTCGGTATAAAAATAATCTTAAAAACACACAAATTCTTAATATGGATAAGTAATCAATCACCACGATTAAAACTGGGACACCTGCAGATTATACCTTCAATGGTTCAGGGCAGTCTCGACCCAAGTAATCATCTAAAGTCTCATCATCATATTCAAGCCCATCCCCACCAGTGAATACAATAATCATGTAATCAGTTATTTTGTTTCCAAACAAAGTCCTCAAGCTATTGACAGCAGCTTCTTCTTCTTTTGAGAAACGGTTCCTGACTGAGAGAACAACAAGTACTCCATGTATACCATCCTTGGCCATATTGATGCATTTAACAATTTCTTTGCCAATGAATTCAGTTTCAGCAGAAAAGTCAAACAATCCTGTAAGAATATTCTGCCATTTATTAAATAATCTACACACTTTACTAATTGATTATCCATAATCTTCAAAGATTACTTTTTAAATGCTTTTGTAGAAAAAAGCATGCTTAAAATCATTTTTATTCCATTCTACAATATTAAAACACTTCAAATAAAATTCCAGGATACCCAATCTCTAATCAACCACGACAATAACAATATTGAAATCCAACTAGAGAATTAGAAACAGAAATATACCGGGTGTGTCAATAACATTAAGGATCTGACCATCTTTTAAGACAGTCCTATGCATCTCACAAGTACTGGTGACACCAGCTGAGCTAGCCCTAGACACAAATGCTTTCTTCTGCAAAATGCTATTCCCTGTCGCACTTTTTCCGTTTCCTGTACGCCCAACCAAAACAAGAGTTCGAAGTCCATTTGAAGGAGAAGCAAACTCCCAATCATCATCAATCGAACTTCCCCCCATTCTAATACTTTTTATCTGTACAAAAAAAAAATGTCAACAACTCAACAAGTTATGATGGTAAAGGGAATGAGGTGGGAGGGAATATAACCTGATGACTTTCATCAAAATAAATTAAAGTATATATGCCACATAAATGTGAACAGATTGTATGTTGTAGCTTCATTAATAATACGAGTTAATTGACTAGGATAATCTGATAGAACAAATATAAACACAATAGAAGTCAATGAAGTGAGAAGAGCTAGAAGCATAAGAAATCAGGATCTAACAAATTATCAGATACATAAATATAAAGACAGAAACATAACAAATTAACTCACAGAATTATAGCAAGACCGTAATCCCGAACAAAATCCTTAAAACCCACAAAATATAGGATCATAAGACGAACATAGAACACAAATAGTCAAAGAATATCCAAAAATAATACTATGATGAAAGATCTGTTGTTACCTTGAGAAAAAGCCGCGGTCGACGTTTCAGATATTCTTGGATGCCTTCCTTACTGTGGTTGCTTACCGATATTATAGAACGACACAGGTGAGATAATTTTATTACTGTACCCCGTTTGTATCCAATGGCTTTTTGTCTTTCATTATAATTCTATTTATCCAATCATATTTCGTCTCTGATTATTATAATTAATTTTTTTTTATTATCTCCAGTTGTTGTAATGAAAAGTTAAATAACAATTATTCTTATAAATATATGTTAATAAAAAAATTATGTACATCTTTTAAAATTAAAATATTTAATAAAAAAAATAAAAGAATAGAAACTTACAAAATAATTTATAATAAAAGTATAAAATATTTTACATGTGTGTTAATATGATTCGAATTAAAGGCAAATGAAAAAATAACATAATTAATTGTTATATTATATTAGTAAAATATGTGTTGATATATATATGGAATCAATATCCAAAATCCGAAAAACTTGAATGCTAAACAACGAGTATTGGCTTATTTGGAATTTTTATTTTTATTTTTCTCTGGTACTCATGCACACACCAACAACAGTATTAGCAAGACTTAAATCTCAAATTTCATCCTCAACCTTAATCTCTTTACTTTTTAAAAGATGCGGTCATAAATAAAATTTGCATTAGTATATTCATAACGAATTCGAGTTGTGCTAATGTTTTTTTAAATAGAGTCCTAATTGAACTGAATTTTTTTCGGTCAATTTATCACCTAATATTTAAAATGAATTATGAAAAGGCATATGGGATCTGATTAAAAAACGAAAATGAAAAATAGAAAAATAAAATAAAGGAGAACAAGTGGACAAGTGAAGAAACATCAACGAAATTGTGTATAAAGCTACTCATCTCTCCTTTCTAGTATTATTTTTTTTTGTCACTAACAAGAAACTCCTTTCTATTTTTATAAAAAATTTAAATTTCACAAATTAGAATAATAAATGCTTGTTCTTATCAATATTTGTAGATACGGTATATGAGGATTTTTTTGTTCCCAACTTACCTATTACATTATATAAATAATAAATGCTTGTTCTTATCAATATTTATTGATACGGTAAATGAAGATTTTTTTGTTCCCAACTTGTCTATTACATTATATAATTTATCTTCTGATACAAGTAATAAAAAATTAACAAGTGTCTTTATTTTAATTTCTTCAAAAGTGGGATCTGAAATTTATTTGAGAGGGAGTAACCATAAATGAGTTGGATCATATGTATTTCAATTTGTATCAGTGAAACCGATCCCTCTTAACAAGTCTTCGCAATATCACAAGCCTTAAAAAGGGAAAAGAAAGAAAAGAATCTAAAAATAAAAAGAGGAAAAGCGTTATGTGCTGTACTACTTCTGAAAACCTCCATTGCTTTATAAAACAAAACGCATAACATATCAACAAATGCATACTCCCCAGAACAAACCAATTGAATCATCCCTGAGTTTTAAAAATTGCCAATGTAACCGAATGCAAGAAGCTATATGTATCTATTTAGCCACTAACAAAAAAAAAAAAAAAAAAAAAGCCTATATGAATATTTCCTATTGCAAATAGCATCTTGAGGAAGTAAAAGGGTATAGTAAATGATGGAAATGTAGAGCAAGTTGGAGAATTTTTTGAAATAAAGTTTCCAACTTGCCCATCATTTTCATCAAAATACACCCAACAAAGTCCTGAGACTACTTAGAATCAAGTGGAAACTGGAAAAATTAGATATGTATGTCTTCAAAGTCAAGATATTCATATCTTAGTCTTCTATATTATCGACAATTAGCACGTTTACATTTTTCAAGGAAATGACATTCATATATAGTTTTCTGAATTTCAGGTGGTGTTTTTACCTATGCTAATATACATAATTACAAGCATGATATGATAAGAACCAATGAACCATAAACTTGAACCCTTGATGATACTTGATCATCTAACCAGCGTCTTCATTTCAGCAGGCTTCTTCAGTTTAACGGAGATGATGCCTGTATGATGTAGAAAGAATCAGAAGAAAATATGATCTTAATCAGTACGTATAAAAAATGATATGTAATAATCTATAGCCGTCATCTATAAAATGCCATTATCCCAATACTACCGCCACCATCAAATTCACATTATCATCACCATCATCACTGATGCCTCTATCAAATAACATTAAATGTACCACCACCAATATCATCATCAAACAATGACATCACTTGCCAATCAAAAGAAAAAATAATGACATCACTTTTATCAGGTTCATGATCAACAAGATAGAAAAGCAAGATAGAATGAGAGAAAAGACCTCAAAGTCTCTTTTGTTCCACGTCGAATTTTACAGCGGATTGTAGGAAGGCCTAGGCGCTGGTGAGCCTCAAACCGGTGACAGCCAGAGAAACCTGAAGGTTGAAAGGCAAATGAAGAAGTTCAAATTTAAAAAAGAAAAAAAATATTATATCCATTTGTTTCACTTCCCTTTTTATGATTTCTATCAGTAGGAAGAAATGTTCAGTCATTTAGAGGAATTGAACCAATCTCAGATGTAGCTCCCACCCCCCACCCCACCCCAAACACACACCAAAATAGAAACAAATCTGAGCAGTATATGGCAGATACCTTAAACAGCCAAGTGGAGCAATAGTGGAGACCTCTTTCAACGAATCTTTAAGTGGTCTAAATTTTGTCTTTATTTTGAGTTGATCTGCGGGAGTTTAACAACTCATGCTTCTCATAGCCAATTTTTTTGGTGATCCAGCTAAATATTTCCATTTTTTTTTCTATTTACATTTTCTTTCTAACAGAAACGCTATTTGATATAGACAGAAACAAACACATACCATAGTAAACTCCATCAACCTCAAGCACGTCTATCTGTCAACAATTAAAGGAAAGAGTGAAATTAAACTGATCAGAAATTGCAATCATAAAAAGGAGGAAGCTACAAACTAGTGGAAGTGCTTATATGAAATATCTTGCTTCAACACATTATCTTCGCTAGTCTATGTGAACATGTGATATAGGCAGGTAGAAAGCTTAAAGTTTAAATTACTAGTTTTCGAAGCATTTATAGATATACAGCACACACATATCAAGAAATTCATGTGTTAAATTAATGCAAATTCGCAAACTTTTTGTAATCCAACTCCTATATCAAGAAAATTCAAACATAAGAAGGAGCTAGTGCCTCTAGAAACTGCGAAGGGCGCCATTCCCTCATCCTAATATAAACTGGTAAATCCAACAACAAAGATCTGTTTCAAATTTTTATTTCCTATCGGAAACACAGGTGTGATAACACCCTCGGGGATGCACTAATACTATTGTTGCACTAGACACATGCACAACTTGAAAAATCAGATTTACAGTGCATTCCCACAAAACTATTGCACAATGTAATCAATCGGATAGCATGCAAACAATTTTCGCAAATGAAAGTAAGATTAAACTTAAAGGCAAGTAAACCAAAATTAATAAAGATAAGAGGACTTATGTGCTTACAGGCACTTGAAGACCAATTTTACTGATGCTGTCCATGAGATCCTTAACCTTTTCTTGATCATTAGTTCTTGTACGCATGAGGGGTCTTCTTATTTTTTCCAGGGGAAGTTCCAGAATCATTGGACCCCCTGTTTGAGGTACAACTGGAGAAGCCCCTGAAACCCCATTTTAATTTCCTCAATTTAGCTTCTACTACACCAAAAATCTTGAAAACCCATTATTATTATTTTTCTATTTTTTTTCAGCTCATTTCAACTTAAAAGTATCATCATAATAAGTTAATAACTTATAGAAAACATCATAACAAGTGTGTATACACGTACTATGTGCTCAACATCACCCGCTGAGATCAATAAGTTCAATTTGACTTATATTTAGTATGGTAACTGATCTAATTAAACTAAAATTTGAAGAAGAAACTATAAAGTCTTGAAATTCAGAGATTTATGAGAAGGGTGAGAGAAAGTACCATTGGAGGATGCTAAAAGCGAGAAACTTCTGAAATTATTTGGGGACTGAAGAAGAAAATTCGCCATTTTGTGATTTGGTTATGCAGATGAGGAATGATACAAGTTCTGTTCTATGCTTTATAATCGAAATGAGACGATTAAAAAGAAGGCAATTATTGTGGCTGTTTTTCTTTTCCTTTTAATTTCTTTCTGAGCTTCGGTTCTTTTTAGTTACGTTTGGAAGTCAATAAGTGCAAATATCAATATCAACATATACGTAAATAATTTTTTTTTTGAGGTTATATAAATACTTTGAATAGAAAAGGAAATAAATGAGACATTTTTGGAAAAAAAACACAAAATTAAAGATAAAAAAACATAGAAAAAAGAGTTATATATTTTTTTCTGAGAGCAATAAAAATCTGATCTTTGTATTCCTTATAAAGAGATATTATCAGTTTAAATATATATTAGTTTCAGTAAAAAATTTAAATTATAGTGTTGTTGTATAGAGAGAGCTTTAAAGTAAAAATTAAATTATAAATAAATAATGAGTGAATTTTAATGAAAAATACATTATTAAGGACTATAAATCCCAAAAGTTATAAAAAATATGCGTATTATACTTTTAATATTATAATTACTTTAGAAAGTATAAAAGATATCGTTGAAACTATAATATATAACTCTAATTTCAAAATACCTTTCATTTTCTTTAGTTTACCCTTTTATTTTCTAGAGTTACAGAGATTAGTGTGAAGAAACAGAGACTGGTACTCTGCTATGGCCATGGCTGCCATCAACGCCATCTCCCTATTCAGGTAATTTCTTTTTCTCTCTCAATAAATAGTCATTTTTCTTGAACAATAGGGTTGCTCATTATTTAGCAGGAGTCCACTGAAATTGCGAGCTTTAGCAACTATCAGAACCTCCAAAGTAGCCATTTTTACTCCCCCAACTCACTCCTCCCTTCGCATTCCTCTTCATTTCCGAAGGTAAATACGAAAACCCATTTTCATTTCAAGTTTATGTTACTAATTTGACAAAAATCTTGCTTCATTGGTGGGCATGGGTGAATTGATACGAACATTAGTTTGAGATATATTAACTTGCTACATGTCTTATGTCATGGGGCAATCTTGATTTCAAACTAAATCAAGTCTTTTTGGGTGTTCTTTAACTGGGTAGTATGAATTGTGTCAGTCTCAATGAAGTGAAATACTGTGAGGGAGAGAAATTTTGAAATTTTAATGTCTTGGAAAGAGTACAGCTAGAAAAAAATGGTGTTTTCCTCTGTGTATTGGAGGAACTTCTTAGATGTTCGGTTCTGTTTTAGATTGAATTCGTTATTATTCAACGAAATTTGATGACTTACCCTTTTATTGAGTTCTTTTTGACTTTATAGATACTTTAGGGCATTAAATTTTGGGAATCGGGAGAATTTGTGGGTTGGTTATTACATCTGGTCATGGTCTTTCCTTGTCCTCTTTGTAATTTGTACACCTTCAATTTCAAACATTTCTAACTGGGAGACTGGCATAAATTTCCTCTTTTTTCCGCTTTTTGTCCAGTATTTCAGGGATTTTCATGTGTTTCTGTGTGTGTTTTAGCTTGCAACTTGATTTTGACTAAAGTTTGTGACGACTTCAATTTAAATGAAGTTGTAGAACAATCAAAACTGTCTATGTAAATCTGTTTGACTTTAATACTTCGTCTGCAGAGCAATGTCTTCTATTAATGCTACTAATGACGAAGAAGCTTCTGCCAAAGCAGCTGCTGCCAACGCTAACAGTGGAGCTCCAACCATGTACGTAATCATCCCTCAAAGGCTCCTGATGAGAATGAAATACTTTCCCTTGAATCATTTTATTCAACTTAGAACTTTAAGATATCATTATAGGATCACAACTCTCTCCCCATTATAACAACTTCACTGATGTGATTGTGGCCAGCACTTTTGCAAGTAATCAGTGTAAAATGGATAAAATAGTTGGTCTAATCGTAGTGTCTAAGAGAAAAAAAAAAGGATTAAAATCGCTCACCAGAAGACTGGTCAAGAGAGTTTGCAAAACCTATTTTATTTTTTTATTTGAAAAAATCATGAGATTAGTGGGAAATGTTTTCTTATTAAATTAATATATGAGAACTCTGAGCATTTATATGACAAGGGGAGTGGAGGGAGATAGAATTCCATTAAGAAACCTTTTTTACTACTCTATGTAGACTTGTTCAAATCGAAAGCTTTCTCTTATTCCGAGTTGGGATAGGTTGTTTTTCTAGTCTAAGTTGGTTAGCTTGAGAGTCTATGTTAGCGTTACATTAACAAGTTCTCCATAGTATAAGTTGAATAATTTTGATGGTACCAGAGTAGACAATTTTCATTAATGTGCAACATTTGACCCCCATGCACTACCTCACCGAATGAAAATAATCTGTGCATTTAATTAAAGAAGCCGCTACACCTTTTTCTTTTTTAAAGCAATTAGGGGGAAAGACTTCTCAAAGTGCTCAAATAAGAAAATTTTGTTCATGTACCAGCGGCGAGGCCTCGTGAACCACATCCATTACATCGCCCAATTGTACATATTCATCTGAGGCTTGCAGTATTGGAGGCGCTTGGTTATAAAAGTACAACCGCACATGAGGGTTTGATCCACTATATAGCTCTGGGTGACTAATCCACTTATAGCCAATTCATTGAAGTTAGATGATTCAACAAGGTTTCCTTGTCAGTTTAAGTGTAACACCTCACATTTTCTAAGATAAATCATAAATGGTCATTATCTGATTTTCTTGTGTTTTCAGTTTAGTACCAGAGGTAATTAAACATATTGATCTCTCTGGTTTGGATTTTTCTTGTTATAGTTACGTTGCTTCTGCTATAATCTTTTAATTGTCAAGGTGAGGATAGCACACTTTGTTTATATTTCATTTATGCAACACAATGACATTACTACACTTTCATTTTCTAGAGAAATGCAATTTTTCAATCTTGTATTGTTTGTATCCATTTAGATTTGACAAGATTATAGTGAAAGAGATCCCTTCCACCATTGTATATGAGGATGAAAAGGTGCTGGCTTTTCGGGATATCAACCCCCAAGCTCCCACCCACGTGATAATAATTCCAAAGTGTAGGGATGGGTTAACCCAACTTGGCAAGGTTATTTTTTCTGCTTTCTCCTGTCTGTTTATATTCTCAGCTAATAACCTTTAGAAGGTGCTGTTTTCTCTTTTTTCCAGTTACTTGCATATATGGCTCTGAAAAGATAATCGAGTAAACTTCTCATCTGTCATACTCATTCAACTTTTAGGGTATCATGAGGCCTTAGGTTGCAATTTATGTTGGTGGATTTAGTCTAATTTACTACTTCCTTTCTGTGTTTTGTCTGACTTTTCTAGACCTCTTTGGTTAGAAGGTATTACACTAAACATGTCAATACTAACACAGCTCACAGTCATATACTTAGTTGGGTGAAAGAGTGATGTCTCAACTTTAATAGTAGATGTTTACTAGTTTCGGTAAACATGGTCCAACAAACCCGTTTCATGTGATTTCAGTAGTTGTGCAAACATTCTGCTGTATACAATGTCGTCCATCTCTTAGGGGGAAAGCTGAGCAACTTTTTGACTGCAATTAGCTGGCGGTTATGAGTTATAACTCATTAGTCACAATTCTGTACTTGATTTTTATATATGCATATTGATGTAGCTTAATATTCCTAGGCTGAAGCCCGACATGGAGAAATACTAGGTCATCTTCTCTATGCTGCTAAAATCGTAGCAGAGAAAGAAGGTATTGTGGATGGATTTCGTGTTGTAATCAACAATGGACCTGCGGCATGTAAGTTGATGAACTCTTAAATTACTCTCCTCATTTGTTTATTTTTATTTTTTTGGTGGGGGTGGGGGTGGGGGTGTGGTTTGGCTGTGTTTCTCTAGAGACACAACAAATATACCCACCGACGCATACATGGGCGTGGGTGTGTGTGTGAAATAGATCCATCTGTGAAGGGGTACGCTTACAATTGTCCCCAAATTATAGTCCAGCAGATGGCAAAATGACTTATTTATCCCCACAATCATTTGTGCGGACACAATTAATTTTGTTGTCTACACAACTATTTTGCACAGGTTTCAAGGCTTGTTTATAATTTTGTCAGCACTTTCCGAATAAAATAAGTAAAAGACACTGATAAAACACTTGCTGTGATTGACCTTGGAGTCGATCAGTCAAAAAGAGCTTTAAATTTTTAGATACCATGGTAATAAACGAACTCCTGAAAAATGTTAAAAGTTCTCCAGTAACATATGCATGAGATTCCAAAATTTCCATCAATTTTCGGGAATCATATAATGGCCCTGTTAAATTAAGATATTTTAAATTCTGACAATGTAACTTATATTGTCGAAATTTAAAAACTCATAATTTCATGCTGAAACAAACATGCACAATATCTGTATAACTCTTCTCCAGTCAGTTGATTCTCTTTTCTTTCGTAGGTCAATCAGTATACCATATCCACTTGCATGTGCTTGGAGGAAGACAATTGAAATGGCCACCGGGTTAAAGGCCATGCTGGATGGCATTCTTAACTATTTCCTCATTCCATTTCTTCTTTCGTAAAGTAACCAGCATCATAGCTTGTTTATCCATTTTGTGTTATTCAGATCTTTTAGAAATCTATATGGTTGTTAAAATCCATTGAAAAAGATCCTAATGCGTGGTCCTTGTATTCCTATTTTGAACAATTACAAGTTTCCATACGACATATCAAATCCTTTTTAATTGGATGTTACCATTCGTAATGGAAAATAACAGTTAAAATCTTGCATTTTACATATGAGAATGTCACACACATAGCCAGAGAATGATGAGATGATGTACTCAAATATTGTTATAAGCCATGAAAGTTCCGTCATCCATTAGTAAAATGGCACACACCAGAGAAGAAAATATTACTCCTAAACCATCATCCATTCAGCAGACAAGTGAGCCATCAACAGTTTATTCCATGAAGGAACTTCATATGAATACCTGTGCTAATTTATATATCATGAATCATTTATATTTATAGTTACATTTTTTTAAAAAAATAAAATCATAATTCTAACTGTTATGGGCTTATGGCTATGACTATCTGGTAAAATACACCACAAGAAGATGAACCATATATAACAGCTCCAAATGAGCTATGTAATGTGAGCTAAAAGTGGTTACCCCTTGTCAGCAACTAGTACTGAAAGAATGACTGTAGATTACAGGAGTGAGTGATTATCCCCATCTTAAGAATCAGTTGATACCACCAATCAACCCTCTCAGCCAGACTAACACAAATTTGTGCTGCTGGAAAAGAACTTATGATTGCTATTTGCTGCTGAGAATCTTAATAATATTGAAAATCCCAGAATCACCAATAAATTTCAGAAGCGTTGTCATAACGTGGTGTGGATTCCTGTCTGGTTAGAACACAGACATGAACAGTCTGGTTCAGTTAATTCCCGCTTCAATAGCCGTTTGTCACGGTTGATCATTAACTTGATAAGTGGAAGTTTTGTCGAGACTTGACGCCAGATCTCATTGACTGCTCCATGTGGATCCTCGTACTCGAAGTAATGCTTCACCTGAATCACAAAATCAAATCTGAGTAACTGATCTTACGGCTTATGCAAAATACGACGGTACTGAATCTTGATGTAACAAAAATGAACTGGAAAGTAATCACGTACCCAAATCATCAATCTCACCCTATATAAAAGTTAATGAAACAGTACTAATGATCACGATTCAAGATGGGATACTGCCATAATATTCAGGATGAGTATTGGTGGTTAACAGAAATAAGTTCAAGTATTCATAAAATCGATTTGTTTAAAGGAGAAGAACAGATCAATCACACAGAAATTGAGTGTGTTTAACTGTTTAAGTAGGTAATAATGCATGAAAGTAGATTATTGTCTAAAAATCATTCATATGAATTTATTTATGCATATATTAAACAAGTAGCTAAATTGCGGTCATGTGATCACCGATGGAACAGTTACCAGAACCATATTGAGCCGGCCAAGCCAACAGGTTCAATGGTACACCAGTTGAAATATAAATACTTTTATAGGTTTGAAAACACCGATGTCTATAATACTGCAAGTTCACGTTCTAAACTGAACATAATGAAGAAATCATCGGCCTTCATTTTATAATATAATAAAAAATTAATGTGCATATATATTTATTTTCACATGTATACAATAAGAATTGCCAAACTTCAATTAAATTAAAGGAAAATGGTAAACATGAGTCCATAGACTATATAGTAGATTCAGCACTGATGTCTCCATTTCTTTCCCAACTCCCTTCCCTCTGCACTCATATCAGTTTATGGAAAGATTACTTACAGTTGAGATCAGATAAGGCTACTTTGACGATGACATAGTCAGGTTCATAGTTTAAGAACATTCAGTACTTTTGACTTATGGGCAATGTAAAAGCGTAATCAGGTGTATGTACAACAGAACACGTGTATAAGAAATACTGATACATAAAAGAGAATCCAAGATAGCAAGTACCTTTTGCATTTCCTCTTGGTATTCTAAAATCCTTTCAGCTTTGACTCTCCTCAGCAACGTCACCAAGTACCCTGGCTTTACAGCTGAGTTTGAATCCACGAAAATTGCAATCCTCCTGTAGTCTATAACGTCCTCAAAGGGCAACTCAATATAGTCACTGATTATAACTGGGACACACAAGCTCACAATAGCATCAAAAAGTCGACAGGCTGAGGGAGTATCGCCAGCTGGATGCAAACAGAATTTGGATGTATGCATGCCCTGTGTAGCTGCACGACGACTCTCTCTGGATTGTGCACCATGTTTAATAACGACATCTTTTTCATTCTCAAGTAACTGGAAAAGCATGTCACGAATTTTTCCACCCTAAAACGACAACATCAATTCACTTTAAAAATTGCACCTTGCAGACTCTGGGACAGACAAAAATACAACAAAACCTAACTTGCATATTGTGCTGAGAAACCAATAAGAATGAGCTTAGATGAAAATACAAATATAAAGCAGCAGTTGTAACTCTGCCTGCCAGATCAATACTATTAAATAGCATAGATACTTGTTTTCTAGGAGAGGAAAAGATACAACCAGGCTAACTGGCTAAATAGAGAAATTTCTTAGAAAACGTATTTCTAGCCTAGAAAGCTTCATAGAAGCATTACGATCCCTCCTCTTATCAGTAAATAATTGGATGACCTCCCATTACGAAGTTTCCTCTCAAGCTTAAACCTCATCATTATATAAAAAAATCTTAATTAATAAAGGAAATCCTTAGGGTTAGGTTATCAAGGCGGGTGCAGAGGACATTGACAACCATCTTGCAAATTGATAATTTGCTTATCCACCAAAAGGGAAAGAAGAATTTGTTACCTCTATAAAATGTTCACTGAGGTATAATAGTAGCACAGAATAATCTTATTGATATCAGGAAGAGAATTCTCTGTGTTGCTCCTACAGGATCAACTTACTCACCAGGACCTATATGACATATCATCATTTTTTACTCTCCAATTTGGCAACCACTCGCACACTTTTTCTAGTAAGCTTTTGTTAAAATTAAAACCATGTAATGGTTGCTCTCTACAAATTTGGAACATATCAACCATCAAAATGCATCACTCTCTGCTTCTTAGCTTGGGATAATAAAATATGCAGAATGGTTTATGAATATAAGACACATATAGGTGAACGGGAAAGAAGGATATAGATAATTAGATAATATCCAATTAAGATAAGTTCCCTCTCTTGCAATATGTCCACCACTCTAAATGGTTCAACCACAACTGGTATAATGAAAGAACGATGGTCCTGTACGATATATTAATAGTAATGCACGTGTGCACACACACAAACACACATATTGCATAATTAAACAATTCAAAGTGCAAAAGGATATTCATGCGCTTCATAAGACATCAATATTGTTAATTCCAAGAAGAAATGTTGATAAACAAAAGGCAAGAACAGAAAACACACTATCTAGCACCCAGAGATAACATGAATAGGTTAAACAATGGAAAATAAGTCAACTGACTACCAAGGCTTTGCTGTGCGAAATCTAAAATATCATATACAACTAACTCGGAATGATGCACATAATGCAATTCAAAGACTAATAGAACAAAAGAAGAAAAAGCACTGCCTTAAACTCCTATTCCAATATAATAGTCTGTTTAGCAGATTTAAATGGAGGTTTACAGGCAGGCTCACAGACATGGCCAGCCTAAATTGAGCTGCACGCATGCCCTCCTCGTGAATTCATTACAGTGTCACTAAAGTTATGTACATTCAACTCAATTATGAACTTCTAGTCTACATCAATACAGTATAAGTTAACTTAAGGGAAGAAGAGAATATATCACCAGGAAAGACGATCTTTTTTTGTTTCAATTGATCAGCAAGTTAACAAATAGTTCAAAAGAATAATTAGAACTCCACAACAAAACCATATAGCACAAGATCTAATCACAAGAGGCAGCAATTTACCTCCTTTCGGTACCGGTTCCCCATAAAGAACAACAAAGATTTCCGGTCCTCAACACCAGCATCTCCCTTGAAGGTATTGATCCGATGCGAATAAGGCAATATTACATCCTTAATTAATGAGGCCTGATTGCGGCCCAGCCTCCCAAAATCTGAAACCAACAATACCCCATTCTTCACCCTATCAATCACCTTATATAGTGCATTGGGATCCTGACATATAAAAACATGATCCCACCCATTGTTCCTCTTCCAATACCTCTGCTCCTCCAACCACTCAATCAACCATTCTTGCATCTCCTCATCACTGTACCCCACATTGGGGGCCTCAGTCCCCGCTGGCCTAATCGGGTTCACCACCAAGCTCAACGACGAAAAGAATGGCACATAGAACAAATCAGCCTCCTCCGGGTCCAGCACCCGAGTCACGGGCGAGTTCACTCGGTCGTGCCGAGTCAAATCTTGAAACAGGTACCACTCAGCTGGGTGCTGATTACCCGGATACTTGAGCTTCGAGAGGTCGCCATTTCGTGCCTTGGCGTAGCTCTCAATGACCCCATAAGTGAATTTCTTCGGGAGATCGTACATGTAGACCTTGACGGGACTCGATTGCGAATTCGGGGCGAAATTCAGAATACTTTTTTCTTGGGAATCGAGAAGGGCTATGGGTGGTTCGAACTTCGACGAGTTCAGGGTGAAAAAGGCAAAAAGGGCCAAAAGAAACAAGAGGGTCAGCAGAATTGTGGGTTTGATGAAAGATTTTCGACCCATTCTAGAGGAAGAACTCAAAAGGGATTTAGCATCTGGAGATGATGATTGAGATTGAGATTGAGAAGAAGAAGAGGAGGAGGAGTAATGAGTAGAAGAAGCAAAGGAGTTATTGGGTGATTTGGATTTGGGTCGCTGGTTCATCATTATTGCAGCTTAAAGATGGGCGCATGGTTCTAACATGCGCATCACGGGAGAGCCGCTGAGCCGGGAGTGACAGAGAGACGCTGATACTGTATGATTTTACATTACATAATATATTACAGAGTTTGTTTGACTTTTGAGTATTTTGTTAATTAATAATTATTCAGATGCGTGTTAGTATACGGATTATTAAATTTGGATTAGTATATGTCATCTTTTAGATTTCTTAATTAATTAGGACAAATTCTACACGGAAGAATGTAGTAGGATAGTAGAGAATAAATACCATATATGGAGTATTATAATTTTGGATTTTATTTTGATATTCATATCAACCACAAATGAATCCATTAATAAACTGTCTTAATATTTTAAAATTTTATTTGAGATATAAATTTATGGATTCTTTAAAAGTATAAAAGTTTTTTTTTATTTGATTAGCATTTAGAACAAAAAAATACTACGTATTTTGTAAAAGTATTTTAAGTTAACGTAAGAAAATTTTGTATGTATTTGATATTATTTCACTTAGATTATTAAACTAAATTTTTGTACATCAGTTTTATAGTATAAAATAAAGTACATTTTAAAGTTTAGAAGGAAAGCAGTAATCTTGTATAAGGATAACAAAATCTTAGAGTAGTACAAAATTGAATATTTACAAATGTAAAGATGTATATGTTTATCTTGACATAAACTTTTAATTAAATATGGATAATATTGGATGAGTATGGAGGAGTGTAGATTGAATTTCAAATTTTCCAATTTCGTCACCAATACTAATTTTGATTAAAATGTTTTAGTGAATTTTTGCGGTTAGTCTGCAGGGTTTTTGATTGATCAAGGTAAAATAGTAGTGGATGTCCACCAAGACACAGAGCTTCCGTCATTGACTGAAGACAGTCATAAAAAACATAAAAAAACATCTTTCTCTCTCTATATATATGTTTTTTTTTCTTTCTAGTTACTATTTGATTCTACGCCCATTCTCCAAAAGCAAATTATTTATTTGTTTTCCTTTATTTCCTCTCGAATTATATTTATTATTTTAAATATATTAAGATTCTAATTTTGTTGAAACTTATAGATCACATCTATAAATAATGAATTTTCTTATGAAATTTGTTGTAATATAGAAGTGATAATAAGTTAAGAAACTTGTAATGAATTATGTTTGTTATTGCATAATAATAAAAATATTATATAAATGTAATCCTTAGGGTTAAACAAAATTTCTTTCTTATGTAAATGCTCAAATAACATAGTTACCCTCTACTAAGTTAAAATTGTTCGTGGAGACTTCTTTGTCCACAAAAAGAACTGAAGAAGAAGAAAGTTCTTTTTACAAACATTTCCAAGATTTTAATGTTCTATATCCACACAAACACATAAACCCCCTCACTCCTCCCCCCCCCCCCCCCACCCCATCAAGATTTTGTACATTGGCCTCACAGTAATCATCTTGATCTAACGACATTATGTCTCATTTCATGTTAAGAAAAGATTCCAGACCAATGAGAAGAATGCATCATATCTGCCAACAGAGGAAACTGCAGAAATGCAAATAGTGATACTGTGACGGCCTCAAAAATCTCATACTAGACTTCGGGTACCGTCAAAATTGACAAAAGAACAATAATACATCCAAGCATACATAACATTAAATTAGAGAAATAAATATAAGTCTCTATTACATTATCCAAAATAAATGAATATTTGACAGCGGAAGTCTAAGTGGAGCCCACACAGGCCTTACAATCTAAACATTTCTGACATATCCTCATGCTTCACTCCTCCCTTGAAAGTCACCCATAATCGGGCGATCAAGAAGCGTTCATCAAGCCATTTTCGTCTTGCCTTTATCAGACGATTTGGTCCTTTCGCCAAAACCTATGAAAACATTTAATAGAAGTTCCATGAGCGATTTACGCTCGCAAGTATATAATCAAGTATTGGGTAAGTTTTGAAAGAGGGATAATTTAATGATCGTAAGTGTTTATGAGGCTTGACGGAAACAAAGTCAACACCTCTTAATATCTTGAAAAAGATGGATTCTAGGGTCCCCGAGTGATAACGAGGGGTTTTGACCCTTTTCTTAAAAAAATTAAAGAATACCTTCACATGTGCCTTATAACCATGTCCGTTTGGCGCACGTGCCCTTAGGAATTTATATCAAACAGTTTGTCAGCTGGCCAGCCCGACCACCGTCTGACTTCATCATAACGACATACGTAGTCGAATGCAGAAACCTTTTGTTTGCGAGGGTCTGGTTACCGATGCCTCGGTTCCCATTCCCTATAAATCTTAGGCCCGGGATGCCAGGCAGATGCATCCCACTAGCCTTTAGTTACCCATACGGATATACTTTACAAGTATGGGGTGAAGAAATAAGCTTTCTACATCCGTATAGGATTTTCTTTGGCGTGTTAGCGGAATTTAAATAGCTAACGATCGCCCAAAGAGTAATTAATTCAAATACAACATTTTCACGTACATCGGATCAAAGGATCGTACGTTACTTATCTTTGAAGAAATTAAATCATGAATATTGACAGAATAATATCTTGAATACATTACGTATATCGAAAGAATGATCATACGTATTAATTGAAAGAAAGTAGAGTGAGTATATACTTGCCTCAAGTCCTTAGTGATAATTTAACACTTGCATAGAAATGCTTCTGTAAAACATTTATATGAAATAACGTGAGAAATCCCAACTTAAATACACATGCGGATGCACATGCGAAGTGTCTGTGAAAATCTCAAGTCGACTAATTTAGTCGTCTTTCGTTAAATTGGGATTCGGTAAGAACCGAATCGGAGTCCGAGAGATTTGGGGACTTGATAAAACGTCAATCATGGGCTCTCGATAATTTAGATTTAATTATTAGAGGCCTTAGATTAATTAATTAACATTAATTAATCTTATTCATTAAAATTTGTTCCTTAATTATTGTTTAATTGTTTTAATTAAACAATAAATATTTCTTAATCAAAATCTTCATCATAAAAGAGTTGGAGATCTTTTATCAAGTATTAAACATTTGTTCTTAAATTATTATTTAATTATTTTAATTAAATAATAATTATCGATACTTGAAATAATTTATTTCTTAATCACTTTTAAATTAAATGATTTATTGATCATTTAATAACCATGTAAAAATTTATTCATTAATTATTTTAATTAAATAATAATTGGTCTTGATTCTTAATTTAATTAATCGAGAATTATTCCTCAATTATTCTTAGCTTAAATGATTTATTTAATCATTTACTAAATTTTTAGAGTTTATTTCTAAATTATTATTCAATTGTTTTAATTAAATAATAATTATTTATGAATTAATGACTCGTCACTTAATTGTGGTAATTAAGAAACTCTAACATCATAATTTATTCTTATTTTTAAATCATAAAATTTTAATCATGTAAAGCTTTATTTACATGTCAAAATAATTATTCAAACATCATTTATTGGAAAATAGTTAAAATGTATAAGTATTTTTGATTTATTTAATTTTATTTATTTATTATTATTTAATTTTATTTATTTATTTTTTTTTTTAAAAAAATTGGGTTGGGTCAAGGATAAAATAAATTGGATTGGGCCGGATACGGGTCGGATCGGGTCACACTGGGTCAAACGCGGGTCAAATCGTCGGGTCACGGGAGGGGGTCGGAACCGGGTCGGTTCGACCCGACCCGTCTTCTTCTCCACAGGCGTGCTAGGGTTTCTGCAGTAGCAGTTACCGCCGCAGGCCGCAGCCTACCCTTCTCGACCCGATACGTTCACTCACATGCACAGATCGTCGGTAAGGACACCTCCATGGCGAGGCTGGAGAACCACTATGGCAGCAGTTCGAGCTTGCCGTCGGTGAAGCTGCCATGACGCCGGCGAGAGCTTCGGCTCTTGCCGTTCATGGCATTCCAGGCATCATGTCCATCGATTAGAACATGGAAATGAAGCTAGAGGCTCCCAGAACTCCATTCGTGCAATTAATTTCAATTTCTAACAACTAAATCGCAAGAAAATTGAAGGACAAACATTCGGGTATAATGAACTTTCGGTTGAACACGAAGGTCCGAAATACTCAACCATTTCTCAAATTGTTTGAGGCAAAACGTAGTGCTCCACAGCAGAAACATGTTTGTAAAATTAATTTGAACAAAAAGAAAGAATCATGCCGGAAAGATCGACCCGAAAACATTAGGGTTCTAACGGTTTTGATTTATTTCTTGATTTTTGATTTATTTTTTGTCCAAACTTTAAAAATTAATAACTTACAAACCATAAATGCTATAAACATGTGTTATATATGAAAATGATACTGAAAAATTTATTCTACACAATGGTGTGAACAGAAATGACAATAACTGTAAAAATAAAGGGGCAGTGTGTATACCTATTTAAAGGTTTAGTGGAATAAATGTCCAAAAACTTCAATAAATGTTCAAATCCGAATTTAATTTGTATTTAGTGAGTTTGCTGAAAGGGTTTGACTGAAATGGAGGCTAGGGTTTAGTGAATAAGATATATTTATATTACTTGCAAATCAATTTTGGCCATTGGATTGATTTTTGAAAATTTTACTTGGATTGAAAAGATTTTTCCTTGGATTGAAAACACCTCCTTGTTTTGCCACTTTGAGAAAATGCTGAAATTTGAAGTAATTAGTGTTTAATTTAAATTGCTTACTTACTAATTACAATTTTAAATGGTTAAACATTGATTTAATGCATAAACCGAAAAGTTTAACCGTATAGGTGAGGTAAAAATGTGTTTATGAAATTCTTGTCATGATTAATGTCTCGTAATTATAAAGATATCATATTCGTTTCGATTTGTCGCTAGTGGACGTGCGCGCATCGATTAGCGTGATTTAAGCGTAACCTAAATCGTAAAATTATCGGTCAATTAAAATGAACGAAAAACTTAATAAATAACGAATTTAATATTTGAACATTTTTTTTTTAAATTTTCGGTTTCTCACAGATACTGGTACAGAAGCAATTAAAGCCACTGGGATTACAATCCATGCCAAACTATGGCCAAGTATAAGAAAAAAGCTCGCAGTAAAAGCCATAAGCATGGATGCTATCGACAGGAAGAGCGTCGCAAGTCCTATAATCAACCTCTTTGGTAAAGTTTCAAGAAAATCTTCTTCTGCATAACGCGACGTTAAAATGGACAAAAACATCAAGTTTGATGTAACTGAGGAGAACAATTCTATTGCATCCGATATGGCAAACATTACGAATGACTTGTCGTGAAGGAACAAAGGGAGTCCTGTATTCTCCTTGTTTCCTCCTGGCACAGTGAAAATTGCAGCAAACATTACTGTGGTAATAAGTGTAGCAACCAGCATGCATGAAGTTGCAGTGCCCTTCATCCACTTTTCGCCTTCTTTAACAAGTCCCTTGTGTTGCTCCGTGAATAACATTCGCGGTGTTCTACCTTCTTGATCTTTCATCTCTTTATATAATGGTTGTACATTTTTCTCCACTTCCTTATAATGTGGAGGAGAAATAAATCAGTAAATTATGAAAATAAAAATACTTAATATGTTATGTAGGATTGCTTGTTTGGAGTTCATACATGACTCTAGAAATCAAAAGCGACAATGTTAGACAAATGGGAGAAAACGACGGTGCTTGTATGTAGGGCAAGAAAACTGCACATGATTTTAAATTGTGAACTTGTAAAAGCATTTGCTTAAAATCTCAGTCCTGCAATGGCCATAGAGATTTGGAGTTCAAATGACTTATAAGTGAAAAGTGGTCATCGTTGCAGGACAGAGAGGAAAACTAACAAAGAATATTAAATTCTTGCTGTCCTGAAATTTGGAGTTCATTCTGTCCCTCTCAGAAAAAAATGAAAATGACAAGCTTCGCAGGACAGGGAGTGAAAAGTGACGATCTTTGCAGGACAGAATGAGTGTAAAAGATTTTATAAAAAAGTTGGCACATAGTTACCTTAAACCACAATAATTCCCTTTGCATCTGAAGAGCAGCTCCAGAGACAACATTAAGTCGATTAAAAGGAGCCAATGTTGCAGCTAAGTGCAAAATGTTACTGTTCTTGACATCTTTATAAGCAGTAATCAAATCTTTATGTGCTCCAATGTGATAAATCAGTTTAAAAATCTTTTCTTGGCGATGCATGACAGCGATATGAAAAATGCTCTGAGACTTATCATTTACTTTCCACATAAAATCGGGATAAGCATGAAGGAGCTCAACAATATATTCATAGTTTCCAAATTCTGCAGCAACAAACAGTGGTCGAGAAGGTCTTCTGAGTAGGTCCTTCAGTTGTGAGTCATCGCACATGATCAACACTTGTTTCCAAAGGCACCCTGTCAACGCACGGGCCTGCATGCATAAAAGTTTCTTCTGACGGACTTCGTTGATTCCTACAATTGGAATTAAATTAAGACAACGAACTGATTAAGTTGGGAGATATGAACTTTATGCAATAGAATCTGACACAATAAACAGAATATAGTATGCTGAAAAGACTAGATATTATGCAATATGAAACACTTGTATGTGACTGTGTGAGTATATGTATATATTGTATGTATCAAGCAAAAAGCTGTAATCACTTGATTTAGAATTATTAAAAACTCTACCTCTGATAATTTTGTAACTCAGGAATCTTGAGATGCCAGAGAAGCAGCCCTTTTGGTCGTCAAGTTGCATGGTGACCCCTTCAAGAAAAGGAAAAGAAGAAATCTTGAAAGAACACTTACATTTTCTAAATAAAAGATATAAAAAATTATAACACATTTTAGCTCTATTAGATTACTTTTAAGTTTTACGTATTATGTTCCTGTTTAAGTTTTTCTCTCTAGAGAGTGCAAGTGCTTGACGTAATTCGGGTTTGTGTTTTGGGGGGGTGGGGAGTGGTGTGCGGGAAACACTATCATGCAACTTTTATAACTAATTAAGGAACATGATCTGGCATAGACATGAAAAATATATTGAACTACAAGAATAAAAAGTTGATGGAATTGAAGATACTAACAGGGGTATATGCATCTCTGCCAGATTCCTAGGCCATGTTTGCCAGAAAATGCAGCAGGCTTTCGAGCTAAAACATGAAGTACCGTCTCCTCATTTTGATCACGCTCAATGGCTAATTCTGGGTGGAACTGGAGGATATGCAACGCTACATCTAGAAAACATATATCAACACGAATCCCATTAGCATCTCTAACTCATTCACGAATCAAGACATATGCTTCAAAAATTTGTAGTATAAGGATAATTCTAGTCTTGCCAAACAAACATTTAAGATTGAATAGAAATAGAATGGTGGTGACACGATACTCTCTTACCTAAAATAGTAACGCTATGTTAGGAATTTCATGTAATTTAAAAGTCTAGAATATGTACCTTTAACTATGGAACTGATTAAACAGAAAAATGTATATCTATCTATGTCACAGCTAAAGGAGCATTTAAAGTATTGACTCACCAAATAGATCAGAATTGATAGTAGCAATAAGCAACCCAATGTAATCATCTTTTGTAAGATCTCTGTTATTCGTAACCATGTAAAGAAACCAAACCATGTCGCGGTAACCCCACAAAGCAGCCATTTGGAGTGGTATGACTCCCTTACTACCCCTAACCACTGGCAAGTCTCTATTTTTCATGATCATCACTTCTGCAATTCTTGTAATTCCTGATGCAGCAGCAAAACAAAGCGCTGTATTGCCATGTTTATTTTTCAGCAGCAAATCCTCGGAGTCCATTAATTTGACCAACTCTTCCACAAATTTGGTTTGTTTGGCACCAGCAGCAATGTGAAGAGCTGTTTCCCCTCCTTCTGTTATCTTTGCTGTTAGTGCATGTGGATACACTGAAATAAATTCTTCAGCTTTTAACCAATCACCTTCAAGTGCAGCATGGTACAGAGGTACATACATTATAAGATTCATGGTGGATCTAGCCCCTGCAAGAGTATTAATATTAACCAAAAACTAGTCTCTTAAGAAACAAAAGAAAGTAAAGAAAAAAGCCAAAAATCGAACACCATCTCTGTCAACTGATATGACTTCATGAACTTAATTGGGTGCTCCACTTTGATGGATTATGTATACATGATAGTAATACTATGCTAAAGCACAAAACAAAACTTAGAGACTTTCTTGCAAGTGTTAGCACATTAGAGCTAATTGTGTTCACCCTCTAGTCTAGAATTAGAAAAACATTTTCTTTTCAACTCTAAATTATCATAAAATTCAAAAAAACAACTATTTTTATAATTGTCATGTTGTCATCACACCAAAATATAAATGATGTAACTGAACTTTTGGGAAAGGGGAATTGGTTTTAGTGGTCATCATTCTAAATATGTATCTCTAGTTGTGGAAAAGACAACGTGGATATCTAATTGCTTAAAGCTTTAACCTTCAACTCAGTTGTCAAATTAGCTATAAAGCTAATGCAAGTCACATGAAGGATAGCAAACATCCTTTTTCTTCCTGTGTTGAACTAGTGCTTCGAAAGACGAACCAAAAAGTCATCTGGAGAATATACTTACAATCTCCTAGAGATGGAGTCGTTGGTAGTGTTACTGGACCACTGAAACTAGCAGTGGACAAAGGATCTGAAACATTTTGCTCTGGCAAAGGCTCCGATTTTGCAGCCATTTGTTCCATGCGGAGTTGCAGGTCATTAAAGATGTCATCGTGTCCTGAATCAGGAGAGATATTGACCTTGAATTCTGGGATAGCTTCATTAGAACGACTGGTTAAACGAACTCCAGAAACATCAACACCTACTGACATTACTGGAGAAAATCTTTCTGGGAAGCATGACTGAATTGAAGGATTTCGTCTTTTGGAAACCTTTTTCCAACTCATGTTCTATTTGCAGTTTAGTTTCTGTTCTTTAATTCTTTCGAAAAACTAAAAATGAAAATGAATATTTCTGACAATTAGCAAAAGAGTTGTGAATATTTTGGTTAGCAGATGTTGCACAGAATAAAGAGTAAGAAGAAAAATAAACACCAGGAGAGAGCAACAGTTTTAGGTAAGATAAATGAAGCCAAGTCAACGGAGGAGCAGCATCCATACAAATATTCCTAATCATATGAGATTCATGGAAGTTACCAAGAAAATATCAAATCAATTCCTAGTTGAAGTCTTTTGTTTACGGATAGCTGTGTGGAAAGTAATACTGTCAAATTACAAAAACTGTGAAGTCAGTTGACTTCATTTGGCTCATTTCAAGGAAAGTGATCCTTTTCTTCTTCAACACCCCCCCCCCCCCCCCCCCCCCCACACCTCACTTTTTACCTTTAGGTGTGTGTGGGGGTGGAAGTTTGAGACCCAGGAACGAATTAAGATTTTCTTCATGTTGGAGATCTTTGCTCGTCCACTGTTAAATCTTTTTATACTTTTGTCGCATGCTAATTTATTCTACTCATTCTTCAGAAACCAAATCATTTCATATGGTTTCTTCGAACAAATTGTTTAATTCAAAGTCAGCTATTTCATTCTCCGTGCAAGATAGATTGTGATAGAAATGTGATATACGATTTCATCTGCTGTCACCAAAAAAAAAAAAAAAGATAAAAAGAACAATAATAATAATCAACTAAAGACTTGAATTAATGTAGACAAAATTAGGGATATTAATAAATAATTAACTACACATGGATTATTTTACATTTTCACCAACTGCAAATAGTCAAATATTGTACCAGAATTTTGAAGTACAAGCACACATAGCAGCTAAGTGAATTTTCAACCACAGATGATGGTCCCACATCATGTGAGTGAAGCCATATGCAGTCCATATCAAGAAAGAAGAAGAGTAAAGGGACATAATACTCCTCTCTCACCAGTTTTTGCATGCACATGCGCAGAACAATTCAATTGAATCTAGATGTCGGCGGGGGTGGGGGGGTTGCACCCGCCTCACCTGAGATTTTCTAACACAGGAAGCATTTGTAAAATTTATAAAAATGGAACCGCAAAAAGTCCACCTGTTTTTACTGATTTCACAAATATATACACACTTTGCCAAGTTGCAACAGAACTTTCCAGATTAGGAGTTCCCTTTCTGTTCCAGACTAAAGTTCGCTTCAGTTAAGCATTCGGTATTAAATACACTTACAAGGAGTACACAATATCCAAATGGTCTAAATGAATTCATGTGAGAAGTTACAAAGAATTACATATTGAAAATTTTCAATATTTAGTACAATAAATGATTTCTAGGACGAAAAACAGTGCGAGACCTATATGTATGACTAATCATATCAATGAGAAGAGGAAACTGTAACAAAGCAAAGATGGTCACAGGAATACCTGCAACTAAAGCCATTGGAATAAAAAACAATACCAATCCTTGGCCAAGAACAATGAATAGCGTGCCACAAAATGCCACCATCATTGTTGCAATAGAGATGAATAAGGTTGCAAGTCCTATTATTAATCTCTTCGGCAGCAAGTCAAGAAAATCCTCTTCAGCATAGCGTGATGTGAGAATGGATAGGAACATCAATATGGAAGTTGCGGATGAAAATAATGCTAGTGCATCGGAAATGGCAAAAACTAAGAAGGATGTTTTTGAAATTGATAAAGGAATTCCCGTGTTGTTGTCATAACCACCTGGTACAGTGAAGGCTGCAGCAAACATTACTGTGGCAATGAGTGTTGCAACAACCATGCATGAAGTTGCAGTATCTTTCATCCACTTTTCCCCTTCTCGTAGTAAACTCTTGTGCTCTTCTGTAAACAAAATTTGTGGAGTCATGCCATTGGAGTTCACCATTTCTGTATATAGAGGCTGGACAATCTTCTCAACTTCCTACAGTAAAGGAAACACGAACATATAAAACAAGAGCAATAAGAAATACATGACTAGTACCCAATAATAGTATATATTAAGCTGAGATTACTTCAACGTCTCTCTTCTCTTTCTACTGTTTTTAGTTTCATTATACTCCGGTACAAAAGTATGAATACGATTTCCTTTCAGCTTGTTCCAATATTAGATATACGTTCGGCATATCAGACTACTAAGTGAAGATACTTATTTTGAGTGAATTGAGCAATGTTATCATAACCGGATCGAACATCGAACTGGTGAAGCAACTGGTTCGTGGTTCAACCGGATTATTATTATTTTTTTTAAATATTTTATAAATCATAAATATTCTTATAAATTCATCAAATATTCTAAAAATTCATAGTGAACCGCCAATATTCTTATAAATCATAAATATTCTTATATAAAAATTCATAGTGACCTGACAATATTCTTATAAATTAAAATAACTTCATCAAATATTCTAAAAATTCATTAAATCAGTTCACCGGTTGACAAAAAGATAAAACACACAATTTTAAGGAACAAAAAGAGAAAACTCACTTAACAAAAAAAAAGAAAAAAACAGAAAACCCTGTTTTTCCCGGTTCAACCGGTTTTTTCCTGAACCACTAATTTTGATTGAACCGACCGAACCCATGGCCGGTTCGCGGTTAAACCGGTCGAACTGACCGGTCTAGTCCGGTTTTAATAACATTGGAATTGAGCATCACTATCCATAGTTCCCTTGTATCTAAAGTTAACTTACCGTTTTAGCTAAGTATCTCAAATTCTGGAATAGAGGAGTATATTATATAGTGCTAAGGAAATATTGAACCTTGAACCATTGCAACTCCCGTCTTAGTTGCAAAGCTGCGCCAGAATCAACATTCAGACGATCTGCTGGTGCTAGACTTCCAGCCAAATGCAACATGTTATTATTGTCTTCATCTTTATAAGCTGCAATCAAATCTTTAATAGCACCAATCTCATATATGAGATTGAAAATTTTCTCCTGACGATGTTCCACTGCCACATGGAATATACTTCGACTTCTTTCATCAACTTTCCATATAAGATCAGGGTATGATCTGATAAGCACGATTATGAACTCCACATTTCCAAGCTCTGCAGCGGTGAACAATAATCGAGAAGGGGACCTAATAAAATCCCCAATCTTTAAGTCATCCAGTAAAAGAACTTGATCCCAAAGCTGTTTCAACAGTTCCTTTGCTTGTTCATGCATCAATCTTTTTTCGTACGTAACTTTGAAACCTGGAACTATAAGAATCATCAAGTCACACTAAATATATAAAGCGTAGAAGGTATAGTCAATTAGTCATAACCCATACCTAGAAATTTCAGTGCATTAATATACTTGGTTATAGACTTCTGAACTTCTTCAGCATCATTGAAGCATTCTTCATGTGCTTTTTTGGAGACTAGTAGACTGAAAGATGTAAACACTGCAAGAAAGACCATGATTGAAATGTTAGAAAGCAGATCCTATGAAGTCAAAATGCCGAACTTAAGACCAGATTCATATATAGCATCAAGTTACTACTTTTTGTAAAAGCCTAAAATTGTGAGTGTTTTTTTTTTCTTTTTTTCTGGGATCAATAATTTAGAATGTGACTTCACATGTCAAGGGAAAGACAACACTAAATGTACATTTCCTCCTAAGGTCCGTGCAATTGAAAAAAAAGACATAACTCTAATACTCCCTCAATTTCAAAAAAATAGTAACATTTGAGAATACAATTTGTTTTTAAAAAAGAGCAACATTTGTATAAATTTTTCATTATAATATCATATTTTTCAAATTTGTCATTACAATCTTCTTTGATGATTTTTAATTGGACATTCATAACAAATTTAACGAAAAAAATTATTATTTCTACATGTAATTCTCAGTCAAATATGCAAAAATTAAAAGTTATCAAAAATTCAAATATTGTTTTTTTTTGTAGAACGGAGGGAGTACAAATTTAGATTTTGAAAATTTTAATTTTAAGTATTATCATTATTTTCATTTATTTATCCTTTTTCTTTGGTGGGGGAAGATGGGGGGAATCAACAAGATTTACCCAAAAAATAGGAAAAAGAAATTAAGATTAAGTAACTAACATGAATGTATGCAAGACGACCATATTCCAAGTTGACTTCCGCAGTAAAATGCTGCAGGTTTTCTTGCCAAAACATGAAGTGCTGTATCTCCCTTTGCATCGCGAGCTATAGCTAATTGAGGGTGGTGCTTAATAATGTCTAAGGCTACATCTGGACAATCAACAGAAGTAATTTAATGTAAGAATGCACAGTACTAGTAGCATCATAATCACAAGGTAAATTAACCAACATAGGATATAGAACATGTTGTGAAAAGGAAATTAGATACGCTTAGAAATCTAAAAATTTGATTGTATTTCTTTAGTATGTACAAAAATGCTCAAGTAGAGAAAGTTGCTAACCAAACAAATTGGAAGTAATAGCAGCAATGAGTAACGCAATTCGATCTTTTGGAGTTAAATATTCTCTTTCAGTCTTGTTGTAAAGATACCATACCATGTCTCTATGGCCTAACAAGGCAGCCATGTATAGTGGAAGTGCTCCTTTATTACCTCGGATCATTGGCAACCTTAAATTTTTATTTACCATTACTTCAGCAATCTCTGTAATTCCAGACACTGCAGCAAAACACAATGCAGTGTTTCCTACCTGGTTCTGCAATGCAAGGTCATCCGGTGTCATCAATTTCACCAGCTCCTCTACAAACCTTGTTTTTCTTGCTGCAGATGCAATATGGAGCGCAGTTTCTGAAGCCCTTGTAATCCTGGCTCTCACTGCCTGTGGATATTTTTGCAAAAAGTCGGTGGCTGTTTCCCAATCACCTTTAAGAGCAGCAAGGTACAGGACGACATATGTTCCAAGACCGCTCCTCCTCATCTCCCCTGGAAAAGACCAACCGCCGACCACAGTTGCAATCAATGTACAGAAAGAGGTTAATCACTTACCACCAAAACACAAAGACTTTTCTGAACTCAAATTTCATTTTCAGTATATAAACTGAAAAAAAGAAATATTCTGATATTATAATCTCAAAGAATGAGAAGGAATCTTAATTACAACTCATGATTTCTTTTTTATTTTTACATTTGATAGAACTTTATATTGTTCCATTAAAATTTTTTTTTTGTTGGTAAATAAAAGTTTAAGTGAGGGAAGACTCTCTCAGTCCAAGGTCAGGGTATGCCACCGACCTCCATTTAAATTTTGAACTAACAAAAACATGTGAAAATATGTTAAAAGGAATTTTTTCCATAACAAAGAAAGAAGAATTATGCAGGTCTTACCTGATTTGAGCACCGTGGCTAGTGGAAAACTTGCAGACATGTCTATAACAAATCTGGCACTCCGACCCATTGAAGGATAACTAGAACTAACTTGCCACATTGATGGTTCCATAATAACTTGGTCATCACTTCCTGCCACTTCTGAACCAGTGGTTGAATTTGATTGAGTTTGATGTGGTCGAAGGTTAGAATGACGAGTATTGGTGATCGATGGGTTGCTTTTCTCTGTTGCTAGTATATGGTTTGATCCAATTGAGGGGCAAAGGCCAGAAATAGCTGGTAAAACACCAGGTATGTTAGGACAAGTCTTATCTACACTGTCGTCATAGGAGTGCTCCGTGGTTATGCATATGTCACCGATCTCAGGAACCTGGTTTGCCTTTGCTGAGTTGACTTCTGGGAAACAGGACTGTACAGAGAGATTCCTTCTATGCAACGACATAGACAACTTTTTGGATATGACAATCATATTTCTGTATATGAAGTAGATGGATAAAGTTAGATACTGAGATGCTTTAAAGTTTATACATAAGATCTATAATTTCCCGGTTTACAACTACAAGATGAAGCATACTGATTCAACTGAACAATTGTATCCACTATGGGATTTCGTGGTTACTGGCTTCGTGAAATTCCAAACCAGTTCTCTTGTTATTCTTAATTTTCTGAAGCACCATTTCTTGAAAAAGGAAAGCTGTCCAAAATCCCTTTAGCTCTTACCACCATTTCTGATTTCTAACTTTTTCTTATAGTAAACAACTGGGTCCATAGTGACCAAATCATGAAATTGGAAAAATATTTGGATACTTAGTAGGGAAGCAACAAACATTGTTTAAGTGATATATTCAACAAGCTAGTAACCATACATTTTACATCTAAAGGTTTAACTCATATAAGTTCAAACAAAATTAAAAAATATTTGATTTTTAAAATAATTGGATTCAAAACTTCTAGAACATAACTTTTGAGGCTGAGAAATTATCAAGATCTGAACTATCTTGAATTCATCAGCCCCACTCATTCTTTCTCAAGTCTATTTTTACCTTGTTCATATGTTCCTTCTAAATATTTTCCCATGGCTCATAAAGGACCAATATAACTTGATACCAATTGCCTAAATACTAACTTGAACAGAACAAAAATGACAGCACATTATGAATTCTTGATCATTTAAACCCTTTCTCTCTACATTTCTTACAGGGTTTTTAAAGTAGTTCCTTTATGTCCACATTTTTGGTTCCTTTAGAGCAACCATTATCAGAAGAAAAAAAAACCTAACAGTAGTATTGGCATGTACATATGATGATCACCCAAAGATGCAGGCAAGCAGCATAGAAATTTAAAAAAATGCATCATTTTCACCATTCTTGTGCAAATATACAGAAAGCACAAACTTCAAAGCAAAAATATCAGAAGTCAATGGAAGTTTCCAGTATGTACCTTTCTGAGTTTTTCAAGTCCATGGATTCTGATTAGTAAAACAGGTCGACTGACAGAGCTTCAAGACTGAGTTCACTCACTGAGCTCACTCCTTCAACATGTAAACTATTCAAGATTTTGGTGCTAAAACTTTAGAAACCCCATCATTTATAAACAGATTTGCTTTGAAAGGGTAACATTGACTTCCTAGGTGGTTTCTGGGAAAGAGCTGAGAAATTACAAATGAGGATGGGTCTTCTCAGGAGTGTTTGCCTTTGCGACTTAGGGCGTTTGCAGCTGTTTCCTAACAACTATTTTAGGGTGCACTGGTCATTCTTTTAACAACATACCTTAACGAGCATTTTATACATATTCTTTTAACGGCATCGCTACATATTCTTTTAATAGTATTTTTTAACCAACTCTACCAAATTCTTTATTATACATATTCATAATATTACAATATTAATATATATTCTTACTGGTTCTTATTATATTATTTTAATTTATTATTAAAATAACATTTAATTATATTATATTATATAATTGAGTAGTACTTATAAAATTATATTATATATATATGTAGAAAATAATATAATATATAATGTGTTATGTATTATAATATATTTATTTATTTACATAAAAATGTATTTTATGGTTATATTATAATATATTAAGATATTGTAGAAAATTCTCTATAATGTATTATATGTTATAAGTTATAATATTATAATGTCAATATATATAATATTGAATATTGAATACTGAACATTGAATATATACTATATATTTTATATGATATTATCACATTAAGAAATTAATATTATAATATATGAAAATTATGATATAACATATATTATATCACATATATAATAATGTTATTTAATATTATATTATACTATACATACATATACATATATACACACATACAAACTATAAAATATAATATATAATTTATATAAAATATGGAATATAATATTTTGTATCACCTAATATAACAAAATATATTATACAAAAAAATTATATTATATATAAAGTTATTAAAATATAATGTTAAATTATATAATAATTAGTTTATATTAATTAATAGAGTTTTCATCATATTTTATATAATATAAACAATATTGTATATAATATTACATAAAATATTTATAAATATATATTATATATGTATTAACATATAATGGTGTATGTGTATATAATTTTATATTATGTAGTATATATATATTATTATATACTAAATAATATTATATTTACTTTATTATTGTCTTATATTATATTATATTTCATAATCTATATTATTAAACATAAATTATAAGATATTTTGTATATTATAAAACATATAATATAATTTTATATTATATAGATTTAAATAATATTGAAGAATAAAAAATGTGTGGATCCAAAAAAATATTTTAATAGTTTTAAGAATAGAGATACCGAATAATGTTCCCTAAATTTAAAGAATCACTATTCAAATTTATTTTCTAAAATACAAAATTCTCTATTTTAGGAAATCTATGATCATTTTATCTAATTCTTCCATTTTATTCCCTAAAATAGAGACAATCCAGGAAAACTACCGCAAGTGCTCTTATACTTTGAAATTTGAATGACTTCTGAATCATTTTAGGCTGTAAACCTATCATTTGTATATCTTTTATTCTTAAAATTATGTAATTTACGAGTAAAAGTACTTAGTTTAAATGACTTATTAGTCCTTGTTTTTATATGGATAAACAAGCATTACTTTCAAAATATTATTTTTTTTTTGATTTCAAAGGAGACTACTATCCATAACTCACACTCATAACTATAGCCATCAAAATTTGAAATTAACTTTTTTATGTAAAATTTGTGTAAGTTATTTCATTGAATACAAAATAAAGTTAGTAATATGCATACAATACTATTAAATGAAATTTATTTTTATTTAAAATATTAAAATTTTAAAAATTTAAATTTAAATTTAAAATAAGAAGTAAAATTAACTTTTAAAGTTAAATTTGGTATTATATATTATGAGAATTAATATTTTCACATAATCTTTGATACACACACACACACACACACACACACACACACACACACATATATATATATATATCTCCACAAGAGATCTCACAATAATATACTCCGTAAATTTTAATACACAAAATTTAGATATCTTATGTATAAAATTATAAATATGAGACTATCTTTAAAATATCACATATTTTATTAATAAATTGTATATCTGTATCTAATTCTCTAAACAAAATCAAAGGTCCAGCTTCCACGCCGCCACGACGCACACGGGTTTTCCTCTTCACTTTCTCGTTGAATCAAAATTCAGGAAAATCCTCTTTTTCTTTTTTAACCAAAATTAAAATTCCCAAAACTAAACTAAACGCAAAAGCCCTTTTGTATTTGTCTGACTAGGGTAAGATTTTAGCATTTCGAAATCTCATCTCTTACACGGCAGTCTCTCACTGTGGCGTCTCAGCTATTGAGACACACTCATCTTTCAAAGGCCTTTCTTTGCAGATCCACACTCACTCGCAGGTGAATCTTCGATCCGTTTGCTTCTTTTTCTTTATGTTTACTGTATTTGATTTATTTGCTCTGTTTTCCCCAATTGCTTAGATTTCTGTTGTTTTGAGCTGTATATGTGGTGTACCCAAGAGGGAATTCTAGTTTTAGTGAAAAATTAGGAAGAAAAGAAAAGGGGTATCAAGTATGAATTTTTCAGCTGACCAGTAGCTTTTGAAGAATTGAACTTGTGTACAGTTTGATGTATGTTCTAATTTCTTGTGCAGTCTTAGTCAGTTTGTTTCAACCAATATGGATTCTGGAAAGAGCTTTGCAAGGAGAGACAAGCTTTTGGGAATTGAATCTCAAGTTCGTAAAATTTGGGAAGATAATGATGTTTTCAAGGCAGATGCTAAAGCGGAACTTCCAAAAGAGGGGGAAAAGTTCTTTGGGAATTTCCCTTTCCCATATATGAACGGAAATTTGCATCTTGGTCATGGTTTTTCACTGTCCAAACTTGAGTTCGCTGCTGCGTATCATAGGTTAACTGGTGCTAACGTTCTATTGCCTTTTGGTTTTCACTGTACTGGGATGCCAATCAAGGCCTCTGCTGATAAACTTTCACGGGAGATTGAGAAATTTGGTAATCCACCTGTCTTTCCTGATGCAAAGGAGGACAAAGAAAGTGAATTGGAAGTGAAAGGCAGTGAGGAAGTTGAAAGTGCACCTGATAAATTCAAGGGTAAGAAGTCAAAAGCAGTGTCAAAAGCCGGTGCTAATAAGTATCAGTGGGAGATCATGAGAAGTTATGGACTTTCTGATAGTGAGATTCTGAAGTTTCAAGATCCTTATTACTGGCTGACATATTTCCCTCCTCTTGCTGTTGAAGATCTCAAGAGTTTTGGGTTGGGATGTGATTGGAGGCGCACATTTATCACGACAGATATGAACCCCTTTTTTGATTCATTTGTTAGGTGGCAGATGATGAAATTAAAAGGAATGGGGAAAGTTGTGAAGGACAAAAGATACACCATTTACTCTCCACTTGATGGCCAGCCCTGCGCTGATCATGATCGGGCTTCAGGTGAAGGTGTTAATCCTCAGGAATATACACTCATTAAAATGGAGGTTGTCTCACCTTTCCCCCCAAAGTTGGGAGCTTTGGAGGGTAAGAAAGTTTATCTTGCAGCAGCAACATTAAGGCCCGAGACAATGTATGGCCAGACAAATTCATGGGTGTTGCCTGATGGAAAGTATGGTGCATTTGAAATCAATGACACAGAGGTTTTCATTTTAACTGAGAAGTCGGCACGTAATTTGGCATATCAGGAATTGTCCAAATATGAAAAGAAGCCATCCTGCTTACTGGAATTGACCGGTCATGATCTGATTGGTTTGCCTCTGAGGTCCCCTTTAGCCTTTAATGATATCATATACTCACTTCCTATGCTGTCTGTTCTCACAGACAAGGGTACTGGGATTGTTACTAGTGTTCCCAGTGATTCTCCTGACGACTTCATGGCCTTGCAGGACTTGAAATCAAAACCAGCTTTTAGGGCTAAGTTTGGCGTGAAGGATGAATGGGTTTTACCGTTTGAGATCATCCCCATCATCAACCACCCAGACTATGGAGACAAGTCTGCTGAGAAGATTTGCACAGAGATGAAGATTAAAAGCCAGAATGAAAGAGAGAAGCTTGATGCAGCAAAAAAGATAATATATAAAGGAGGGTTTTATGAAGGAACTATGATTGCAGGGGAATACGCCGGAAAGAAAGTGCAGGATGCGAAGAGTTTGATCAGGAATAAGCTTTTAGAGAATGGCCAAGCTGTTATTTACAGTGAGCCTGAGAAGAAAGTGATGTCTAGGTCAGGGGATGAGTGCGTTGTGGCTTTAACTGATCAGTGGTATATTACTTATGGGGAATCTGATTGGAAGAGGGAGGCAGAAAAATGCTTGGAAGTCATGCATCTTTATTCTGAGGAGACACGTCATGGTTTTGAGCACACATTGAGTTGGCTTAATCAGTGGGCATGCTCTCGTAGTTTTGGGCTTGGGACTCGTATTCCGTGGGACGAAGAGTTTCTTGTGGAGTCTTTGTCTGATTCAACACTTTACATGGCATATTACACTGTTTGCCATCTCTTACAGAAAGGGGATATGTATGGTGCTGATACCTCTTCAGTGAAGCCAGAGCAGTTGACATATGAGGTTTGGGATTTCCTGTTATGTGATGGGCCTTACCCCAGCTCATCAAGCATACCTTCTTCCTTACTTGATGAGATGAAGAAGGAGTTTGAGTATTGGTATCCATTTGATCTTCGAGTTTCAGGTAAGGATCTAATCCAGAATCATCTTACCTTTTGCATTTATAACCATACAGCAGTCATGCCCCAAAATCACTGGCCTCGAGGATTCAGATGCAATGGGCACCTTATGTTGAATTCTGAGAAAATGTCAAAATCCACCGGCAATTTTAGGACATTGCGTCAAGCAATCGAGGAGTTTTCAGCTGATGCAACAAGATTTTCTCTTGCTGATGCGGGAGATGGCATGGATGATGCTAATTTTGTTTTCGAGACGGCAAATGCTGCTATCTTACGGCTGACGAAAGAAATTACATGGATGGAGGAGGTTCTTGCTTCTGAATCATCTTTAAGATCTGGCGAACCTTCTTGCTATGCTGACGATGTGTTTGCCAATGAGATCAATATTGCTGTCAATATGACAGAGAAGAACTACAAAGAGTACATGTTTCGTGAAGCTCTGAAAACTGGATTCTATGATCTCCAGGCTGCCAGGGATGAGTATAGGCTTTCTTGTGGGTCAGCGGGAATGAACCATGATCTACTTTGGCGGTTTATGGATGTTCAAACTAGACTTATCACTCCAATCTGTCCACATTATGGTGAATATGTGTGGAAGGAGCTATTGAGGAAGGAAGGGTTTGCGATCAAAGCGGGATGGCCAGAAGCGCCATTGCCTGATCAAATTCTTAAAAAGGCCAACAAATATTTGCAAGAATCAATTGTGACAATGAGGAAGCTTCTTCTAAAGCAAGTGTCTGGTTCAAAGAAAGGAAACATCAGTGTTGCGAATAATCAAAATAAACCAACAGTTGGCCTGATATATGTGAATGAGCAATACAATGGATGGAAAAGAGAATGTTTGAACATACTACGAGACAAGTTTGACAGCAAAACCTGCACCTTTGCGCCAGACCAAGAAATCTTGAAGGCATTGCAGCAGAGTAGCATTGGGCAAGAAGGAAATTTCAAACAGACTCAAAAGTTACGTATGCCTTTCTTGCGGTTCAAGAAAGATGAAGTTATTAGTGTTGGTGTTCATGCCTTGGATCTGACGCTACCATTTGGTGAGATTGAGGTCCTTAAGAAGAATCTGGAATTGATACAGCGACAATTAGGTCTTGAAAGAGTGGAAATCCTCTCCCCTTCAGATCCAGATGCTATCACAAGGGCTGGTCCGCATGCTTCACTCTTGAAACAGAATCCACCATCCCCTGGGAACCCTACTGCAATTTTCTTGAGTGAGTGAAATTTAGCGTGAAGTATTTTTATTTCCGTAGCTGTTGTTTTTATTTATTAGCACTTGTTCTAATGTTCTTAATCTTTTTACAATTTTGATGCTGAAGATCGTTTTGAAGTTACATGATACATTACTGATTACTTTTACATTTAACATGGTTTTGTGATGGCATACTTATTCACTTTACATATAGTTTTGGTGTTTTTAACTTTCCAATGCTTGTTATGAACTCTTCAACTTACATGCTTATTCAGATATTGCTACCTGAAGTTTGTTTACATATTTTTTTGTGATGGAATGCTTGTTCTGAAGTTTTGCTACCTGATTCAATAAAGAACTTTTAGCAAGAGACTTAACAATAATTGGGGAAGCATAGTATCAAACCATAATACAAAAAATACCAGTACAATAGTATGATTTTTATTATAAATATTCAAATGTTTCCTGCTCCGCATTTGTTGAGCACAACAATTTTCCCACTCTCTTAGCAAATTCATATAAATCATCATCATAGAAAATGATCCTGAGATTAGACAAAGTTCTTCCGCATGTTTGTATCTTCTTGTTGCAATAGAAGATGTGTTTACCACTTGGCACAGCTGATGGACTTTGTCGTGCTAGGATCATAGAAACTGCAAAGAAAATTACACGTGTAAAATTAGGTGAAGCATAACAACTGTGCGTTATGTGATAATTTTTTTAGTTTATTTATATAGAAATGAAAGAGAGATATATACTGAAAATAACGTTTATTATGTCAATGACACTAAATGGGTATCAAATGAATCTAATGTAACAAAAAACTCGATTTGATATAATCCCCGTGAGATATTTTATGGATGTTATTCGGAGGAGTAGCATATGTTTCTATGAGTTGCCTTTGCTAATGATAACATTTTTTATTCAACTTATGTTTATTTATTTTTTTGGGGTAAACTTAAGAAATTCAATTGATAGCAACCAAAGTTACAGATCTTCTAGCTTTAGTAGCTAGGATGTGGGCATTTGCTACTAGAGCTCTAGGCACCCAACGGAAGATACAACTGATAAAACAAGACCCTACTAGTCTAATATCTCTAACTAAATTAGCAAAGCTACCAGTACAACAACTACAAGAAAGAAAACTAACAGCAGTAGTGCAGTACTAGAGTCTGTTAAAATAACACGTCAGTAAAACCACAGTGCAACAACCACAACAAAGCAACCAAAATAGCAATAAGCTCCTAATGAAGAGCATAACCACCAGCTGCACACTTTGCACCCCATTTGTAGAAACTTTCGTCTTCTAACTTTGAAAAGCATCCTATGTGTGAGGAACTTGCAAACCAACTTCCATCAACTTCTGCCCAAGCATTGCAACGTCAAGAACTGATTGAGCTACCTCTGCCAATATCATATTGTCCGAGTCCTTTCCTCGAACATGTACCTGTTAAGATCATACCGGGAGAAGAAATTTTATTAACCTGAAACTTAATCTTGGAAACCACAGATGACCAGTTTCTAATATTGGTATTGATTTCTGCTATGCAACTCCTCGAACAGGCTATCTTCCCATCAAAGAAGCACCTGTTACGAGCTTTCCATCTACCCCACAAAATGGCTGAAAAAGAGATCGAAAAAGACAGATCCCTTTTTTGAAGCAAAGCCAGTTTGAATAATTCCGATAGATTACTGAACATAGAGTACTTCAGACCCAAAACAGAAAACCATATGGATCTAGAAAAAATGCCATGAATAAAGAGATGATCCTGGTCCTCTGCGTGAGATTGACAGAGGAGACAGATCAGACCAAACAGTTGAGATAGGTTGCAGATTCGAATCACCTGGTCTTACACATTTGTCTGGCCCAATATTGAGATGCTTGCCATCCCCCACATTCCAAGCTAACCTTTTTTTAATTAGACTCCATCCCTCTTAAATTCCTCTCCGAATCCACAAGTTACCGGCTCTGAAAAATATTATTTTGCAGTGTGAGGTTTAAGGTCTGAAGATAAATAGTCTCTGCCCATGAGAGAAACCGGATTTGAGACAATTCTCCACACTTGCTTTGCCAGAAAGGCTTGGTTAAAAAAATGCGTTTTTCTAATACCAAGGCCCCCTATGGATTTTGGCCAACGGATCTTATTCCAATTAATCCAATGTATTCCTCTGGATTCAACTTCATGCCCCACCAGAAAGCTCTTATGATTCAATCACATTCTTCTTGAATGGACTTAGGGATTAAGAAAGAGGACAGTGAATAAATAGGTACTGCAGTTAGTAGCCTTAACCAAAACATTCCAACGTGTGAAGTTGATTTTATTCAACTAAACATAATGAACAGATTAGAGGGAGAAGAAGAAACTAATGAAGAGAGAAAATAAAGTGGTTCTCATTTCTGTCAAATCAAGTTATATTTTACGAATATACAAAAGCTCTGTAATATATACAAGCGTACAAGCTACGCTATTAGTCAACTGACTTTCTAACAAATTCCTTAATTCACTCTTATGCTGTCAAGTTAGCTCCACTTGTCCACCCAGTGGTCTCCACCATGATGACTATTAGAACCGGTATATTTGTAACACGCCCTTGTACTAGCTTTCATGGTATTGATGTGGAAACCAGGCTTTTGTGTAATAATGTTGCATATTGTTGTGCCTGTATTATTTACTTTAGTTTTACACGGTGCTAAACTCGAGTCTTCAGTAGAAGTAGATGTTACTTTACATTCTTCATCACAACCTGCTGGAGATAACATTTTCCCTTTCCAGGAGCAGAGCCTATTTCTAAGATTTTCTGTGATATATTTAAAATCTTGAGCTTGGCTTAGAGCTAGCTGGAAGGGAACACCCATATAATTATGGGAAGCAGGTAAAAACCCCATTATAAGAATATCAAGGAACAGTTGTTTGAAATGAGGGTCCTTGCATTTGCTTAAAATCAGCCCCGATTTATTGAAGTAGATTTTTTGCCCCGCGACATTTGAGTAATTTTGTAATATGGAGCTAAGAACCAAGCATGATTTCGAGGAGCAGTGAAAATATAAGGTACAATCGTCTGCAAAAAAAAAAGATGGGGTATTGATGGTGCTCTTCTATACACCTTAATCCCCTTCAAAGACCCGTCCTGGTCTGTTAGATTGGCTGAAATACATTCCACGCAAAGGATGAAGATATAAGGAGAAAGAGGATCACCTTGTTTGATTCCCATCGACGGTGAGAAAATTTGTGAGGGGAGCCATTAATGAGTACAGCGTAGGACATTGTCATAATGCATTCCATAATTAATTTGATGAAACAAGGCGGAAGATTAAATTTCCATAAGAGTCCTCCAATAAAATCCCAGTCCAGCTTGTCAAAAGCCTTTAGAGAAATCAATTTTGAGTGCAGCCAAGTGATTCTACTTGGATTGAAAACTTCTGATTTTATTGATAATCTCATGATGGATGAGAATGTTATCCGAGATATTTCTACTTGCTACAAAAGCATTTTGAGAGAAAGAAATGATTGATCCCAAAACCATCTTCAGGCGATTGGCCAGAACTTTGGAAATAATTTTATTTTATAGATGACATTGCAAAGATTGATCGGCTTGAAGTCTCCAAATTCAACTGGATTTGGAATTTTTGGGATTAGAGTGATATAGGTTTTATTGACTTTTCTGAGGAGTTTACCGGAGTTAAACAACACTTGTTGATATCATCTTTGAGCACATTGCATTTCGATTGGTAGAAGCCTGCTGAGATGCCATCAGGCCCAGATGCTTTATTCGCACCCAATTGAAAAACTGATGCATCGATCTCGTGCGGCATGAACGGCTTCTGAAGCAACTCTTGATCCTCTAATGATAAAGACTAATTAATGCAGCCTAGAAAATTTTGTAACATGCTAGTATGATTCAATGCCTTGGGTGCAGCCTTGTAAACATTTGAGAAATAATCGGTCCCAGCTTCCCTCGGATTTTTAAGACTTTGGGGTCAGTCATAGATCAAACCAATCTCTTGAAGGACTAATAATTTTTTAGGTTGGTCTCAAATCCGTCTCGGTTTTTTTGTTCATCCCTAATATTAGTCAACTATATATGAAATTCAATAAAGGAAAAAAAAGGGGAAAAAAAAAAATTAGAGTCAAGGACTTCTATTCTCATATTGCCACATCTTAAATTGCCAACACATGCTCAATGTCAATAACTCAAATTACAGTACACCATGGGAGAAATATAGATATGCTCACTACTGTAAGAAGAGATGTTACACTTTCTAACATGCCTTTAAACAATTGATAATTGTCTCGATGCATTGAGATGAGACAATCGCGATGAAGTGGAGAATGATGGGGGAATAGATTCCAAGGAAGTTGCACCACATGAAAAGATATCATTAATTTTAAAAAATACAAAAGGAAAACAAATAGAAATCAAGGACATACAAAATAGGTTTATAAAATATTATGATTCAAAATTGAAATAAATATTATATTCATAATATATTTAAGGTAAAATGCCGTGAAATACATAAACTATTATTAAATATAAACTTTTCTTTTTATATTAACATATTCTTATAAATTCATTCCGTAGCAAATTTTTATTTTTATTTTGTGTGTGTGTGTATGGTCATGACTTTATACCTTTTAACCTTGTCAATTTAATCACAACTATAATTGAATATTTTTATAATCTTGTATTCAATTCTTGGAAATAAAAAGAAAAAAAAATTAAAATTTAATGCATTGACAGATATCTGACAATTCTTTTGCAAAATTGTACTTTTCTATTATCTGATGTATGCGTGCACACGTCTGTGTTTGTAAAATTTTGATTTTATACTTTTTAATAATGTGAATTTGATAATAAATTGTTAGGTTTTATTAACATTTGATGATGATTGTCTTTAGAATACTTAGGAATACAAATGTATAGAAAAGTGTTGGTTTGTAACACTTTAGTTTTGTAGCTAGCAGTAGTATCTCTTGGTTGTAATTTAGTCATTTTAATAAAGAGATAGATTCATTTTACTTGTATGTACTGCTGGAATACTTGTTGAGTCTGTTCAACAAGTTGTTTTAAGTTAATTAGTCTTTCGGAGATTAAATTTGGCTTGTCGGAGATTAAGGGAAAAAGTCCATTAGAGATTAAAGTTTTGTTCATCAGAGATTGGACTTTGCCCATCGGAGATTGAAGAAATCCTTCATCGGAGATTGAAGATTTGTTCATAGGAGATTGAAGGATTGGTCATCGGAGATTAAAGCTTACGTCATCGGAGATTGTAATTAAAGAGTCAGAGATTAAAGCTGACGTCATCAGAGAATAACACAATACTTCGGAGATTAAAAGCTGACGTCACCAGAGACTAAAGCCAGAGCATCGGAGATTACTCGAGGTAATCAGAGATTAATTTATTAAAGCATCGGAGATTACTCGAAGTGATCAGAGACTAATTAAAGAAGCTATCGGAGATTAGTCGAGGACTTAATCGCTGATGGAGTTAGAGTTCAAATCAAAGAAGGAAAGTCTTCCATGAACACGTAGACTTTATTGAAGACGTAGCTGACAAGGAAACTTGTTAGAAATCTTTCAATTGGAAAGATTGTATTTGATTTGAATTAGGAAGCTAGGTTTTTTGTAAACTTAGTTTTAGAAGCTGTAATTATAAATTACAGAATTGTAATTCGAAAAAGAGTGTGTGTCTGTATAGCATAGAGAATTGAAAGGGTTGTATTATCTCTAAATATACAGAATAGAAGCTGACGATCAAAAGCTTGTTTTGATTGTTAGAAAACTTGTAATCAATTGTTAAATCAATAAAAGCAATTGTTTATAAAGTTTTGATCTTGTTCTTTATATTCCGCAGAAAGTCAATTTCTTAAAGAACAGGAATTCGAAAAAGTTGCAAGAACTTGTATTCAACCCCCCTTCTACAAGTTCTAAGCCATCTTACTGGGAAAACAATTGGTATCAGAGCCACTAATTGAAAATACTCAATTAACAAGATTCTGAGATGGCCAACAACGAAGAAGCAAGCAGCTCTAACATGATTGCGTATAATGGAGGACGTGATGGTGGAACCAGGATTCCTATTCTAAAAAGGGATGAATATCCAATGTGGAAACAAAAGATGTATATGCACTTGAGAGCAACAGATCCAGATTACATAGATAGGATTGAGAAGGGTCCTTATCTACCCAGGAAGTTTATTCCTGCAAAAACTGTCGAAGGATCTATTGTCGCAGAGCACTTTGTACTTGCACCAGAAAGTGATTATACCAACGAGGACAAGTTACAAGTGTTGAAAGATGCTAAAGTTATGAACATACTCTATAATGGAATAGACAAACATATGTTCAATAGCATCATCAATTGCACGACATCTAAACAAGTCTGGGACACTATCAAGGTCCTATGTGAGGGGACTGATCAAGTCAGAAAGAACAGACGTTCACTGTTGACTCAACAGTATGAATTCTTTCAAGCAAAGCCTAATGAACCAATCACGTCAATCTATGACAGGTTCAATTCTTTGCTTAATGACTTGACCATACTTGGTAAGACATATGATAATGAAGATATCAATACCAAGTTCATGAGAGCTCTCCCTCCTAGCTGGGATCCAAAGACTACTGCAGTTAGGGAGGCTCATGATATGGAAACCCTCACATTGGATAGGCTCTACGGAAACTTAAAGACGTATGAACTTGAAGTAGAGCAAAGACAGCGCATGCATGGAAGAGAGAAAGGAGCTGCGTTGATGGTTGAGACAAACAAGTCTCAAGAGAAGCTTGATGATGAATCCTCTAATGCTAGCTCGACTGATAATGAGGATGAACTGGATACCGATGATGACATGGAGGAATTCATGGCATTCATGGTTAAACAGTTTAAGAAATTTAGGGCTAGCAGAAAAGGAAGGAAGTCATCAAGGAAGCCTAACCCTAAGCGTGAAGGTCAAAAAGTCACCTTCGACTTAAAGAAGATTCGATGCTATAATTGCGATGGGTTAGGGCACTTTGCCAATGAGTGCAAGAAGCCTAGATCTAATGATAGATCTAAGGATGAAAAATCAAGGAAGGACTTTGCTGACAAGAAGGTCAAATCCAAGAGCAAAGCCTTGATTACTGAGGGAAAAGATTGGATTGACAGCGATTCTGATGAAGAAGTTGTCAACTTTGCCCTAATGGCTCGTAGTGACGAGTCCAGTGATTCTACAAAGGTATGCAATGCAAATCTGAATTTTAACGTGCTTAGTTTACTTGATACATCTAGCATTGAAAGCATGCAAAAAGACATATCTGATTTGCATGTCAGTTTTTGATTTTTTCAATTATTTTTATCTCTAGATGATGAACAAGTAGTCAATTAAAAATTTCTATAAGCATTTATTATTTTATGGAATTTACAATTTTGCAAAACATAAATTCAAGTTATACAAGTACACAACAAATAATAGAAAAATACGCTTTTGTGATGGAGTGATGCATCACAAATAATTAACTCTATAAGTTCATTTTTATTACGAGTGAACAAACAACTAGATATTAAAAGTATTCAATTATCATTTGTTAAAAAATTTACAATTTTAAACATCATAAAGTCAAGTTTATAAAATCACACACGAAATAATAGAAAATTAAGCTTTTGCGATGAAGTGATATGTCGCCAATAATAAAATCTATGAATTCATTTTTATTTCAAGCAAATAGACAACTCAATGCTAAAAATTAATACTTTTAAACATCATAAAATCAAGTTATATAAACATACATCTAATAATGGAAAAATTTGTTTTCATATTGGAGCATTGCATCGCAAATATAAATAATTAAATTCTTTTTTATTTTACCTAATAAATAACTAGATACTAAAAATATTCATACTAAAAATATTCAAACTAAAAATATTCAATCATCATTTCTCGTGAAATCTACATTTTTATACAATATAAATTCAAGTTTATACAAGCACATATAATATCAAAATAATATTTAGCGACAAAGTGATGTGTCACAAATAATTAAATCTATTAATTAGTTTTTATTTTGATAGAACTACCAAGTAAATCTTAAAAATATTGAAATATCATTTATCATAAAATCCATAACTTTTAAACATCATAAAATCAAGTTTATATAAACACACATCTAATAATGGAAAAATAAGCTTTTGTGATGGAGCGTTGTGTCGCAAATATAAACAATTAAAATCTTTTTTATTCTACCTAATAAAAAACTAGATAATAAAAATATCTAATCATCATTTCTTATGAAATTCACAATTTAATACAATATTAATTCAAGTTTATACAAGCACACAACAAATTAATACCAAAAAAATTATTTGGAATTATTTGGAGTGATGCATTGCAATAATTAAATATATCAATTCTTAAATTTTATTTGGAATTGTTTGTGATGAAATTCAAAAATTTTATAAAATAGAAATTCAAGATTATACAAGCACAAAAAAAATAATACGAATGAAGTTTTTGCGATGGAGTGATGTATCGCAAAAACATTAAATAGATAAATTCTTTTTATATCAACCAAATAAACAACTAGATATTAAAATATTCGATCATCATTTTACATGATACTCATCATTTTATACATCATAAATTTAATCTTATACAAGCACACAACAAACAATAAAATCGTAAGCTTTTGCGATGGAGTTTTGCGTCGAAAAAACTAAATCCATCTTCCTTTTTTTTTTGATAGAGTTTACAACTAGATATTAAAGCTATTCAGTTATCATTTTTCATGAAAGTCATAACTTAACCATCATACAACCAAGTTTATATAGGTACACACATCTAATAATGGAAAAATAAACTTTTGAGAATGAGCATTGTCAAATAATTACATACTTAAATTACTTTTTATTCAACCTAATAAAAAATTAGATTTAAAAAATATTCAATTGTCACTTGTTACAAAATTCACAATTTTATGTAATATATATTCGTGTTTATACTAGGATAACAAATATTACCAAAATAACATTTCATGATAGAGTGATATGTTGCAAATAATTAAGTTTATAAAGTTTTTAATAATTTTTATAACGAAAAGCTAGATACTGAAAATATTCAATTACCATTTGTTATTAAATTCACAATTTTATACAATACAAGTTCAATTTTATACAAGCACGAATCAAATAATACAAAAACAAGGTTTTGCGAAGGATTGATGCGTCACAAATAATTAAATAGTTAAATTGTTTTTTATTTCAACCAAATAAAAAATTATAAATTAAAATATTCAATAATCATTTCCTATGAAATTCACCATTTTATACATCCTAAATATAATCTTATACAAGCAACACAACAAGTAATAGAGAAGTAAGTTTTTGCGACAAAGTGATGCGTCACAAATATTTAAAACAAGATAAGTTTTTAATTTCAACTGAACAAACAATTAGATAATAAAATTTTAAATTATCATTCTTATGTAATTCACAATTTATACATTATGAACTCAACCTTATGTAAACACACAACAAATAATAGAAACATAACCTTTTGCAACGGAGCGTTGCGTCCTAAATAATTAAATCTACAAATTTTTTTTTTATCCTTTCCCATCAAATTCATAATTTTAAACATCATAAAATTAAGTTTATATAAGTACAGATCTCATAATGAAAAAAGTAAGCTTTTGACAGAGTATTGTGTCGCAAAGAATTAAATAGTTAATTTCTTTTTTATTCAACCTAATGAAGTACTGGATACTAAAAATATTTAATCATATTTTCTTATGAAATTCAAAATTTTATAGAATAAAATTTGAAGTTTTTACAAGCACACAACAAATAATACAAAAATAATCTTTAGCGACAGAGTGAGGAGTTGCAAATAATTAAATCTCTAAATTCTTAAATTTTATTTTGAGAGGAAAAACAAATAGATAATGAAAATATTAAATTATTATTTGTTTGAAATTCACAAATTTTATAGAATATAAATTCATGATTATACAATCTCAAAACAAATAATACAAAAATAAACATTTGTGACGGGGTGTTGTGCAATAGAAACATTAAATAGATAAATTGTTTTTATATCAACCAAATAAACAACTAGATATTCAAATATTCAATCATCATTTCAAATGATATTCACAATTTTATACATCATAAATTTAAGCTTATACAAGCACATAACAAACAATAGAGTCATAAGCTTTTCGACGGAGCTTTTGTCAGAAATAATTAAATCTGTCTTCCGATTATTTTGATAGAACTACCGATTGGATACTAAATACATTCCGTTATCATTTTTGATGAAATTCACAATCTTAACCATCATAAAATCAAGTTTATAAAAGCACACATATGATAATGGAAAAATAAACTTTTGCGATGGAGCATTGTGTCGCAAATAATTAAATATTTAAATTCTTTTTTATTCAACCTAATAAACAACTAAATACTAAAAATATTCAATCACCATTTCTTAATAAATTAAAATTTTTATACAATATAAATTCAATTTATACAAGCACACAACAAATAATACCAAAATAAAATTTTGTGAAGGAGTGATGTGTCGCAAATAATTAAATCTATAAATTCTTATTTTTTTATTTTGAGAGAACAAACAACTATATAATGAAAATATTAAATTTTAATTTGTTATGAAATTCACAATTTTGTACAATATAAATTCAGATTTATAGAAGCGCTGAGTGAATAATACAAAAAAAAGCTTTTGCAATAAAGTGTTGTGTTGCAAAAAGATTAAATATTTAATTCTTTTTACTAGATATTAAAATATTCGATCATCATTTCATATGAAATTCACAATTTTATACATCCTAAATTTAAGTTTATACAAGCACATAACAATGAATAGAAAAAATAAGTTTTGATACGGAGTGTTGCGTCACAAATAAGTAAAACAAGATAATTTTTTAATTTCAACGAACCAAACAAATAGATACTAAAATATTCAATAACCATTTTCTATGAATTTCACAATTTTATACATTATAAATTTAAGTTTATAAAGCACACAATAAATAATAGATACATATGCTTCGCGACGGAGCATTGCGTTGGAAATAATTGAATTTATCAAATCGTTTTTTGTTTACTAGACACTAAAAATATTCAATTATCATTTGTAACGAAATTCATAATTTTAAGTAACATAAAATCAAGTTTATATGAGCACACATCTAATAATGGAAAAATAAGCTTTTGTGATGGAGCCTTGTGTAGCAAATATAAATAAATAAATAAATTCTTTTTTATTTTACCTAATAAACAGCTAGATACTAAAAATATTCAATCATTAATTGGATGAAAGTTAACAGCATTTATTAGCTATTTCCAAGGGGATGATTGTTAAAATGGATGGAGGAAAATTTGGTGAAGTTATTGGGAAAAGTAGTAACGGAAAAAAAATCAATCCATACTGAAGGACAGTGTTGGGAGTTGCAAAAGTCGTAAGAAAAAATCGACTGAATATTTGTTCGGATGTTAGAAGAAGAATGGAACGATTCGGGGATGAGCTCAGGGAATTTATTCCGATGAAGAAAAGATATGAGGCTGAGAAGGTTGGAAAAAAGATTAAAACTGGTTGCAGAAGGATAAAGGGAAAGAAATGGGGATATTTGAAGGACTTCTCAGTTGAGGAAAGAAAAGTAAAGTAGAGAAAGCCTCGGTCTATGCAGGTAAGGCTAGAAAAAGAATTTTATGGTGGATTTCTCAATTAATGACAATGATATTGCTAGGAGAAATGAGCAAATCAAGGGGGCAATTGAGTTTGTTCAAGAAATAGGAATTTTTTGAGCAAACGAGGATCAAGTTAAGGAAATTGAAAGGATGATGAATTTGTTAGTCTAAGGAAACTTGTAATGCAGAGGGCATGGTTTAGTTTGTTCGGCTAAATGTCCAGAGTTGGATTGCATAGAACTTTTGATTCGGACCTGTGGGGTTTTTATATGGCCTTCTTAATAGCAGAACTGAGTTGTTGAATTAAAAAAAATTTAATATCAGGCGATAAGTTTTAGCTCAGTCGCTTATGAACTGTGGCAAGATGCCGCAGGTTTCTCTATTGAGAACAGGTTTCTATATTGGGAAGATGCTGCAGGTTTCTAGTTTGATCAGAGCAGGTGTTGCATGGTTTCTTTTTCCCGCCCTGTGTTATGAGTTTTTCGGAAACTCAGTGGTTTGAAGTATTGCGTATCATGGTTATTTTGGATTTCATAGGCTATCATCTTTAAATTCAAATCATGGATCTGCTGTTGCATGTTTAGGTCAAGTTTCTTGAAGTTTAAGATGCTTTAGTATGGCTTTTCATTTATTTTGTTTCTGGTGAGGTTTTGGCTTTGTTATAGTCCACATCTTTTGGACAACTCTTGTATTTCATGTGAGGTTTTGATGAATTATTTTCGCTGATAAAAAAAGAGAAAGAAAGAAAATGGGATCACAAGGACTTATGTTCTCAAATTACACATATCTTAAGCTGCTAATACATGAGCTAGAGCATTTGCTCCAATGGTAAAGTAATAGACCATGCTTCAAATTCCCTCTTCGTTGTAATAGATGTTAGGATTCTTAATAGTATATATAAAAAAAACTGCTAATACATACCCAAAGACAATAACTCAAATTGCAATACACCATACATATGAGCAATATAAATATGCTCTCTACTGTAGGAAGAGAAGTCACCTGGACATGCCTTAAAAAAAATTTGACATTCTTCTCAATGCATTTGAGATGAAACAATTATTGTTTCTATCATCTATCTAATAAAGGATGAAGTAGAGAATGACGTGGGAATTAGATTCCAAGGGAGTTGCACCATATGAAAAGACATTTAAAATTTCTGTAACAATCCAACAAAAAAAAAAAAGAATTAAAAGGAAAAAATCTTAGATTTTACTGAAGATGAAATTATTGATCAGAAAATTCCAAACCAATGAATGAACGGGCATCTGTACGATAGTGAACTATTGATGAATCTTATCCTAGCTTGAAAGTGCATATGCATTATCAAAAGGAATATTGTTAAAAAGCATTCTTGAATAGGAAAAAGTTTAGATGCCACTAATGAATAAAATGTCTATTGTGACCATCTTCTTTGCTATAAATAGAGCTCTCAAGAAGGTCTTAAAAACAACAGCATATATAGCAATATATACAAAGGGAGATTGTATAGAGGAGATGGCACAACTAGTGAAACATGATGCTGATGCAATATTTGCTCAAGCTGTGGGAGCTAAGACCATAAAAGATAAGGAGGTATACTTTCTTATATTTACATCAACTTAACATATCTAAAATATCATGATGCACTCATTTTATTACTTGAAAATTGTAGGGTCCCGTACCATATATAATTCTCCCTATGTCCGTTTTTATTTGTAATTTAACTTTTTTGCATGTCATTTTTGGTGAATTTTTATATGTTAAAACCTTTTATTTTATTTAAAGTTTTTATTGATAAAATCCTCATTTAAAATATTTTCATTCTTTAATTTTTAAAAAATTAAATTAAATATCTAAAACGTATAAAAGTTCACCTAAAATGATGTACAGAAAAATCAAATTACAAATAAAAAAGAGCGAAAGAAGTATTTACTGTAATTTTGTCCTTGCAAACACATCCACCAACTCCATATAGTCTAGACATGTTAGGTACACATGCTAGTAACTTCTTAGCTGATTGTCAATGTGGAATAATTGGAGTGTTACACCTACGCCAATTCTATATACCCATAATCATGTTTTCTGTATGCTTCTTCAGTTCTTAGCCGCAGCTATCACTGCTAAGGAACTCTCAATTGTTTGGGGTTCAGACTCTCGTTACTGGAAGTGGACACAACTTTTCAAGACAAGGTAGTTAACAAATCATTCATGATCAAAACATTATCTCCAAGAATCAGAAATTTACTCTAATGTTTTTTATTGCAGCTTTGGATGTCTTGATATTGCAGAACTAGTCAAAGTGTGCTGGCTACAAGTTGATGGGAAATATGAGACTAGTAAACTGACTAAAGGAATGAACTATGCTGTGTTTTTTGTGGTGGAACTGAAAGATAATCTTTGCATGAATGGTCCAGTGACTATTAAACTCACTCGTCCCAATGGAACGACTGATGAGCATGCTGAAAATTTGTGCTCCTACCCGAAAAACCAATGGGTGGCACTCAAGGCTGGTGAGTTTAAGACTGGGTGCACTTGTGCACAAGATGTCAAGTTCTCTATCAATGGATGTGATGGTACAACTTGGAAGAAAGGTCTTGTCGTTATTGGAGCTGCCATTGTGCCAATGTCACAACTATGCTAAACTTTTGGCGCTGAACGATCTATTATATGACGTGTACTACTAAATAAATCAACAACCATTGATCTGTTGGCTGTTAATGGAATGTAATTAGTAAATCACCCTACTGATGGTGATTGAACTACTTATTTCAAATAATTCACTAAAGCTACTTATAATAATTGCTTAAACAATTTTCAATTGCTTAAACATTTTCAATTCCTCATTCAAGCTTTCTTGACCAATTCTTCATTGTCGTGCGTTCGCGGGAACAAGTATTGTTTTGAATCCCATAGATCTAGCTTCTCATATTCGTCATGCTCACTAATAATGTTAAGGTCAACAATTAACCTTTTGCAGTAGAATAAACTGTGCAAATCCCCCACTTGAAAACAATACACAAAATCTGCAAAAAAATCTATGACCTTTGCACAAACTGAAACTACACGTCTACATCTATATATAATTGGTGGATGCATGTCCGATCTATTCATAAAAATGGCTTTTGTTTTGTTGACGTAATTTATTCATTTCACATACAACGGTCCAATCCCATTTTATCATCTAATTTCTGAATCCTGTACTTATTTGTTGCAATAATATTAACAAGTACGTTTGGATGACATTATATATATATACACACACACACACACACAAAAATCAAGTAATAAAAGATGAATATTCCGTATTATTTTAGGCTGCAAAGTTTGCTTTCTGAGCAACAAGTTAGTAATTGTCACTATAAATTATAAAAGAGTTGCTAAATGTAGTGGCAATATAAATCCACACACACAAGAGTGATATTATTCTAACATACAAATAAATGACCTAATTCTAGCCTACTAGTACTACATCTTTTCGTCATTCATGTTTTAAGATTGGAAATGAATAACTGTATCACTGAATTAATAGGCCAAAATTAGGGCATATTTAGTAGGTCTAGATTAGGCGATTGATTTAGGTTAGAATATTTATTTTCCATTCAATAATACCTAAACCTAGTGTACAAATAACATAGGTTAGGTCAGGCACGAAAATGACAAAGCTCTGTATATTGTAAAAAGCTTTAGAACTATAATTTCAGGGAATTAAATAATTTAAGGTATCAAGGTTAGAAAGTAATTGTGCTGTAACTTAAATATACGTTTGCTCGATTAGTTCATCTACAACATAGATAAGCCAGATTTATTTTGGTGAAATATTTAAAATTTGATATTATTTGGACAACTAGTAATTAAATCTCCAGATTATTATCTTTCAGCTAACATTGTCCTTGAAGAAGAAGTTGCACAAGAAAAATTTAGTTATTGATTAGGAAAAATTCCGCACCAACATATGGGAAATGGCAACAGGATGATACAATTGTTTGAAGGAATCCACTTATCATAAAAGAATAATAACTTTGGAGAAGCATCCGTGAATGGTAAAAAGTTATGTCATAATTACTTATAGAAGGTCTATTTTGACCCTCTATTGTGTTATATAAATAGAGTTATTGAGAAGTCATACAATCAAAGAATCATACATATATCAATATTTTTTAATTGGAGGAGATGTATACACAATATGATGCCAAAAAAAATATGATTCTCCATGTGAAATAGAATAGCGGATGGGACCTGTTATAACCAGAAGAAAGATGGATAAAAGTCAAACAGATGCTTCAAATAATCCAAATTTGCAGCACCAAGTTGTTGACTTCTCACTTTTGTTACTATTGATAATTCTTTTAAACTAAGAAACAAAGTTGCTAATACTTAACCAATATTAACAAGCATTACAACTTGACTGCATTTCGTTTACAACTATGAAATGAAGGCTCTTTGAGTAACAGGAGTCCTATTATTTCTGGTAATTAAGTGATACAACAAGTAAATCTGTCATGGACACTGATGCTACTAAGTGGTGAAGTCCTTTATGTTGCAATCTTGCTCAAATATAGGCATGTCTTTTTCATCCAAACTTACCCATGCTTCAATTCCATCCCCAAGTTTGTCATCAATAAGAGTGACATTGTTTCTGATGGGCATGTTGGCACTACTTACCCATATTGGTTTCCCCCAACCAAAATCTGCTTCATAGAATGAAAACCTACTCCAGCTTGTAAACAGTCCAGCAACAAACACCTCTGGATTTGAAATAGTTTTAGCCAGCTCTGCGACTGGGTTAAGTACCCTCACTTGCCCATCTTCACAATTTGATAGCATCTTCCCACAGTTCTCCACGGACTTACTAACCGAGTCACTAAGCACATCTACAAGACTTTGAAGTTCAATCCCACATTCATCTGTCCTGGACAAAGAAGTAGCTATAGTCAAGAGGCTTCCGAATTGATGTTTTGGCAGTGGAGGAACTACTCTTTCCCTTATGTTCACAGTTTGAACAATTACGAAGTCTCTTGTGTGATCATGTTCAGCTGTAGCCATATCAACAAGAGCCTTGCCCATCATTCCAAACAAGGACTGCACCCTTGAGGGTACCCTCTTGCTCGAGTCTTGAGGTCTGGCCATGTCTCTAATTCTTGAAATCGCCTTCTTGTTGAAAGGAAACATCTTTGTCACAATTTTATGAACTTTGATATCTTCCTTGGTCCTAGGAAATGCTAAAGGAAGTCCAGAAGGTACACCTTTTGGTGGGAAAAACGAGGCCGAGTTGAAGATAGGGTAGGTTGTGTCAACCCCATCTTCTCCTCCAGCAACCGTAGCCCATTCCTTCAAGAATGTACAGATTGATGACATATCTGCAACTCTATGGGAAACGGACAATCCGATAGCTAGCCCTCCACAACCAAAGATGTTCACTTGAACCGCAAGTAATGGATCTATGATCTCATCAATTGCACCAAGTGGAAGTGGAACGAAATCATTGAGAAGATGAACTTCCAATTTCCTCCCTTTATCAAACAGATCGTCAAGCAAACCATCCACTCGAGCTTCAACAAATTCAGCACCTTGGTCACTGCAATCAACCACTCGTTCCTCTTTCACGTACCTTCCTGCCAGAGGGTAGAACCTGGTTAAGGTCTTGGCCAGAGAGTTTTTCAGGTGTAGACATTTAGATACAATGTTGCTTTTTTCGTTGGCAGGGTAGTAGAGAATGAGAGGAACATTCATAGATGGAGATAACTCATCAAATAGAGATATCTTGTAGTTACAAATGCTAGGGGGAGTTGGTGTAGATGGTTTTATGAACTCTCGAGATACGATTTCAACATTCATTTTTGCTCTTTCTTGGTCTTGGTTTTCTTGTTTCTTGGTCTTGGTCATTTGGATTCTTTAGGTTTAATTTATAGATAAATGGTACTTGCACAATAATTGAAGCTTATCTATCATTTTCAAGAAAAAAACTGGGAGTATAATATATTTTTTCTCCAATTGTACTAGTGGAACACAACAAATTGATCCATCTAACTTAGTTTTCTACTTGTATACTAGGAATAAAAAAAGGAATCTAGATAGATTGTCTTGATTGTGATAAAAACGTTTTGATGTTAGGCTTTGTCATTGATCCTATCGAACAGGAGTTTAACATGTTGAAGTGATGGAAATCCATTTTCAGGTCTTGCCATCAATCAATCTCCAGAAGCACCAAAACTTGCAAATCATGCCAATGGTCTTCTAGACAAACTCAACAGTTTGCGTGCTTCTAGTATTTGGTTTCACTTGTAAACACGTTAGCTTTATGTGGTCCAGTTTTATACTATGTATAAATATTAAATAAAGTATTAAATAGATATGTACTCCGTATATCACTTCATTGGTTCCATATTTAATTAGCGATATATATTTTGAAAACTATGGATTTTGGCGATAATTTTTACATGTTTAAACATATATTATCAAAGATCAATAGTAGCAATCTCGTTATTTATTATTGGGAGTTTATAAGTTTGGAACAAAGGGAAATGGCACCAAGAATTATGCGTAAAATCCAAGTCGGTGAAAAACCATATATGGGATAGAGGAGAAAATTTCAATTTATGGAAAAAGAAAAAAAAAATCACCCTCACAAACTCTGAGTATGTCTTATAATTTCTCTTTATAAAATTTAGTGAAAACTATTCATTACATCAAACAAATTCTAGGAAGTTTGTTACTTAGTTATTCTTATCACTGCCATTACGTCTAGATCAAGCCCATAATTGAAATGATGAAAGGAATTTTTAGTGATAAAATTTAAGAAATATAACATGATAATAAAAATTACAAAAATAAATCAAATTCACTTTTTAATGTAGAAGTCTTTCTGTCGATATAGTACAAGATAAGATATGTTGATCGAATAATTTAATAAATTAATTATGTTAATCGACTTTGGCTATTAAAAAAAAAAGAGAGGATAATACTAGGGCACAAAATACAACAGCAACATGGTGCTAAATTAAAGGTAACACTATATGAAACAATGGGTGATACATGGTATTTGAAAAAAGAAAGAAAGAAAGAGAAGTTAGGGTTAGGGTTAAGTGACGTCGTCCTTATATTAATATGATATAAAATGTGTAGTTTCCTGCTTGATTTGGTGTTACAAGTACGTAGTTCATGACGATTCTCCTTCGGTCAAACGCAATCATTCACTGATATTCTGCTCTATGTACTTATATCCGATTTGTCCGATTCGGGAGAATTGTTATTTTTAATTTCATTTTTTTATTGTCACACATAAATCCCAATATTTGTATGTCAAAACACTTATTATTTCATGGGTATAAAAGATTTAAATTTTTTTATCGCCAAATGTATTAAAGATTACATTTATATGTGGAAAAGATGAAAAAAAAACGAGAAAATAATTTTCATTATGAAATCTAAATTTGTATGGCCTTACATTATGTCTTTTCATATGATCATAATTATTGTTAAGATTCTTTCAATGGAAATAATATTTTTTATTATATAAACATATAAGATTCTTTCTAGAAGGCGATTTAAACCCTACATTATATTCTTTTTTGGGTACAGAGCTGTTATTTGTTTCTTCTGTACAAATGCATGTTAAACATTTTCTTTGATCTATAACCTAATTAACTGTAGCAGTAACACAGTAACGTTTCATTTAACCCTCAAGTATTTTTCACACACTATTATTTATCTATATTGAAGCTTTCCCTAAACAAACATTTAATTCTGTTCCAAGTAACTCCAAATTAAACAAAATTAGCTATCTTCATATCTCATACCCTTAAATGATCCATGTCTCTCAAGACAAAGTTATATATATGTCTTGAAGTACTAGTGAAATGAAAGATTAAAAGAATTGTTAATAATGTGTGTTTGTATTAAAATGGCAATGATAACGTATATATGTTTCTTTTCTGTTTTGAGAAAATTCTGGAATCTTTTTAGAATTCCTTTTGCTCTTCCCTCTTTCTAGTTACAATAATTTTATAAGTTCTTGAACCACAATATTGTCTCAATAATACATAACTTTTGTGCTTCTTCTGTCCCCTCAGTGTTCACATATCTTTTGCAATGGTCTAGATTGGCGACTGATGTGTGAACCGGTGGTTCATGGTCGGCCAATAGGGATATAGTTCACTTCACACTAAAAATGTTTCTATGATTAAAATTAAAATTGAAGTGATATTTTTTATTTTTTATAATTTTAAAATAAAATACCATGAAATTGACAAAGATTGCTTTTAGATACAAACTTTTACACTTTTATATTTTTACACATTTATATCATAAATGAAATTATAGGATTTGGAAATAATAGTACATTAAAAGATAAATGAATGAAGAGGGTCATAAAATAAGAACAATACAAATTAAAAAACTGAATTAATATGCTTACAAAATTAAGTTTCTAACTATCTTCTCAAAAATTAACCTTTAGTTAACCTAACAAAGTTAAGCTTTAATTTGAACTGACGGGTACTAATATAAAACTTAATTCAAATGGTAGATGCTCAAGTATAATTTGCAATATAAGTCTTACCTAAAAATTTCAGAAGAACCAAGTGCATTATATTTAAACTTCGTATGCTAAAAACCTTAATAATAAGTCTAATTACCATCACTTGTACAATTTTAAACCCTTCAACGGTAGTCATATATATGATCTCTTGCTCTACCTATATTAATTTTCTAATATTATTTCAGTTTCAACATATATGCTGACATCAAATTTAATTCAAATATTTTAATGACTTAACATTGGTTCATTGCAGTTTCCCTAATTTGTGTAAATCCTGGTTAGAATCATAAAAGGCTTTGAAGTAGCTTATTAATATGGTAATTACCATAATGGTTTATCAAAACTCCCATGCAACTAGTTTAAGGTACATAATTCTACACAAATGTTCAATTTAAGTCTACCATACATTCTCTCTTCATATACTTAATTCTCACATCGAAGAGGTTACGCCAAACACATCGCCCCCTCCTCAAGGTGTTCTTTTATTGTTTTGCAGATAAAACCGAATCCATCATCGCCGTAATCAGAGTAGACCATTCCAGCCTCGGATAATATCCGTACCTTAGCCTTCTCCACAATATACACCCTGCATAGGCACATTTCCTTCCCACTTAAACCAAGACCACCATTAATCTCTCTTAACAACGATCTCGACGGCCACCACCATCAGCTCCGCCTGCCATCATCACCATCAGCTCCTCTTGCCATCATCACCAAAGGTCATGATCCCTCTTCCCTATGCACCACCACTCTCGGCCTACCCCACAACCACCATCAACACCACTGGCCGCCACCACCACCCCCACCACTCTTGGCTCCTAGTTGACCGATTTCACCAGTTCCAAAGGCATACACTGCATCAGTTTCGATATGAACCTTTTTCCCCCTTTCCCCAATTTTTCTTCCAACTTTTTTTTCCCAAAATTTTCCTTTAATTCAAAGTGATTGATGATAATGTAGTTTTATTTGAAGATGATCATCAATGTATAGTGTGTGTATAAACACACTTACTTTGTGATCCAAGGAAGATTTAAATTATGCCCCACAATGTCATCCAAAACTAACTTCAAATATTTAGTAATGCGTTTAGAATGTACATAATTACTTAAAACAAAGTCAGATGTTTCTATATCACATTCAATTTAAATGTGTTACTCAAATGTGAATATATTGTTATAGGTATATACATGTACCGACAAAATTTATAGACATCAATAGTGTAACTTGTAGCTATATTCTAGTAAAAAAGTTTTGAGTTAACAAGCTGGGTGATCTATTTTAACATAATCAAATGTCCAAATATTTATAGCTCAATATTATATATGTGTAAGTGCATTTTAGTGTATATAGTTTCTCTCTCTTCCCCTCTCACCCCCTTTGTTTCTAAATATACAAATTATATACTGAGACTTGTTTTTTCAACCCATCCTTTTTAATTTCATACGAGCGAGCAAGAAGTTTTTCTACAAATTAGTCTAGGACTCTTCAATAAATGCCACCTTTGATCGAGCATTCTATTGCCGTAAATGAGGGTTTACTTTATTGTCGTATAACATGTCAACCGAGACCAATAGTGAAATTTTATCGGATCTCTTTTTAGGGTAGGCTAAGCAGTGTTGAGCCTATTGGAAAGGCACCACTTCCTTTATCCATAGAACGGCTTTGACCATTCTAATTATAGCATTGCCTTAATTAATTTCACCAAGTAATTCTTTATGCTTCTTTCTTCTTAAACAACCACCTCTGACTTTTAAAGAATCCACACCAAAAAAAGAAAAAAAAGCCACCACCTCTAATTTATCAGGCGCACAATATTTGTGCAGTTCGATTCTCTCTCTCCTCGAGTACATCTTTTGCCAATAATCTAGAAGGGCGGCTGCTGAGGCGCAACAGTGCAGATAGAGTGGTGGTCGCCCAAATAGTTTGTTAGTAACAATGGAAGAAAATAAGAACAATACGATAAGGAAAGATGAAAAAGGTTGTTAAATGTCAGATATCATGTGTGAAGTGGATATATGATATGGTAAAATGTATATATAGTTAATATATTATCTTATTAAGTTTTCAATTATAAGGCTAACTCACAGAGGTTAGTGCCGCAATATTCATCTCAAAATTAATGATGTTGTATAAATACTATGTGTTAAAAAATTCAACCTATAATAAATTTAAAATGAGCGCAGTAAAACTCCAGTTATATATAAGCCTCTAAAATTTCAGTTACTGATGTATGATTTAATATTAAAAGTTAGCTAGATTAGCAAAACATTTCAAGAACTGATTCAAATATTTTGAATTTGTCATTTTTTATTTTTTGTTGAGTCCCATTTTGTTGTATCAAATGTTAGAATATCTCCTGTACTACTGTTCTAGATTATTACAGAGAGCCTGTTAGCTGCTTTTAAGATCAATACTAAAATCCTAATTTAAGTTGGTAATCTTTTATAAAGGTTCCTTGCAAGGTTGTGGAAAATGATGTACATAATTTACATCACAACTCATTTTCGTTGCACTACCTGTAATTAAAAACATTATAAACCCTATACTTTTCCTCAATTTTAAAAGGGACTGGACATATAACTCTTTGTTTAATTAAAACATTAAGCATAATTAAAATTTTATATATAAACCTAAACTTTGGGAGTTCCAACCATTAATTAAATTAAGTGATATTTCTAGTGTGTATGTGTCTTGATGTAATAGACATAATAATAAATTATATATATAACACATAGATCAATTAAGAGTAAAATGATAGTAGATATAGAACCACCATTCCATCGAAAAGTTTCAATTCTACACCATTAATAAAAACAAAACACAGCACAAAATAAAATAAAACAGGAACCGTAGGTTATGCATCAACCCTAGGTCGCGGCGCGTCATCGCGTGTTGCATTGCCGACAGCTGAGCTGGCCTGATGTTTAAACCTATTAACCTAATATTACTTTAGGTTGAATGTTCAGTTGTACATGTTTTTTTTTTTGACATGTTCATAGTTTTGTTGTCGAGTTGCACAGTTAAAATTTAATTCGTCAAAATCAAAATAAAATTTTTTGAGTTCACCAATCATAATTCAACATCTCATCTAAGCTCACATACGAATTTGAAGTTATCATATCTTGTTGTTAGCATCTATCAAGCTTATCAGCACTTATCAGCTTGCATGATCTTTATCTACAACCTTGTGTGCCATCTCCCAATAAAAGAGGAAACAGACTCACCACCAGAAAGAGAACGAGATTTGCGATTGATAATGTCGTATCAAATAAACAAAATTGCGAGGGACATCTATCCATCGCTGAATGCATCAGAGGAGTTGACATTTGGAATGGATTTAGCGACGAGGAATGCCCTCATAATGTCATTTTTTTGTGCGAACTTCCCGACCTCAGCTTAGGTACATTTATCACGGGACTTTCCTCACATGTATATGCACATTAGCAATGTCAGAAATTGTTTGGTAATATTATTATTAAAACTTTGTGAGAAAAATTAGGAAAATAAGTTACTGATATTTATGACGGAAATTGGTCGCAAATGGAGTTTCGAGCGCACACAACTGTCACAAAACATACATCCTAAATGATGTGTGAGGGAGTCGTCCATTGCGAATGGCCATAGTCGAGTTTTATGACGGCGTCTAGCATTTGTTGTATTTTGTGATGGAAACCCAGTGGCATACATCTAATCTACGATGGCAAGAGACCTCAAGGCATTTACAAGGTGACTTTAAGTCCGGAGGTTTCCCTGCTAATGCTAATATCAGCTGCCATGGGCAAAGATATTGCGAATGACTGTCTGTTGCAAAATCTCAAATGAGCATGCTACCATTTCTGGTCTCCTATCCCGGAACTGAACTAAATCCTTTTCTTCTGCTTTCTTATCTTCCTTTCTTCGAACGATTATTTATATTTGATGCCCATTTGTCCATTCCGTTTGCCACTATGCGCTCAGGGATTTAGATTATGATCAAAATTGACTAAAAAAACGAGTAGCTTGCAAATTTAATTAAATGAGAAATATATTGGAGTAGACTTTATTACTTCAGTATGTTGAGATTGTTTGTTAGCTCAATAGTAAGAGTACCCCTTATAACCTAGTGTGAGAGCTCCAAAATTCCCTAAAGGACTTGGTCTTTGTCAATATAGAGGAAACGGTTAACATCACATCCATTCATAGCATAAATGAAGTCAAAATATTATTAGTCAATTATTACAAATTCAAAATAGTGTACTGTTAGCGAAAATTAAGGTGTCTTAGATTACGGTAAAAAATATTATAAAATTTTTAAATGCTTTCCATACTTGGTGGCTATCCACATGATCAACGTAAACCTCAATATTTAATCATCTTTACTTTTCCTTGTCAGAGAGTTCTGCCTTTATATCATATCCTGTAAAACATTAAACTTAACAAGAACGAATGATAAGTAAATATATAAATACAAAGGGGTAGTTTTAAAATACTAATAGAAGTTCAATTCTGTTTGTGAGACTCGATAAAACAATACTGATGCCTCAGAATTTTCAAAGAACTTCGAGGATCACTGATGATTAACAACATATAACCCTTGAAGAAATACAGGTCTCGACCTATGTACATATTTTTCAAATAATATCCAGTGGGAGCTAAACTCGTCGGATTTGCTAACCATATTGTGTACTGTTGGCCGAATTATAACAATATAATTCCTCAGTGTGTGAATGTACATAGTCATTATAAACCTATAGGTTATGTGTTCGATTGGAATCCCTACCTTTTCTTTCCTCTTGCCAACCATGTTGGCATGACCTCGTAAAGGACATGTCACTCTCATTCATTGTACAAATGTAATATTCAAGAGAGAGTAAGATAATCAAAGTTCAAGCACATCCATACATAATTATTTATAACATGCTAGCGAAAACTAAAGTATAGCATAATTCTTCATGAAAATAAATAAAATAAGTATATCATCACATTGCATGCATATTGAAGTAAAAAATAATGCGCATAAATAAATAAAGAGGAGTGGGTATATATTTTTCTTGGTCTACATAATAATACTTAACCTTGTTTACGCAATCCTTTAGACACTCACACTTTTGTCATATGCAACATTGTATGACTTATTAAGATATGTCATCATGTATATGTATAACTTGTCATGCGGTGCCTATAGTGCTTGCATTCTCTTATGTTGAGTTTTAAAATCATTTTGTAAACCTTTTGACTCGTCGAATAACAATTTAGTCTCTTTGTTTGATCTTAGTAGATTGATCGTTAGATTATTTATTGTAGGCCGCTCTTGATTACGAACGTTGAACCTTGGGTGAAGTACAAGTTTTAGACGTGACTTGTACTTATGAGAGTTTCAATATTTATTTAGCTCTTGACATAGATTAACCATCCTTTGATTGGTTGGGGGATTGACTAATTTATTTGAGAGTTAAATGAATTATTATCAATTTAATTAGGATCATTATGTCCTAATTAATCATGTATTAACTCTTAATTATATCTTAACCATCCCTTAATTATACCTTAATCCTCCCTGAATTATTTTCTTGTTAATATTTGATCATTCGTTAATTATCTCTAATTAACTTTAATTAGAGCAAAAAAATAATCTTAATTTTTAACTAATTATGTATAAATTACTTTTAAACAATTGTTAAATTATTTGTCATTTAAGTTTAAACTAATTAGACAATTGTGACTAATTGTCCTTAAGAAATCTCTAATTTATCTTAATTAGCCATCTAATTGTTCCTCAATTGTTTATGATTAATCTCAAGTAGATTTTAAATAATCCCGTAATTAAATGTTAAATTATTTCTTTAAACATCATTTCGTCATTTGTTAATCCAAATTTAAATACAATTCGGTAGAACTTAACCAATATAATTTAATGGACCTTAAACTTAGTATTGGTTTTCCTTTGTGGGTTTAATTGAATTTTAAGTCTCTCCTTGTATATACACATGTATACACCCGTTGGACTCATTATCAATTATGTGATAATTCAATTTATATTCAATATGGTCTCTTGGGGCATAATGCATATGCCTATCAGAATAGAAGGGACTTTTGAATTGGGCCAGCTGGTGGGAAAAACTAGTTGGACTTGTTTCAATGGGTAGTATTAGACTAAAGGAACAAAACATATTGGGCTTGTACCCTTCTATATATATATATATATATTATTTTTTTTTGTAATGGGCAGCAAACCCTAAACTCTTCAGTCTTTCTCCTTTCCAAGAGCAGTAACTGTAAGGCCATAGCAGCGGTGGCGGCGGCGACGGCAACAGTGCTGGCCGGCTGCCACAGCCCTCTCTTTCGGCCGTTACCAACATCAACCTCTCTCCTCTCACCTCCCTCTTTCTCTCCTCTCCACCGTCTGTTTGCTTCTCCATTTCCCTTCCGCGTGCGCCACCATGGAACAAAAGACCTCCTCCGTTTGATGCTATGGCGGCAGTGGTTAGAACGTCTCCCATTTTTCGTTCGACCGGCCGAAGCCCTCCATCTCCTTATTCCCTTCGTTTCGCATTGTCGTCGTAATACAGTACCCATACATACGATGCACACGTAATACATGTGAACGAATGCATACGCACGACATGGACACCCTTCAATAAATTCAGACAAGCAATAATACCTACATATACTACTGCCGTGTTCATTTTACACGCAAACACTAGATCTGGCCGCACTTTCCTCCAAGTCGGCAGTAACCCAAAATCAACATAATACAGGCTAACATATACATACTCGTAGTTCATAAAGAAAGTGGTTTTCACACTTAGCCTTTAGAAAACATGTGAGACATTTAATGAAAAGGAAGCCCCTGATTTCTCCGTTCTAGTCTAGCAAACAGATTCAATTTTTTGTTTAGATATGGCAAAGATATATAGAGTCATATTTTGGTTAAATCCGGTCAAAGTATTTGTTCTTGGTATTCATTGTGTTCTACAGTTAACATGAAGGAATTGTGGCTAAATGTATGTGCAATCTTTGAAATTTCTTAACAAATGGAAAATGATTCCAATTGATGCAAGGGTTTCTGTGTTGTGCTCCTAATGAAGTATATTATTTAACTATGTAAAAATAATAAATATGACTCATAACCAAAATAAATTGATTACCTCAAGTTCGCAAGCTTTTTAGTGACAAAACTCCGAGCTTGATCCAACTTCTTGATCCTACAACTCCTTATTCTTGATCCTACAACTCCTTAATCTGAATTTCTTGTAATATTTTCAGTTGTTTAACAATATGGAGATACGGAGGCTGATTAGGGAAACATCTTAATTTATATATATCAAAATTTGTTTTCCAAAGTGTTAAATTTTCATTTCTAAAGTTTCTTGAAAACTTTCTTTTTCTTTTCTTCTTTTGTTTAAATCATATTTTATTTGCTAATCTCTTTATAGCTAATGTGTTAGTGATAATCATTTGTGGTAATATAAACCTTGTAATACATTCATTTAATGTTAAGAAACTTGTAAACTTACAACTTAACATTTCAAATTTAGTTTCTCACACCTAGAGTCAAGTGATCAAAACTCATGGATGAGATTTATGAGTTTAAGTTGAGAATTGGGTTAGTAATAGTTAAGATTTTCTTGATCAAAAAAAGAAAAAGAAAGATATATATGTCTTTAAGTGTCTTCCCCAAGTGATATTCTCGTCCATCCGTTGTGGGGTTTTTCTTGCAAATTGTATTTTTCCGGCAAATCCTTTCTTCCCTATTTTGTTAATTTTTTGTCTGATCTCAGTTTTCTAGATTTATTGTTACATACTTACATCTGTGACTTCATTTCCTCTAGGATGTCACATATCCTTTGAAAAGTTCAATCTTACAGAAAATAAGAAGCAAAAATGTAGTATTATTTAGGATAGTAGAGCTGCATTCAGCTCACTAACTTTTTTTTCTTTCACTTTTTTAGATTGCCCTCTATTGAATTAAAACAGACCGTAAACTTAACACAAACGACAGGGTATATACCTAACCTAGTGATCAAGTACATAACCAAAACTAGTGGAAAGGAAAGAGATTATGAACACAAATAGAAAGGTCTAGCACCAAAAGAATCAACTTTATGTTCATTCAATGGATGAATGCGCTAAGCATTGATATATTGGCAACTCTAAGAGAAATGCACAAGCCTATTGCTAATCCGCCACAATCACAGAAGTTGATTTGAACTTCTAGTAATGGATCTGTGATTTCATCGGCTACACCAGCTTGAAGTGCAAGAAAACCATTGGGAAGTTGGGATTTCAAGTTCCGCCCTGGCAGAGTAGCTCAGAGAGCTGACCATCCACATGGGCTTCAACAAATTCAGTACCTTGGTCACTGGAATCAACCATTTGACCGTCTTTCATGTATCTTCCAGCTAGTGGATGAAAAGTGGTTAAGGGCTTTGCTAGAGAAATTTTCAGGTGTTGGCATTTTGAAATAATGTTGCAATTTTCGTTGGCTCAATAGTTAGAGCACTTTTGTTGATCTTTAGGTCGAGGGTTTGAAGCTCATATGGATGAAAATTGAGTGAGAAGTAGGTAGTGTAGGATTTCACTGGGTAAAAAAAAAGTGTGAGGAATATTCATCAATGGGGATAGGTCATCAAGTAGGGATATCTTGTACGTAGTTGCAGCGGCCTGCGGGAGTAGGATTAGATGGTTTTATGAACTCTTTGGATAATATTTTAACTTTCATTTTCCGTTTCATTTTCATTTTGTTCAAGGAACTTGCTTAAAACAATTTGTAGAGCAGATGGTGCATTAAATAAAAACTTAACAGTGGTTTATTCTTTTATTCGAGTACACACCTGGTTTAACACATCTTAATGGTGATTATCATTTTGCAGCAATTTCCGGAACTTACAGACATCTTTACACATGTCCATCTATCTCTATTAGACCCTCTAATGAAGGAAATACGTCTCAAACTTGAACTGAATAGTTGATGTAACAAGCTGTGCAACATAAAGTAATGGGGCATGCTTAGTATTATCTTTGTTATTGTTTAATTGTTACAGATACATGTTAACTTCATGATTTTCATTTGTGGGTTATACTGAAGAAATATAACACAAAGCAGGATAAAAAGAGTGACGAGGACAAGTTCCTTGCACAAATAAAAGAGTAGATATATAGGAAAGTACATTGACTGTAAATTTTTTGTAATATATGATATAGTTGGACTTGTAGGAAATTTGGTAGGAGATAGTATTTACAGGAGAAAACTAGAAATCCTGTATAGTGCTTTAGAAGTTATAATTGTTAAGAACTTTCGAGTTTGACAGAATAAGTGATAATACATAAAACAAATGTATACATACATACGTACGTACATATACTTATGAAGCCTTTAATATGATTAACCTATTAGAGACTTAAAAATCAATATTTTACTTTTCTGCAATGGCATTTATATAAAGCCTAAAACTTTGAATTTTTAAGCTGCTTTATGTCTCAGCACACTGCTCTATCAAGTTTACTTTAATTAGCAAGCCAACAATTTTTTTATTGGTTAATTGCAAAAATAACCCTCAAAAGTATACATCCATTTACAGAATAGACCCCAAACTAAAATTTTATAGCACAAGCTACATAATTTACCCCAAACCGACTCTCAAGTTACATAATTTATCAACGCACACTTTACCATTACAAATGTAGCCAAAATTCATCCCTAATAACGTCGCAAAAGTTCAACTTTTTGTTACAAAATGTCTTGTCCTTTGTACTTGCTTTTTGGACATTGAGTTGAATTTGTAAGACAGGTAGCAATACAAAAAATCATGTAAATGTAATGGTACACTACAATCATATAAAATTTAAGGAAGTTGCCTGCTTTTCTTCCACATACATGCATGGTACTTCTTTACTATTTTAAGAATGTCTTGTGCTGCTTTGGCTCAGTAGGGTGGCAAAAAACTGGAAATTAAAACATGCTTCTCTCTTTTCTTATGCATCATATTTCTAAGGCTGTTGTACAATTTTTGTTAGCTTTGATAGTAGTCAGAAGAATAAAAATAACTTGTTCTACAGACTTCGAGTTGTCAGATTAAGTGCATGGGATCGTGGTAATGCACGTTCAGTTAAACAGTTGATGTCAATAATTCAAGTCCATGACATACAGTTTAGTGGCACCAATACTACCGCCTGAGACTTCCGAAGCTATGGAGTGATTTGATATTCATCTCCCTATTATAAATATAAGCTAAACTTTATATTATATATTATTTATTTAATTATTATTTTAAAATATTCATGAGTGTCTTTTGGATACTATGCATGAATAGGCAAATACATGAATGTGGTTGATGTATCTTAATCTAGTTAATGCATGTATTTGAGTCATTGAATATAGTAAATGTAGTGCATGTACTAGAGATTCTAGAAAATTCTTTGTAGTCCTATAAATAGGACTACTCATTTGTTGTGACAATCATTCAAAGAGTTCAAGTTATATATATAACTGTGTGAGTTTTACAAAACAAGTTTTCTTTGTGTGAGTGGATAGATTATTAAGAATAAGTTTTTTCTCTTTAATCTTCAACTATATATATATATATATATATATATATATATATATTTCTACAAAGTGGTATCAGAGCAAGGTTTAAAGAAGGCTTCCAACAACATGTTTCAACCTCAACTTCCTCGTTTGATGGGAAAGAACTGCAACCAATGGAGCATCCAAATGAAGGTGTTATATGACTCTTAAGATCTTTGGGAGATTGTTGAAAATGGATATGAGAACTGGAGAATCAAGCAACCCTTTCAACACAAGAATTGAATACTTTGAATGAGAATCGAAAGAAGGATAAGAAGACTCTTTACTTTATCTACCAAGCGGTGGATAAAACAATCTTTAAGAGGATTTCTTCGGCATCAACATTAAAGGATGCATGGGACACCCTTAACAAAGCATATAAGGGTGAAGAAAAAGTAAAAATGGTGAGACTTCACACTTTAAGAAGTGAGTTTGATTTACTCAAAATGAAAGAAAGTGAATCAGTGGAGGAATTTTACAATTGAACAATTTTGATTGTTAATCAACTTCGAGTTAATGGTGAAAAAATTGAAGATAAAAAAGTCATAGAAAAAATTCTTTATAGCATGACCCGAAAGTATTATTATGGTAGCTATTGAAGAATCGAAAGACTTGAATAATTTCTTTCTTGAAGAATTTTTGGGCTCACTCCAATCTTATGAGCTTTGAATCAAACAATTTGACTCCTCTCCTTCCAAGCAAGCTTTTCAAATTTAAGACAACAATCTTGGTGGTTTTAGAGGAAGATGAGGGAAAGGATCTTCTCGCGGAATAGGACAAGGAAAAAGAAAAGTTCAAAGTGATAATTCAAGAGGAAGAGGAAGAAGCCATGAAGGATATAATGGAATAGGAAGAGGTAATTCTTACAATTTTTAATGTCATTATTGTCATAAATATTGACATATGAAGAAGGATTGCTATAAGAGAATCAATGATGACAAAAGATGAAAGTGTGTTTCATGCTTGCAATATTCAATAAACTTCTCTTGATGATGTTTGGTAGATTGATAGTCGTTGTAGTAACCACATGACCGGAAATAGAAAGATCTTTGTGAATTTTGATGAATATGTTCACAAAGAAGTCACGATGGGAGATAATAAAAGGCTCAACATCAAAGGTTGTGGTGATGTTCTAATTCACACAAAGCAATGTACAAAACATATTTCTAATGTTTATTATGTTCTGGATCTTAAGCATAATCTTTTAAATGTTCGACAACTCTTGAAGAAGGGACATAATGTTAATTTCAAGAATGATTTATGTGAAATTAAGGACAAGAATGATGTTCTTATTGCAAGAGTTAAGATGACTCCAACTAAAGTGTTTCCATTGCAACTCAAAAATGAAGTTCTTCCTTGTTTTACTAGTATTGTGAATGACAAGTCTTGACTTTGGCATCACCGATATAATCATTTGAGTTTCACTACTTTATCCAAGATTTGCAAAGACCAAATGGTTAGAGGAATTTCAAATATTAATCGCCAAGATCAAGTTTGTGAAAGTTGTGTCTTTGGCAAGCACCATCCAAATCCATTTTCAAAAGAAAAGGCATGGAGAGCACGAAATCCTTTGGAGTTGGTGCATTCTGATTTATGTGGATCTATGTGCACAAACTCTCTTGGTGGTAATCGTTATTTCCTCACTTTTATTGATGATTATAGTCGCAAGATGTGAATCTATTTTCTCAAAGAAAAATCACAAGTATTTGATGTGTTCAAAGATTTTAAAGTACTTGTAGAGAAACAAAGTGGTTTTCATTTAAAGACACTACGATCGATCGTGGCGGAGAGTATATGGAGAAAGAATTTGGAAATTATTTGAAGGAGCATGATATTTGTCACCAACTAACGGTTCGTTCAACTCCTCAACAAAATGGGGTGGCAAAAAGAAAGAACCGTTTTATCATGTAGCTTGTTCGAAGTTTGTTGAAGACAAAGAAGTTGCCTAAGATGTTTTGAGCCGAAGCGGTAGCTTGTGTATGCTATGTTCTCAATCGTGCGACAACTAAAAGTGTTCAAGGAATGACTCCACAAGAAGCATGGAGTGGTCACAAGCCATGTGTTTCTCACTTTCGAATTTTTGGAAGTATTTGTTACTCTCATGTGTCGGATAAAAAGAAGGGTAAACTTGATGATAAATCTGAAAAATGCATCTTTATTGGCTATAGTGAAAGCTCTAAGGCATACAAACTGTACAACCCCATTACAAAGAAGACTATTATTAGTCATGATGTAATCTTTAATGAGGAGGAAGAATGGAAATGGAAGAATGAAAAAGAAAAAACAAGTATTATTCTTGATGATGATACATTTGAATCAATTGAAGAAGAAGGCTCCGCTCCTCCTTCACCATCCAATTCTTCTCCAAGATCATCTTCTACACCATCATCTTCAAGCTCGAAAACTCTACCAAAAAGAACAAGAAGTCTTGGTGAGATATATAATGATATTAGAAGCAATATGAAAGATGACTTTGTTAATTTTACTCTATATGGAAATGTTGATCCGGTCACTTTTGAAAAAGCCATAAAAGAAGATAAATGGAGGCAAGCTATGGATCCTAAGATTGATGCAATTAAAAGGAATCAAACATGGAAATTAGTGGAAGTGCCTAAGGGAAAAAAACTCATTGGAGTTAAATGGGTCTACAAGACAAAGAGGAATGCAAATGGTGAAGTTGAAAAGCACATAAAGATAAAGTATCACTACATTCGAGACTTCATCAAGAAAGATGAAATTGTGATCAAGCATTGCAAGACTCGAGATCAAATAGCCGACATATTCACAAAACCTTTGAAGGTGAAAGTTTTCATGGAATTGAAGAAGAAACTTGGTATGTGCAAAAGTTTAGCTTAAGGGGGTTGTTAAAAATATAAGCTAAACTTTATATTATTTATTATTTATTTAATTATTATTCTAGAATATTCATGAGTGTCTTTTGGATACTATGCATGAATAGGCAAATATATGAATGTGGTTGATGCATCTTAATCTAGTTGAGACATGTATTTGAATTATTGAATATAGTAAATGTAGTGCATGTACTGGAGGTTCTAAGAAATTTTTTGTAGTCCTATAAATAGGAGAACTCATTTGTTGTGGTAATCATTCAAAAGTTCAAGTTATATATATAAGTGTGTGAGTTTTACAAAATAAGTTTCTTTTGTGTGAGTGTGTAGATTATTGAGAACAAGTTTCTTCTCTTTAATGTGCAAGTATATATATATATATATATATATATATATATTTCTACACTCCTTCCCTTAGAAAAGGAGGTTCAATGGCACAACACAAGTTGATCCAATAATTAGGATTACTGATTCAGTTATAGATACAAATATACATTATTATAAATGAAAATCCTTATGCAAATCTCTTAATAAATGTAGTAGATACACAAATCCAAACAGACTATTTTATTTAGACCTATACAAAACAAATTGTATAAAATAAATTGCATAGTTAAAATTTATTGTTAAATGTTATAGATGTTAATAAAAAAAAAGCAAGAACATATAGGGAGGTAGAATGTTGAATGTGAAGAAGGCAACTCAGGGGTGCCTACGGTCAGATCTGATTTTTTCCTCTTTTTTTTTTTGTGTGGCTAAATGCTGATTTGGATTTATTATTTCAATTTTTTTAACTTGATTAATTATGATTTATCATGCTTCAATTGTTTCAAAATTTTATTTTTTAAATTGAAAAGGATCTGGAAATGCATATTGACCTTTTAAGATCTAGAGATTGGACAAGATGAAGAGATTTGACGTTTTGAATATTTTCTTTATTTATTAATAATTTACAATCTTATATACTTTTTTAATCCTTTTATTTTAAAAATACAAAGTACATATATACATTTATCTATTGGTACAAAAAAATTGTTTTGGCTGAAGATTATGTACTTTCCTGCTTCTCTTTTGCCTTAGACAAGGGTACATACATATTCATGACTAATTACACATATAAGCAAGGGTCGGGACTGTAAACTTTCCAACAATTTTTTTTTTCTTTAATCCACGAAAAATGAAAATGTATTAATGAGCTCACCAATTGTAACAGTACATTTACTTCGTATGTCAGCAGTACAACTGACATAATAATGAAAGATACTGTAGATTGAAAGTTCAATTTTACTAGAAATAAAACAGCCAAATGTAAAACTCCATATTAGTTACTCCAACAGAGTTGGAGTCACTAGCCACTAGTTATAGCATAACCCCAAAAACACAGCAGAAAACTTTAATACCTAACAAACCATAGTCATCTCTAACCACTATCACAACTAGATTAAAAAGTATCATAATCTTATTCCCAAATACTGATCAAAAAACAAATCTAGTTCATGCATGCTCCAAAGCTACTGCACTAGTTATGTTGGTGAATTCTCTTATGTTGCAATCCTGTTCAAATAAGGGCATGTCATTCTCATCCAAACTTACCCATGCTTCAATCTCCTCACCAGACTTGTCATCAATCAAAACAATGTTATTTTTTATGGGTGCATTGACAATGCTTACCCAAATGGGAGTTCCCCAACCAAAATCAACTTCATAAAAAGAAAACCTACACCAACTACTGAAAATACCGGCAAGAAACACCTCAGGATTGGAAAGACTTTTCCCCAGCTCTAAGTTGGGGTTGATTAGCATCATTTGCCCCTCGTCCCCACTTGATAGTACCTTTCCACATGTCTCTGTTGCTCTCTTGACAGAGTCTTTAAGTAGATGGACAAAGTGTTGAAATTCTACCCCGGACTCACTTGCCTCGGATTGGGAAGTGGCTAGTATGAGGAGATTTCCACATTGATGTTTTGGCATTGGAGGAATGGTTCTTCCCCTCATATTAACTAATTGAAGAAATACAAAGCCCCTTACATGTCCTTGTTTGGCTACATTAAGATCGATAATGGCTTTTCCTATGACTCCGAACACTGATTGCACCTTTGATGGCACACTCTTGCTTGAGTCTTCAAGTTTAGCCTTTTCTCTAATACTTGAAATGGCCTTCTTGTCAAAGGAAAACACCTTTGTGACAATCTTGTGAACTTCTATATTTTCTTTCGTTCTAGAAAGCTCAAAAGGAAGGCCAGGTACACCTTTTCCTGGGAAGAACGAGGAGGAGTCGAATCTAGGGGTGATTGGATCAATAACCTCCTTTTCTGCACATGCAGCATTAGTCCATCCACTTAACAATGTGCTAAGGGTTGATACATCAGCAACTCTGTGAGAAATGCACAACCCGATTGCTAATCCGCCACAATCAAATGTGTTGAGTTGAACTGCTAGTAAAGGATCCGTGATTTCATCAGCTGCACCAAATGGAACTGGAAGAAGATCATTAAGATGATGGGCTTTCAAACTCTGCCCCTGATCGAGTAGCTCGGAGAGCTGGCCATCCACACGAGCTTCAACAAATTCAGCACCTTGGTCACCGCAATCCACCCTGTGACTATCTTTCATGTATCTTCCAGCTAGTGGATAAAAATCTGTTAAGGTTTTTGCTAGTGAATCTTTCAGGTGTTGGCATTTTGAAACAATGTCACATTTTTCGTTGGAGGGGTAATAGAGAATGAGAGGAATATTCATTGATGGGGCTAGCTCATCTAGTAGGGATATCTTGTACTCACCAAGGCTAGGGGAAGTTGGAGTAGATGGTTTTATGAACTCTCTAGATATTATTTGAACCTTCATTTTGCTCTTCTGGTTGAGCAACTTGGCTCTGGAAACAGTTGATAAGTTGATATTAATCTGGGAACGTTAAAACAATTTATAGACAAAATGGTGCTTGAAAGAAACTTCTGTGGTCCATCCACTGTCATGTCCAATTCCATGTGTCAGTGCTGTACAGCTAATTGTTCTCAATTATCGACTCTTTAATGCTTTTTTGGCCCTGTAGCACACCAAGTTTAACATGTTTTGATGAAGTTAATTCCATGTTTTGATGTTTTTTTCCATGTTTTGATGCTTTTCGGTATCCAGAACTTAGGACCATCTTTACACACGTGCAATATATTTTATTATTTTGTAACTGTCCCATCTGTAATGCTTCTTCCATCTCAAAAAAATAAAATAATTATAGAGTGATATGTGTTTTCAAATTTTGTAAGGGTATCCACTAGTGTTATGGATACATAACTAGAATATATAGAATCGGTAGATCATGCACAAAAAATAAAATATGTTAATTTTTTGAACTAAACACATTTATAACTATGTAAGGATTAATATGTTTTAACACTTCAAAAAATATAAAATAAAAATTTTATATAATTAAAAAAATCATGATTTTCACCACGGAAAGAAAAGTAAGAAGGTTTACATACACTAGTCTGCTGTGTTTTAACCTTTCATGTCAGATTTTTCAAAAATGATTGTAGATTCATATAGCTCGTTGCCCTTGATTTGTTGTTGTTATTGTTTGTAAGACTGTATATAACATAATAATAAAATCACAAGAAAAATGATATTGCCATAGTAAAATAGTTGTTGCAAGTATAACTGTCTTTAGCGACACTTTTTCATGCCCAAATTATGAGCACCCCAAAGGAACACACCCCATTATATAGACCAAACATCAAATTTGAAGTATAATTACTGGTGAGTGGAGAGTGGAGAGGCTCTCTAGAAATTTAATAAATTAGTTTCAAATGTGGGATATATTAATTTCTCAATAATAAAAAAAAGAAGAATAACCCTAAACAAATTACAATTTATTGTCTCAAAAAAGAATGTACTTACGCTTATTAGCAAATTGTATCAGGTGGATAGAATGCCTGCGTGATGAGAAGCCTCGCCGTCAGAATGTGATTAACATCCTGTAAAAATTTGTCTTTTACTCCAAATACCAAAGAACAAATATTGTTCCTTGAGCAGTGTGCGAGAAGAATATACCTAAAGGAGAAAACGTAAAAGAGTATTGATGGAAAAATAGGTCATCCTGAGTTTTGGGAGTCAACTTATATAAGTAAAACATATAGTTTGATTGCTAAATTACTTTGTGCTTTTCATACACTTTTGGGACAAATAAAAAATATATACTTCACTAATTCATTTTATGGGGGAGAGCATTTATATATATTATATAACATACACACACACATTTGTATGTATATTTGTTTTTTTGTTTCCTTCGTCCGTAAGAGAAAATTTTTATGAATACCCAGAAAAAAGATACAAAACCTTAGCAAAGAGAGACTATATTACTCCCTCTTTAAAAGAGCTGCATTTTATTTGTTTATATTAAGTTGCAAACCTAAAATACAAATTATAACGTGATTTTAACAAGATTTTCATGTATTAAAAATTGTTCTTATTAGAAATTTCATGTATTTTGTACTATTAATTAATTTGCGATCAAATTTAAAAATAGAATTTCGCAAAAGTGGTAGATAATTCTTTTTGGAATTGTAACTTTTTTTTTTTTTTTGGAATAGAGTTAGTATAGTATAAATTTATTATCGTGGCAGGTCAGAACCTCGGTTTATATTTCCTAGTCATGAAATTTGATTAAGTAACTTCACATTACTTTTTCTAATCCAAAAACAACTTTGTGTATTTCTTTATTCAATTAAGAAAATATATAATATTTTAGAATCAATCTGGAAATACATACATATACATAAGTACATACTTCCACACAAAACACACACACATAAAGGATGAAATAGGAATATACATTGATACAAGAACATAAGGATGTGATAGAATTCATATGGAATGGTGGGATCTTACAAAAAGCAGTGGTAGAGTATCATCCACAAAACAGATCGTTGGCACACAATGTTTGACATGTTTGGCATTTATTTTCTTTTCCATTTTCTTCTTTTCTAATGACTGACTACTAATTGAGCAGCTACAATTGAGTGGACTATATAAGATATATAATTCGTCTTATTTATTCTCTCTGTTTCATAATAAATTGTTATTTGATTTTTTTAGATGTAAGTTTAGGCGAAATTTTTTATATTAAATTTTAAAAATTAATAATAAAAACTATTTTAAATAAGAATTAATATGAATAAAACTTTTAACTGAAATAAAATATTTAACATATAAAAAATTCACTTAAATCTACATACAAAAAAAATCTAGCAATAATTATTATGAAACAAAGATAATATTAGTTTAAGCTACATAATTAAATCAAAGCTGAATTAACATGATTGTTGGGGAACTCACCATAACATGTTTAACTGCAATGGAGGCGGCTTGTCAAGTTTTTAGATGCTGAATAATATGTTGGTGTCGTGTTGTAATTTATTTTTTATTCGGCAAAAGGAGACTTTTATTAGAGGAGCTATAAAAAATTACGATATGGGCTGTTGAACTTGTTTAGTACTCCCTCTGCTTCACATTATCAGTCTTTTTCAGTTTCTCAAACAAGTTTCCAATTAATACTTTTTGCAAATTTCTAGATGTCAGTACTGCATACTTTACAATAGTAATATGAGCCCAACAATTAGTTATCACTGTGCCATCAAGAGGGGTGAACTTGTCAAACTGGGAGCATTTAATTGTCAACTTATCTCAAAAGTTGCAAGCCTCAGTATATGTTTGTCTTTTGGCCGACTATTAAAATGAACTAGAGGTATAGTGTTATAAAAGAGTTTAGATGGATTTGAAAAAAGAAAAAAAGGGTTTAGTTTTTATATACACAAGTATTATACATAACTAATCAAAATTAGGTGAGAATTAATCAAATTAAGAGGAAACTTTTAAAAAATGGGAGGGAGTACCATTATCTTTCCTATATATTTTAATTTTGATCGGCGAAAAAAATTAAATTTATTAAAACTATCACAAAAGATTATAAAGATGTCTAACAGAATTAGACAACAAGAACACCTTGTGCCAACATAAAACTAGAAACCAATGAGCTTCTGTATCATAGATGCTAACCTGCTAACTCTAGATGCCACTCCTCTTGACATCAAACCCTGAAAAAGCACCATCTCCTAAATTTAAATGAAAGCATTCATTATCCGAGAAATTTCATTGATTTGATTACCATTCGTTCCAAAGATTCCAATATCTTTTCCAAACTCAATGGTTTTCTTAATTTGCTAATTTCTCCTAGCTATATCTTCATCATTGATAGACATTTCCATCATAGAATTCTTTTTCTTCTTCTTTTTTGCTGCAGTGGACGATTTCTTGACAACACTCTTCTTCCCTACAGAAAAGTCCTTTAAATAACCCCATTTCTTACCTCCTTTCCTACAGCCCTTATTATTACCGTAGTTATTTACTAATTCTGCATCACACCCATATTTGTCTTTGCCTCCAGATGGCCTGAGAAAATCGAGCTCATCCCCATTTGCTTAAATTCTTCTCTTTACATCCTCACACATGTCACAATTACATTGTTTTGATATGGTCCTATCAATATTGTAGATCACATTCCTTGGCCGATTTAGTAACAGATTATTCCCGTCATTATTGCAATTTTCCTAACCTCTTCATATTCTTCATCTCCCTTTCCACTAGGCGAGATATTCAAATTTGCTATGCCATGTTGCTGACTGCCTATATTCCCAATGGACTCCCCCACTATTGATTCAATATTTAATGCATTTTCATTCCTCACCATTTCAGAAAAAGACAAACTATTAGCATTTACTGAATTTTCATAACCCCCTCCATTACTCCCTTTATCACCTTCTCGGGGACTGAAATCTTTGCAATTCCAATGCAAAATAAATTTGAATTACTTTCACACCTCCAGCTATCTCTGCCACGCGCCACAACCTCTGCAAATGTCGCCGGTCCGGTCGTCGGAGATGCAAGAATTTTATCAGCGGATTATATACAGTCCGGTAAATTATACATTATTTGTTTGAAAAGAAGCTACTAGCCAGCTCCTTCGGATAAGGTTAACCATATCAGTCTCATTTATCTCCTCATTCTTGCACAGAGAGTGCGAATAGCATATAGTTTGAATAGATTTGATTGTGTTGTATCTTTTCGATCATTTTTTAGAACTATCAGATGTACACCATCTGAGAAATTATTCACAATTTCTTTTCGATCGGCAATTTTTTTTTATCTAATCTCTAATTTCATTAGATGGATATTTGTGAATTTATAACTTTGAATTTGCTGTAGAAGTTTTGTAGTGATTATTCTTTTTATATTTTAGGGGATGATATATCTCGATTATGAGACAGTGAAATCTTTGAAGTCTTAACTGATAGTACGTGTATATGAGATTTTGGAATAAGTTCTCGATTAGTTTTGTTTTCTGAAGTGGTGTCCATAATCTTTTCTCATGCATGTGTGCCAGAAATAGGTGCCTTATATTTAACTTCTATTTTTTAGGTTTTCCAATTTGCGGTCTGTTTAGTGCCTTATTATAAACACATCATTTGGGGATCATTTTCAATTTGGTTACCGAATCCATTCCTTTCTCCAGTGGAGTTATTAAAAGCAAAATTCATTTCCAATCGAGTATTCCGTTAGTGTTAAAAAAAAAAACAAAATAGTTTGATAGATGGAGCTGACTTGGAAAGTAAACCTCAGTTGACAAAGCATTTGAATTATGTTTAAATATATACGATTATTTAATTAACTAATGATTTAATATCATCAAAACGTAAGAAGGTTAAATCAGCCATTTCATGTTAAGCAAACCACTGAATCCTAAGATAAGATCTCCAGCAACATTTATCAAAAATTGAGATGAGCATCAACTCATATGTCTAGTAATCCACCTCTTCTTTTGCTAATTGGAGGTGGTTAAACCCGGAGACGATTCTGAACTACAATCTTGGAGACGGATGCATCATCATGCATGTTTTAGGAGACTGAAGGAATCAGACACAAAGTAATTCTTTTCTTTGTTTTCTCAAATATAAGTAGACCTTTTATAACTATGTTTTTTTTTTTTGAGTACCTAAAATATTACAATGCAGTCATCTAGTGTTTGTTTTCCCGTTTTAGAGCCTCCTAGAAAGATAGGAATTAGGAAGGGAGAATGTAAGAGAAAGCTTGAAAGCTATATAGATTTGTTTTTCTAGTTTGTCTATTAGTTTCTTCAAAAAATGAAATCTTCTCCTAGATCCACTGAATGGCATTGTCGCATCCCTGGCAGATGAGGACACATGCAATGGACTTCGCAACATCAAATTTCGTCAAAAACTTTCCCTCCCCGAACTAAGGATATTTGTGATGGGACTTCCTCTCATATCATCGTCTATCATTAGCATTATTATTATTTGGTCGTTTTTATACTTGGTGTTGATACTATTATCAAAATAATTTTGTGAGAAAATTTTCAAAAGAAAGTTACTTTATATATAATATCATATTAAGAAATTATAAAAATAGTTTAGAATTTATCATCTTTTATCACGTGGCAAGGTATTATCTGAAACAGTGATGTTGATTGTTACAGTATCGAGGAGTAAAATCAATTGGTTCACAAAATTTTGTAATTTAGCGTGAGAAACCAAAAACTGTTATAATTAAATTAAGGAAATGAATTCCAATGTATTAGTAATGCGATCAAGTTATTAGTAGGATCCTTTGAACATTGAATGAACTAGCAAGTACACTAGTAGCAAGCTAAATTTATAACGCAAATTGCTACCATATTAATTGCAATTTCATGCAATTACATTCTTTGATTAATTAATTCACAAACAAATTATCATTATGAAAATAAAATGTACCAACAAAGACAAGGGAAGATAGTGTGAAACTTCCCAAAAGTTTGAATTGGAAAGAAAACAAAAGTTGGTACAAATGGTGGTACATGGTACATTTTAACATTGTTCAATTTACCCTAGAAATGTTGTAAATAAATAGCTAACAAATTACAGCCCCAAAAATACATTTACAAAGCAGCAAAAATCAGTAAATAATAGAAATTCGGAGAAAAGAGAATAAGGAGCAAAAAAGAGGGGTTTGTGCATTTTCTTCAAGTGTTAGGCACCCTACTTGCAAGGTAATGATCTACCCTCCTTTATGTTGTTAGTTAAATGTTTTCAGCATGTTAAATTAGCTCATGTTGCATAGACCACACCACAACAAAAAGCACTGAAATCGGACTTATAGATTAAATTACATGATTTCTCTAAGCTGGCATGTCCACTGGTTTAAATCTGGGAAATCTGTAAAATGTTATGAAGATGATGAACACCTTAGTTTGACCAAATTGACTTTAAATTCATAATTCATTCTTTAACCGAATCTAAAAATTAGTGGTGAGCATTGTTCTCATGGCTGATAACTGGCAATCAAACTCGACATTACAATCTGTGATAGGGGATAGCATATAAACCAAGATATATGCCCGAGCATGTATGTATGATTTCCTTCTTAATTTTTTTTGAAACTACAGATGGGCCTAGATAAACTATGACTAAATGAAATCCTTGTGTATGTATGTTTGGGGTCTGGACAGTACGTTGGATTGAAACTCAAATCTAATGTACTGTATGTATGTATGTATAATATATGAGGTGTGTTGAGTGCGTGTGTGCTGTTGTTGTGTAGGTTTGTGTCTGACCGAAGGGACGATGGACGTCCCCAGTCGTGTGTGCGTTCACGTGTTTCGAGGAGAGATGACGACGGATGAAGGATGAACAGCGCGACGAGGAGAACGGAGGGGCAGACCGTGATCGAACAGAGGTGGTGTGTCGGGGTGTTAAACTGAGGAGGAGCAGAGAAGGGAAATGAGAGAGAGAGAGGAGGGAGAGGCAGTGACCGCCATCGATTGCGTAGGTAACGAACGGGCGAAGGAATGAGAAGAGATAGGACGAAAGGTCGCGTGAGAGAGAGAGAAGGACAGACAGAGGAAGAAGGAGGTGGCGCAGCGGCGGCGGCGCCTTGCTGCCGGCCATCGCCACTTTGGCCACCACCACTGTCATGTTAGTGCTGCTGCTGCACAAGTTGGGAGGAAGGAGGGAGGAGGGAGGGGACGGGTAGGGTTGCCCATTGATTGGTCCGACCCAGCAACAACCACTACAAAAAAAAGCAAAGAGATCTGAAGTTAAAGCCGAAACCTTCCCATTAGCTAGGCCAAATTCGAAATCTTTCAAATTTAATCTCCCCACCAGCCATGCAATGGAATTAATATGTAACAAGTAGTCCAAGCAATTTTATTCTTGTATTGGGCTCTACCTATCGACCAAACCGAAATTTTTCATAAGACTTTGGACGGTCCATATAAGTTATATATATGTATATAGTTTAAATTGAGCCTATGATACATGTTCAAATTAAGTGGCAGTCACATATAATCCAAATAAATTTTTTAGACTAAACTAGTATATGATTTAAGATTAAGGAGAATTTAATTTGTTGAGAAGAGCGAAATTAATAACTAATTAAACAAATGTTTTAAGGATAATTAACCACCAATTTACTTGCTAGGAATGACTATTTACCCTAATTATAATTAATTAGAAAGTAATTAAAGAAGGAGTAAGGTTTAGTGAGGAGGTTAATTAGTGATGATTAAAGTTGATCACCCTAATTTAACTAAGTTTAATTTATATTATTCAAACAATTATTTAAGAACAATTAATAATTAATTAATTTTTCATTAAGGATAATTATCCACTCTAACTAGAGTAATTAGAGGGTAATTAAAGAACGATTAAAATATAATTTAATGAATATTTGGAGGTAATAAATTATAATTACCTACAAAAAATTTCTTCAAATAATTAATAAGTGGTTGAGGATGATTACTTGCTCTAATTAAGATTAATTAGAGAGTAGTTGAAGAACGTTCAAGAAATTATTAAAGCCTTGTATGTGACTCAATAAACGCAAGACATGACGAGAAAGGGAAGTAAATTCTAAAAACTCGTAAAGGGACCCATATGAAATCCTAAAGGCTACTTTTAAGTTTGGGATGATCTTATTTAAGTTAGTGCACACACTTTTAGCACAACACGAGCATGATATGCATTCACATGATGACCGAGTGTAATCAAGTCATTTCATGTTATATCTGACAGAAGTATTTTCACTCGAGGGAAGGTTTGATCGTCAGTAAAAGTATTTTATTGTTAACTGTAAAACGAGACAAGTATATATTCATTCCTCTTGTATTCAAAGTAATATGCATGATCTTTTGTTTCTAATACGTGTAAGATAAGATCTATGATATGTTTTATTCGATTTCATCAATGTATATGTTATACTTATTATTTCTACTAGCATAAGATATTTAATCATGTATGGATATATTGAATCGTTGAATTTCTGAATTATTCTTAAATGTTATATCTATACGACTAAAGTAAGAAAATGACATGTCCTTACCAAGTCAAGCCACATATTTGACTAGAGGAAAGGGAGGACACTGATTTTTCCTGTTACCTAACCTACAGGAATTTTTGTGACTATATACATTCACTCTTGAGGGATCATGTTATTACAACTTACTTGGTTGTACACAGTATGGTTGGTTACTTAAACCATGGGTTTAGACCCCAATGGTAATTCTGAGAAAGATACACATAGGCTTTACCCTGTCTTTTTTAACGAAAGTCAATACTTGATTATCATTTATGACTTTCATGATTCTTTTTAAACTCCCGAAGGGTCGACATTGCTTCGCCGAACTTCACATACAGAATATTAACCCCTTACCATTTCCTAAACTATCTTTTTGCGTATATATTTGCTAAGCGTAAATCACTCATTTTTATTGAGTTCACCTTTTTAGGATTTCATGGCCCGAAGGCTGAACCATCCGAAAAGGGAAAAGGAAGGATGAACAAGTATTAAGATCTTACACGTCTTAGTGGGAGGAAGGAATTAAAGACTTGAAGGACATTTTCAATTTGTAATATGACTTCCGCTATAACTTAAGATTTTGCATTATGGGTCCATAATAACTACTTCTTATTACTTTACTTAACTTTTGTGATTGAATGAATATATAGTATCTATTTTCCTGCTTATTGACGACGTCATCGCCTATTATGGAATTATGGGGCCATCACATTTAGTTTGCTTCTTGGTTTTGCTTTTAATCAATTTAGGTTCTACTAAAGTATTCTAAAGGTGATTTGGTCCATTTTTTTAGACAATTAACTTTTTCTGTTTTGGGTAGGTGTTCGATGAATTTTTTTTTACGATCAATATATATATATATATATATAGAGAGAGAGAGAGAGAGAGAAAGAGAGGAATTGAGTTGTAGCTCATTTTATAATCTTACTCATTCGTACTATGCTTTGATTTCAAAAATATATGAAAAAAATCTAAACGTACGTATTAAACAAGCATGCAAAAATAAATTATATGTAATTTTTTAGGATTTTTTGAGCTCTTTAACATAATTTTTATAGTCATGTAAAAATCGATATATCTTAGTTATTGAAAATATACAAGTTTTACATAATTATAAAAATTATGCTATACACTATAAAGTGATTTGAAAATTTAAAAATGATCTTTTAGATATATTATGAATTTATAGATATAAAATTAGTGAGTAAGATTTCAAACGTGAGCTATATCTCAATTAGCTTAATCTCATATATATATATATATATATATATATATATATATATATATATATAT
>CM025786.1:1441801-1613252 GCA_014636745.2 Centella asiatica | reverse complement strand
ATATATATATATATATATATATATATATATATATATATATATATATGTGGCAAGGTAATTAAGCACTTTGTGCGAGTAATGGGGTAAGACCGCATTTTTTTATGACTAGGATTTAGTTTTAATTTTTCTTTTTTCACATTCCTCTGGTGCTCATAAAATATTGAAAATATAAACTTGATTTAATATTAGTAGTTGAATACATTAATTAGTACATGAATGGTTGATGTTGAATTCGTGTAGCTGAATGTGTCTAGGAGGAAACATACATGTTTAGATTCATTTATGTATTTTGCGTATTTATTAAGGTGTCTCTTGAAGTTTCTTAGGAATACTTAAAACATCATTTGTGTCCTATCTAGCTTTGTACGTAATCATTTTGTGCAAGTGATAATCAAGTTGAATTGAAAATAATTGTGAGAGATTAAAAGAACAAGTTTCTTCTCTTGATAAGAGTTCTCTATCTATTTGAGAGTTTAATTTTCTTTCTGTGTAAACAATTCATTTCTTAGAATATATTTTGTTCCAACAATAAACTAGGTGTATCCATTGGGAAGCAAAAGATATGACCAGTTAGTGTTTAGAATTTCCCCATTTTACTTGCTATTACGTAGAGTTGCTTTATATTTTTGGATGATATATAAGACAGATAAAGAATACATATTGGTATGGATTACTTTCGTTGACCCGATGGATGGCTTTATGTGTAATGTTATGATGCAGATGTACGACCTTTTATGAATACTATGATGCCAATAGACGGCTTTTTGTGTGTTGTTATGATGCCAATGGACGGGTTTTTGTGTATGTTAATTATATGTCGAAATTGTTTTTCAATATTTTTTTTCTGTTTTTTTACATTATGTAATTTCCTTTAGCTTATGGAGGATGAGATTATATTTGGGATATTAAAACTAGTGCAAGAACAGGTTTCCGTAAATGGTGAAAAAAATTGGAACTGGTCATCAATAATAAAAGATTGCTATTTTGTGACGGAAATTATGTCGCAAATGATGTACGGTTGTCTGCTGGACTACGAGATTTGCTTTAGACAACGTCACAGAATATTGAACTGATTTTTGCCACAATTTTCTGCGAAAGAGACCCGTCCATATTTTTCCTTTGTGATAGGACTTTAGGTTACGGCCACCGTGACGGATGTTCCTTGCTGCGATGGGGGTTGCATTTGTGACGGCCTGACCGTCGCATTTATCAAGTTTCTAGTAAGCCTCATACCCCAGAATTAGCATGTCTGGTAAAATGAAATATTGGTTCTAAACAAGATTATATACACCATATATTCAAATAAGGGAACTTATTTAGGCCATACTTAATAAAGTTGATAATATCAGCAGTAAGATATATATTCTGGGCAGAAATCATTGTGTCAAACGGATTCTTTACAATTAAATCCTTTGTTCACCATCTTGTTACCATAAGAATAAATCCCTTGTTTGTTATCTTATTAATTTATTGTTTGATTCATGCTTGCCACAATTAAAATTTTATTCAGTAATTTTTTATTAAATCCCACTTTTTCTAGTTTTGAAATAAAAATTTATACATCCTCATGAAAAAAAGAACATAAAAAACACAATTGCTTTTTTGATTGGCGAGAAAAAAGAAAAAGGTTTTATTAAAACTCACCAATAAGTACAAGAGTACGTTGTCCAAAAGGATTGGACTAGGAAACAACCATTAATAAACAAAGAAGAATTCTAAAGTGGCAGAAATAGAACTATCCAAGAGTATATAAATAGCAAGAAAGCAGCCTCACCAATAGGAGATGATGGAGATTCTTGACCATGATCCTGTTAACAGTAGTGGTACGTTATGAAATGAGTTAAAAAATACATGCATGTCTTGTTATGAAATGGGTTCAATTTTAGATATGTTCTACGAATGCTCTTCATTTCCCTATGAAATTATCATGTGTCTACTGAGATTTCAAAAGTAACAAAACGATGACCATAAAAATTCATTCTATCAGAATATTAATTAAAAGCAAATGGAGTATTATTTGGAATATTATAGCCAACACTATTATAGAGAGACAATAAAAGCACAAGTTGAAATCTAATAGCACCTTACAATCAATTTTATTTGAACCAATTGAGATTTTCAAATTAGATGACCAACTGGATTAACATACTGCCACAATCTTATTTGCCAATATTGATCAATAACTATATGTTGTTCACTGATTTGTAACAGCTGCTGCATGATCTAATTAAGTGGTAAATTCTCTGATGTTGCAGTCCTGTTCGAATTCTCGCATGTCATTCTCATCCAAACTTACCCATGCTTCAATCTCCTCACCAGATTTGTCATCAATCAAAACGACATTATTTTTAATGGGCATGTTTACAACACCTACCCAAATGGGATTGCCCCAACCAAAATCAACTTCATAGAGAGAAAACCTACACCAACTACTAAACCCCAACACCTTAGGGTTGGAAAAACATTCACCTAGCTCTACAATGGGGTTGGTTAGCACCATTTGCTCATCCTCCCCATTTGATAGTATCTTCCCACACATATCCACTACTCTCTTGATAGAGTTATTAAGCATATCCACAAGATCTTGAAATTCGACTCCTCTTTCACTCGCCACGGATCGGAACAAGGCTATTGTGAAGAGATTTCCGCACTGATTTTTAGGCATCCGCGGAACTGTTTTTTCCCTCATATTAACTGCCTGAATAACCAAAAAGTCCCGCGGATATCCTTGTATGGCTACACCTACATCAATAATAGCCTTTCCTATGACTGCACACACCGTTTGCACTTTTGATGGCATAGTTTTGCTAGAGTCTTGAGGTTTGTTCTTGTCTCTGATTCTTGAAATGCTCTTCTTGCTAAAGGAAAATATTTTCGTGACAATCTTATGAACTTCAGAATCTTCCTTTGTTCTGGAAAGCTCAAAAGAGAGTGGAGGTACACCTTTTCCGGGGAAAAATGAGGCTGTGTAGAAGCTAGGGGAGATTGGATCAACAATCTCTTCTTCGCGTGCAGCATTAGTCCATCCATGGATGAACGTGCTAATGGTTGACATATCAGCAACTCGATGAGAAATGCTCAACCCAATTGCAACTCCTCCACAATCAAAGATGTTGAATTGAACTGCTAGTAATGGATCCGTGATTTCATCTGCTGCACCAATTGGAAGCGGAACAAAAGCATTGAGAATCTGCGTTTTCAAATTCCGTCCTTGGCCGAGTAGCTCAGAGAGATGACCATCGGCATGGGCTTCCACAAATTCAGCACCTTGGTCACTGCAATCAACCATGTGACTTTCCTTCACGTATCTTCCAGCTAAGGGGTAAAAATCTGTTAAGGCCTTTGCTAGCGATTTCTTTAGGTGTTGGGATTTTGAAATAATATTGCATTTTTCATTGGTGGGGTAATAGAGAATGAGAGGAATATTCATCAATGGGGCTAGCTCATCGAGTAGGGATATCTTGTAGTCTCGAAGACTCGGGGAGGTTGGAGAAGATGGCTTTATGATCTCTCTAGATAATATTTGAACTTTCATTTTCCTCTGCCGGTTCAGCTACTTGGTTTGTGTCTACGGTGGATAGCTTGATTTTAGTCTCAGGATGTTAAAAACAATTTATGGGACAAAATAGTACAAGAAAGAAATATCAGTGGTACTTGCACAAGTGGTGTCTGTTTTTTTTTTTTTTTTGGATACAAGTGCCGTCTTCATTTATAAGTACCATCAACCAACTAATGTAAATATTTTGCTACTTGCGTTTCTGCCTTCATTTTTAAGTATCATCAACTAACTAATCTAAATAATTTGCTACTTGCGTTTCTTGTTTGATCAATTAACGCACCAAGTTTAACACGTTTTGGTGGTGTATATCATTTTTCAGCGATTTCCAAAACATACAACTATCTTTACGTACACATATCAAATTAACAAATGTATAAGCATACTATTTGTAGTGTCCAAGTTAAACAAAATTTATAAGATTGGAACCCAAGAATTGAATTTCATGTTAACATAGTGAAGAACCTATCAAAATAGTCAACATAAAGTAAACAACTATCATAAGATTGGAACATGCAGATGGCTATGGAAGCGACATCTGTGATGTAGTTAGCTAGCCTACCATAATTGAATAGCTTAATGTGCTATTATGCTTGCCCCATGTTTACTGTTGATGAGGTGGGTCGGGTTGGAAACTTCGGCCCACTATCTTTCGGGCGGCTGGGTCTCCATCAAACCCAATACTTGACCAAACAGCTCCATCCCGTACCCGAGATACAACAGAAGTAGTGATTAGTTTGTAACACTTTAATATAAACACGAACAAAAATGAGCTCTTGTGTTAGAAATATAAGCTAAACTTTATATTATCTATTATTTATTTAATTATTATTTTAGAATATTCATGAGTGTCTTTTGGGTACTATGCATGAATAGGCAAATATATGAATGTGTTTGATGTATCTTAATCTAGTTGATGCATGTATTTGAGTCATTGATATAGTGTATGTATTAAAGGTTATAGGAAGTTCTTTGTAGTCCTATAAATAAGACAACTCATTTGCTGTGGTAATCACTCAAAAGTTCAAATTATATATACAAGTGTGTGAATTCTACAAAATAAGGTTCCTTTGTGTGAGTGCGTAGATTATTGAGAACAAGTTTCTTCTCTTTAATCTCTAACTATATATATATATATATATATATATATATATATATATATTTATATATATTTCTACAAAGTGGTATCAAGAGCAAGGTTTAAAGATGACTTCCAACAACATGTTTCAACCTCAACTTCCTCGTTTGACGGAAAAGAACTACAACCAATGGAGCATCCAAATGAAGGTGTTATATGGCTCTCAAGATCTTTAGGAGATTGTTGAAAATGGATATGAGGAGCCAGAGAATCAAGCAACCCTCTCAACACAACAATTGAATACTTTGAAGGAGAATCAAAAGAAGGACAAGAAAGCTCTTTACTTTATCTATCAAGCGGTGGATGAAGCAATATTTGAGAGGATCTCTTCAGGATCAACATCAAAGAAGGCATGGGACACCCTTAACAAAGCATATAAGGGTGAAGAAAAAGTAAAAATGGTGAGACTTTAAGCTTTAAGAGATGAGTTTGATTTACGCAAAATGAAAGAAAGTGAATATCGATGGAGGAATTTTATAATAGAACAATTTCAATTGTTAATCAACTTCAAGTTTATGGTGAACAAGTTGAAGATAGAAAAGTCATAAAAAAAATTCTTCGTAGCATGACCCGAAAGTATGAACATATTGTCGTAGCTATTAAAGAATCAAAAGACTTGAATAATTTCTCTCTTGAAGAATTATTGGGCTCACTCCAATCTCATGAGTTTCGAATCAAACAATTTGACTCCTCTCCTTCCGAGAAAGCTTTTCAAATTCAAGACAACAATCGTGGCGGTTTTAGAGGAAGAGGAGGAAAAGGATCTTCTCGCGGAAGAGGATAAGGAAGAGGAAAAGTTCAAAGTGAAAATTCAAGAGGAAGAGGAAGAAGTCGTAGAGGATATAATGGAAGAGGAAGAGGTAATTCTTACAATTTTCAATGTCAGTATTGTCATAAATATGGACATATGAAGAAGGATTGCAATAAGAGAATCAATGATTAAAAAGGTGATTCTAATTTTTTACATGAGGATTCGGAGACAAAAGATGAAAGTGTGCTTCTTGCTTGCAATATTCAAGAAACTTATCTTGATGACATTTGGTATATTGATAGTGGTTGTAGTAACCACATGACCGGAAACAGAAAGATCTTTGTGAATTTTGATGAACATGTTCAAAAAGAAGTCAAGATGGGAGATAATAAAAGGCTCAACATCAAAGGCCGTGGTGATGTTCTAATTCGCACAAAGCAAGGTACAAAGCATATTTCTAATGTTTATTATGTTCTGGATCTTAAGCATAATCTTTTAAGTGTTGGACAACTTTTGAAGAAGGGCCATAATGTTAATTTCAAGAATGATTTATGTGAAATTAAAGACAAGAATGGTGTTCTTATTGCAAGAGTCAAGATGACTCCAACTAAAGTGTTTCCGTTGCAACTCAAAAATGAAGTTTTTCCTTGTTTTGCTAATATTATGAATGACAAGTCTTGGCTTTGGCATCTACGATATAATCATTTGAGTTTCACTACTTTATCCAAGATTTGCAAAGACCACATGGTGAGAGGAATTCCAAATATTAATCGTCAAGATCAAGTTTGTGAAAGTTGTGTCTTTGGCAAGCACCATCGAGATCCATTTCCAAAAGAAAAGGCATGGTGAGCACGAAATCCTTTGGAATTGGTGCATTCTGATTTGTGTGGACCTATGCGCACAAACTCTCTTGGAGGTAACCGTTATTTCCTTACTTTTATTGATGATTATAGTCGCAAGATGTGGATCTATTTTCTCAAAGAAAAATCACAAGTATTTGGAGTATTCAAAGATTTTAAAGCATTTGTAGAGAAACAAAGTGGCTTTCATTTAAAGACACTACGATCCGATCGTGGTGGAGAGTATATGGAGAAAGAGTTTGGAAATTATTTGAAAGAGCATGGCATTCGTCACCAACTAACGGTTCGTTCAACTCCTCAACAAAATGGGGTGACAGAAAGAAAGAATCGTATTATCATGAAGCTTGTTCGAAGTATCTTGAAGACAAAGAAGTTGCCTAAGATGTTTTGGGCCAAAGCGGTAGCTTGTGTATACTATGTTCTCAATCGTGTAGCAACTAAAAGTGTTCAAGGAATGACTCCACAAGAAGCATGGAGTGGTCACAAGCTATGTGTTTCTCACTTTCAGATTTTTGGAAGTATTTGTTACTCTCATGTGCCAGATGAAAAGAGAGGTAAACTTAATGATAAATTTGAAAAATGCATCTTTATTGGCTATAGTGAAAGCTCCAAGGCATACAAATTGTACAACCCCATTACAAAGAAGACTATTATTAGCCGTGATGTAATATTTAACGAGGAGGAAGCATGGGAATGGAAGAATGAAAAAAAAAACAAGTATTATTCTTGATGATGATGCATTTGAGCCAATTGAAGAAGAAGGCTCCACTCCTCCTTCACTATCCAATTCTTCTCCAAACTCATCTTCTACACCATCATCATCATCTTCAAGTTCAGAAACTCCACCAAAAAGAACAAGAAGTCTTGGTGAGATATATAATGATATTAGAAGCAATTTGGAAGATGACTTTGTTGATTTTGCTCTATATGGAAATGTTGATCCGGTCACTTTTGAAGAAGCCATAAAAGAAGACAAATGGAGGGAAGCTATGGATCAAGAGATTGATGCAATTGAAAGGAATCAAACATGGGAATTAGTGGAAGTGCCTAAGGGAAAGAAACCCATTAGAGTTAAATGGGTCTACAAGACAAAGATGAATGCAAATGGTGAAGTTGAAAAGCACAAGGCTCGTTTAGTTGTGAAAGGCTACAAGCAAAAATATGGTGTTGACTACAAAGAAATTTTTGCTCCCGTAGCACATCTTGAAACAATCCAGTTAGTGCTTTCTTTGGTTGCTCAAAATAGGTGGCAAGTTTACCAAATGGATGTAAAATCGGCTTTATTGAATGGAATATTGCAAGAAGAGGTGTATGTTGATCAACCCCCGGGTTATGTGAAGAAAAATGAAGAGAATAAAGTATACCGATTGAAGAAGGCATTATATGGACTAAGACAAGCACCATGTGCTTGGTATAGTCACATAGATGGTTATTTCATGAAGATGGAATTCAAAAGGTGTCCATTTGAGCATACCCTTTATATCAAGGAGAACAAAGGTAATATTCTCATCATTGGCTTATATGTGGATGACTTGATATTTATCGAAAATAATCTTGATGATATTAATGAGTTCAAGAGGAATATGATGCAAGAATTTGAGATGACGGATTTGGGACTACTTCATTATTTCCTTGGCATTGAAGTGACACAAAATGATGATGGCATATTCATTTCTCAACAAAAGTATGCAAAAGATTTGTTGAAGAAATTTAGAATGGAAGAGGCCAAATCAATTAGCACTCCGGTTGAATTTGGTCTAAAGCTAAGTAAAAATGATAATTACAAAGATGTTGATCAGACATTGTATCGAAGCCTTGTTGAAAGTTTAATGTATTTGACGGCTACTCGGCCCGACATCACATATGGTGTAAGCTTGATTAGTAGATTCATGGACAAACCGAAGAAGAGTCATTGGGAAGCCAGAAAAAGAATTTTAAGATATGTTTGTGAAACTCTTGAAGATGGCATTCATTATCACAAGGTAAATGATCCTAAACTACTTGGATATTGTGATAGTGATTGGGGTGGAAATTTTGATGATAGTAAAAGTACTTCCGAAAATGTTTTCTTTCTTGGTTCGGGTGCAATTACATGGATGTCAAAGAAGCAACAAGTTGTGGCCCTTTCAACGGCCGAATCCGAATACATCTCACTAGCAATGGCAAGTCGTTAAGCTCTATGGATCTCATGGATGTTGAAGGAACTTAAACACTCATTCAATGATGCTCCACTTATATATTGTGATAGTAGTTCTGCAATTGAACTTTCTAAGAATCCGGTATCTCATGGCAAAAGCAAGCACATAAGGATAAAATATCACTTCATTTGAGACTTGGTCAAGAAAGATGAAATTGTGATCATGAATTGCAAGACTCGAGATCAAATAGCCGACATATTCACGAAACCTTTGAAGGTGGAAGTTTTCAAGGAATTGAAGAATAAACTTGGTATGCGCAAAAGTTTAGCTTAAGGGGGGCTGTTAGAAATATAAGCTAAACTTTATATTATCTATAATTTATTTAATTATTATTCTAGAATATTCATCAGTGTTTTTTAGGTACTATGCATGAATAGGCAAATACATGAATGTGTTTGATGTATCTCAATCTAGTTGATGAATGTATTTGAATCATTGATATAGTGCATGTACTAAAGGTTCTAGGAAGTTCTTTGTAGTCCTATAAATAGGACAACTCATTTGTTGTGGCAATCATTCAAAAGTTCAAGTTATATATACAAGTGTGTGAATTCTACAAAGCAAGTTTTCTTTGTGTGAGTGTGTAGATTATTGAGAACAAGTTTCTTCTCTTTAATCTCCAACTATATATATATATATATATATATATATATTTCTACATCTTGCACTCACAAAAAGGTAAGATAAATAAAAATTTCTGAGAAACTATGTACAATTCAATAATAGTTTTTAGAGTTCAATTTAAAATCCTAGTGCAATAAAATTATAATTTGTGGGATATAAAGAAATGTATAGCAAAAGGTAGGATATATATGTAGGGAGTGAAGGACAAATTTAGTAAATAATTCTTTTGCGGACCCAAATAAAAAAAATAAAAAAAGTTACCACATAAATTTACTGTAAAAATGTCGTAGTGCTTGAGAGAGACGTTAATGATCCTCACAAGGGATTCAGAGCGTATACATGAGGTTTTGGAATAAATCCAAAATGTAGGGCGTTTGCTAATTAAAGATTGCATTAAAAGTTTATGAGAGTTTGACTTTATAGTGGTAAAATATTTTTGATAAAATAAATATTAAAGTTATAAAGAAAAAAAACATTACGTATTTTTCAAAATCTCAAAACAATTTGCTCACTAGCGATTTAAAAGCGCAATATTCTCCTGTCATGTAGAAGTGCCTCCCAGCAGAGTTCCTAAACGGCCAAAACGTTTTTTTTTTAATGATTATTTTAAATGTACTTATGTCACTGCACTAGGTACTCCTCCAAGCACCAACTTAGATAATAACCAAAACTTAATATTACCACAGCATTGTTGGTATTCAAAAATATACTACAACATATGTGATACTAGTCATGAAATGGGTTCAACTATTTATGTATACATGTTTTACATTTTTCTTTTAGCATATTTTATTTCATTGTTTTAGGTTTGTCAAGTAGTCTTTCAGTTTTAAAAATATAATACAAAATCATGTAAAGATAAATTTGACTGAGAATGAAAAGTAAGTGTGGGTATTATTTAGAAATATGACTCATTACTATAGCATAACCAAGTAAAGAATCAGTAGAAAGCTCCAACACCAAATGGTGAATTTTTAGTTTCAATAAATTGACACATTTAATATTAGATGACAACTGGATTAACGCTGTTTTATTTATTTATTTATTTTGATGGGCAGAAAGGAAATTTTATTGAACCCGCCAAAAAGACAAAATCCAAAAGGATTGGACCAAAACCACAAACAAAAAAGAACATTTCGAAAACCTTCCACAACACTACTACAGATAATTTAAGAAGACTCTAACCCATGGAAATCCACGGGACTGCTATCAACAATGAAGGTCATTACTCATGCGCAGCACCAAACAACACGACGAATACGATAGACTGCGAAAGGCATTGATCAAGCAAGATTGTTGATTCTTACCACAGTTTTATCATCTTATTCCCCAGTATTGATCAATAACCCAATGTCGCGCTATTTAAGCTGCAAACTGTCCAATGTTGCAGTCCTGTTCGAATTGGCGCATGTCATTTACATCCAAACTTACCCATGCTTCAATCTCCTCACCAGATTTGTCATCAATCAAGATAACATTATTTCTAATGGGCGCGTTGGCACTACTTACCCAAATGGGTTCTCCCCAACCAAAATCAACTTCATAAAAAGAAAACCTACACCAACTGGTAAAGACCCCTGCAATGAACACCTCAGGATCCGAATAACATTTGCCGAGCTCTGCTATGGGGTTGATGAGCATCATTTGCCCGTCTTCCCCAGCTGATAGTATCTTTCCACAGGTCTCTACTGCTCTCTTGACAGAGTCACTGAGCAGATTCACGAAATCTTCCAACTCGACTCCTCTTTCAGTTGCCACGGATTGACAAGTGGCTAGTGTGTACAGGTTTCCACAGAGATATTCTGGCATCTGAGGAACTGTTCTTTCCCTCATATTAACTGACTGAATAACTAGAAAGCCCTTCGGGTGTCCTTGTTTGGAAACACTAAGATCAATCATAGCCTTTCCCACGACTCCAAACACCGATTGCACCTTTGATGGAACACTCTTGCTTGTGCCTTGAAGTGATCTAGCCTTGTCTCTAATTCTTGAAATGCTCGTCTTGTTAAAGGAAAACACCTTCGTGACAATCTTATGAACTTCAACATCTTCCTTGGTCCTCGAAAGATCAAAAGAAAGCCCAGTTACACCTTTTGCAGGGAAGAAGGAGGCGGTGTTAAAGGTAGGGGAGATTGGACCAATGCCCTCTTCTCCGCGGGTAGCATTAGACCATCCACAGAAGAATGCCTTAAAAGTTGACATATCAGCAACTCTATGAGAAATGCTCAACGCGATTGCTAATCCGCCACAGTCAAACTTGTTAACTTGAACTGCAAGTAACGTATCCGTGATTTCATCTGCTGCACCAATTGGAACAGGAAGTAAACCATTGAGAAGATGAGTTTTCAAATTTTGGCCTTGGCCAAGCAGCTCGGAGAGCTGACCGTCCACATGGGCTTCAACAAATTCGGCACCTTGGTCACTGCAATCAATCATGCGATTTTCTTTCATGTATCTTCCAGCTAGCGGGTAAAAATGGGTTAAGGTTTGAGCTAGTGACGTTTTCAGGTGTTGGCATTTTGAAACAATGCCGCATTTCTCATTGTTGGGGTAATAGAGAATGAGAGGAACATTCAACGATGGGGATAGCTCATCGAGTAGGGAGATCTTGCAGTTACGAAGGCTAGGGGGAGTTGGAATTGATGGTTTTATGATCTCTCTGGATAATATTTGAACTTCCATTTTTCCTCTTAAGCTCATCTAGCTACTTTGATTTGTTAACAGGTGATAGCTTGATTTTACTCTCAGAATACCAAACAAGTTATAGACGAAATAGTGCGAGAAAGAAATAACTGTGCTACTTGCATTAGTATGGGTTTCAATTTTGAGTTGCAGCATTGCATCACCACATATGTAGTCTATATTATCTTTGATCTGACAGCACACCAAGTTTAACACGTTTTGGTGGCACCTTTTTGGTAATATCCAGAACCTACAACCATCTTTATACAAGTTGAACGAATGTGTAAACAATTATGCTATCCCACCTTAGAAATTACTACTTGCACATTTTATATATAAACAACTTTTTTTCATATTGGAGCACAAAGATTGAGTTTCTTCAATTTAAGATAGTACTATTGAATAGCCTGTCAAAATAGTTTATCTTAAGGTACACAATATGCACGAATAATAGGAGGACAAAAGTGGCTATGCGAGCAAAGTTTATTACATCGGTAGATGTTAAAGATTAACCATAAATTCACTATAAATATTTTGTGAAAAAATGAAAGAGACCATAAGTAGCTTCGAAAATCGAAAGGGATTCGGAGTAGAGTATATCTATATAAACAAATAAACTCAGAAGTGAGACTTCAAAATCAATAAAAATTTAATATATACATAATTTTATTACTCTATTTTTTTCCTTAATAAATGAGATCAACCAATTTTCTTTATTTTTATCCATTTTCATTAGTTTCTCTTATGAAATAATTTTTATAAAAAGATTCATTCTTCGGTATATACCTACATTGAGATTTTGGTGTCAATCCAAATTTGTGATATGTGACGTAGTATTTCTCGTTCCAGACAAATTGACTTCTTTTTACATGTGGAGTTATACAAAATGGGATTCTGCGAAATAAAGTGATGGAACTCAGCGATTCCGTCGTGTGACTCATCTCTTTTATATAGTGCCACCGCAAATGAGCTCTGTCCCATGGTGTCGCAAATGACCTATTACATGACGGTCACAAAATTAGTGACGGCTTTCTTGGAAGTAAAAACTCATAGACAGCACGGTAAATCTATAATTGTTCATTTGATTTAATTTATTTTAGTTAAGATATATTTCTTATAATGAATTAAATTGTTATTGGTTAATTATATTAGTTTTAATTATTGTTTGATTATGTTATATATATGTATTATTTGATATATTGGTTGTATAATTTTTTTTCTTTTGTTTAGCCACCACAAGAAGTATGTTGGTTATATAATTAAGTGTGTATGAATTAATTTAGGTTTTGATAAAGATAATATTATAATATAATTGGAAATAAAATATTTAAATCTGATTGGGAATAAATATTATAGACAAAAATGATGTCATTTTTTATTAAAAAATACCAAGTTAATTAAGTTGAGGCAAATTAACTGAGTCAAGCACCCAGTCAATTTCTCTGCGACATAACATTTGTAAATCCTCTATAGTTATAGGTTATAATAATTGTATTAAATTAAAGAAAATAAATTAGTACTAATTTAAAATTTAATATGATATAAAAAATCAAAGCCTTATCTCTAATATTTTGAAACAGATGGCAATACTAAACTAGTGTTACTTTATGCACCTGTTGAATTTTTTTTTTTCTTTTTCTTGACAAAAAATGGCTTTCCGAAAAAATTGGAAAACCTACAAAGAGCTCATTGAAAACAGAAAAAACAAAAAATCAAGAACCTGGTGAAGAATATGCTTGATACTCCGGGGCATGGCCAATGTAAGGAAAGATAGAGTTTTCTAGTCAGATTGTTAACACGTCAATTTCGACAAGTTTTACTGTTAAAGATTATTTTTCAGTAAATAATCTGTTTTCTTTACAAGCAGTTACACGTCAATCATATTAACTCAATTATTATATATTATCTCTTTCTCTTTATTCGTACCATATTTAAATCAGTTTCAAAAACTTATTGGTTGTCAACAATATTCTAGAATTTTTTTTTTTTTTTTTATCACCGCAAACTACAAATTTGAACTAACCAAGAGATTCGGTTAGAAGTACAAAGCAAATCAAGAGAACCAAACCACACAATATTCTAGATAAGGCAACTAAAATCAACTTTGACTACTTGTTTCTGCATGGATCACCACTTTAACTTGGCAAACAAACCCATGTTTTAGTCAACCATTTATGCCGATGGTGATTGACACATTACATTGTCATAAGCACCAAGTAACGACAGACTATCATTCCTTCCCTGATTTTCCACAAAGTGAAGATCATATCATTATGATTACCCACAGCTTTCTTCCTTTATTCGAGTGAAAAGCACACTTTCCAGATCGTTACTCGTTTTAACAATCCCAATGCACCAGAAACACATGATTTTTCTAGCATACCCTATTACTCCTCTTTTGCGCACAAACTTTTTGTTGCCACGGTTTCCTGTACCACTAATCACAGAAAGACAATAGCAGTTAGTCTGCTCCAACATGTGTTTCGTCCCTTCCCTTGATGCAAGTGTTAAGAGATTAATACTTAGGATTTTGATTACTTAATCTAGGGGATGAGAAAATAAATTGAATTTGTGGCATCGTTTTAAATTATGTACCAACGGATGAAGTACCAATTAAGTTTTAGTGGTAGATTATTTTTTGGGTAATTTCCGGAACTTACAACCATCTTTACATATGTCGAGAACGAGTGTAAATATTTTATCCGTCTATCTATCTATACTAGTGCAATCTTAAAAATAACTATTTGCAGACTTTATGAAGTAAACAAATGAGAGCAGACAAATTTAGTTTCATCAATTTAAGATAGTAATATTGAATAGTCGGTCAAAATAGCTAACCTTAAGGTAAACAATATACTTGAATAAGATTGGAGGAACACAAATGGCTATGGAAGCAAAGTTTATTACTACCTCTCTTTCAAAATTAGAGACACAAAATTAGATTGCGAAGTTTTATAATTCAAAATTAAATTGAAACTTTTTTACTTTAAATTAATTTAAAGTAAATATGAAGTACACAAAGAATATTTTTAAATACAAAGTTTTATACATTGCTATTTTCATAAATTCATATCATGAATGAAATCATATAATTTACAAATAATATTATATTAAAAGATAAATGTATTTCTAATTTTGAAACAAATGGAGTACATGAGCACATGCTAAAGATTAACTATAAATTCACTATAAGAATCTTGTAGCAATTGCGAGATACTTTAAGGTTTTTCGAAATTAAGGAATATATTCGGAGTGTGTACATGAGATTTTGGCATCATCCCAAAATTGTGGTTTGTGAAGTAGGTATTCTCATTCCAGTCAAATTGAGTTATTGTACCCATGTCAGTCCCTTCAATTCTGTTCTAACATGTGGAGTAAAAGAAACTATAATATTATTGTGATTGTGATCGAACTCAGCAATACTGAATCGTCACTTATAGTGCCATTTGCCACGGCAAATGAGATCCGTCTCAGGCCGTTGCACGGCATTATATTAGCTAGGTCACAATTGCGAGGGGTTTCTTCTGAAGTAGGCTTAATCTGTGATGGAACAAGTCCGTCGTAGATGAGTCCATCACCAATTCGTGAGTAATTATCGTCAACGGTATAAAAGAAGGCTTCTCCGTAAAATAACGAGTTAGGGTCTTAGTTGGTGACTTAAAAAATCTATTTGCTCACTCTTTTCACTACGATGGAAGTTGGGAGCCTCCACCTTAACGGATCATTGTTGAGCATACATTCTCTATGAAATCGAGAAGAGGCATTCAATCTACATGAAATAATATTAAGACAACCATTTGCCACAATATTGACTGGTCGATGACATCCTTGAATATTTGACTGTTCCATTCTTTCCAAATCATTTCCCTTGAATATTTGATGAAATCCCTTGAATATTTGCTCACTTTTTTAAAGTAAAGAATGCTTATAAAATTGGAGTACACAGATTGATTTTCATTCAATTCAAGATATTATCTTAAGATTTTATTTGTTATACAAATTCATAAAAATATCAAAATATGATAGTTTGTATTTAAGAGTATTTTTCATATATTTTAAGATAATTTTTCACTTAAAAATTTTTCTTTAATTTTATAGTATAAAGTTTCGCAAATTTATTTTGTATAAAGTAAAATAGATCTCTTATGTAACAACTAACCATCTTTAAGGATTTTGGATTGGGTTTTATTTTTTTGGGAAAACAAATGGATATATTTAAATAAAAGTTCAAAAGTACACGTCGGAAAGTTCACAAAAACACACAGAAAACAAAGAACCCCACAACAAGGGGGCTTCAGTGGAGAATTGTAGAAGGATAGCAACAGTGTTTTAATTAAGGAGTTTTAAGTGTAAAAGTTCATTTTGAGACTTGCACGATTGCACGTCAACACGAAGGTTTTCTACTTAATTCGCTCTGTTTATTTCAAGAAAATTATTTTCTCAAAAAACGTTTTCTAAAACATGTTTTTCGAAGAAAATATTTTCTGAAAAAAATATTTTTCAAGAAAATACTTTTTAAGAAGATTGTGAATCTCTTCTAGAAAATTCTAGAGGCAATTAGAAATTAATAATTGTAGAAAATTATGAAAAATTTTAGATAATTATAGAACTAGATTAGAATATAAAAATATGTAGAATATTCTATAAATATCTAGTAAGTATGTAAAAATCTAGACAACTAGGATTAGTGAATAAAAATCTAGAAATATATGAATAATCTAGATCATAAGGATTAATCTTGTATTATCTACAATATTCCAACCAATACTATAAATATGTAACCCTCCATGTAAGTGAATATATGAAAAAAATATAAATCATTCACCAAAACTTCTCTCTACCTCTCCGTAAAATATAAATCTTAAACACTTATACTATTTTAAATATAAAACATTTGCACTACTAAAAAATAACATAAATCACTAACATAATCACTTAAATTATGAACAGATTTCAACCTTCATTTTTCTCATTTTTGTTTAACCGGTGGTTCTTGCTTGATCTGTATGCATTATCCAATTAATATTTATAATGGTGAGGGAAGAAAACTAATCCATACTAAACTAGTGCTACTTTAGTCACCTGTATGTTAGAATGCAATAATGTTGGATACTTTAATGGCAATGATTTACCATTAAAATAATATACTCGTGCTCATATGGCCGACCAATATAAACAAAATTATTGATACTTGAATGGCAATGATTTACCATTAAAATAATATACTCGTGCTCATATGGCCGACCAATATAAACAAAATTAAATTATTTTGCAGCTATTAACTTTTAGTGTTGACAAGCATTTGAAGCATATATCAAATGGGTATAAAATACTTATATATTATTAATACTTTATTCCTACTCCATTAAGTCCATTTCAAGAACATATTTATTTGTACCGATCACGTTTGTTGTTAATTGAGATACATAAAGTTGTATGTACCTTGGGAGTACTCGAGCCTATTTATTTGTACCGATCACCTTTGTTGTTAATTGAGATACATAAAGTTGTATGTACCTTGGGAGTACTCGAGCCTATTTGGTTGCACCACATATACTATGTGCAACAAGTTTACCTTAAGTTGTTACCTTAGTTTTATAGATTTAATCTGTCTTTCGAGCTGAGTTTAATGAAATTTAATTTGTATAGAATCAAAAAAATTGTACGTTAGTTAAATAGAACTTAATTGGTATCGGCTAATCTGTGATGGCAAATCCGACATTGTAAGTCTATATAATTGCTCATTAGCAAGTATATAGAAACAGCATAATAAGCTAGTGCTCTTTCATAAAAAATAATCATTTGTGATGTATGTTGCGTTACTACTTTGTAGTTTTATATTTTGTGATTACGTATATGTCAGTATGCTATCATTCTAAATTAGCTAATAATTGTGGTTATTTATTTAATCATCTTGTATTTGTATTTCTCTTAAAATTATGTCTACTTATATGTATATAACTTTTTTCTGCATCAATTAAACCAAAAAAAAAAAAAAGAAAAGAAAAGAAAAAGGGCAAAACTAAAGACCGTAAAGAAAGGAGATCAAAATCGAGAAAGATAGACTCCATCATCAATAGCGTGCACTCAGGTCTAAAGATGTATTTACTAGAAAATACCCTCACATCATAAAATCATTTTTTTTTATTGGCAAAAAATGTTTCAATAAATAAACTATAAGATTTGGACCTGTTACAAAAAAAGGACAACCATAGGAACGCCTCAAAACCGAAAAGAAGCAAAGCCAACTCCATATAAAAACAATCATTAGACAAATTTAAACTTCTATTAGAACTTCAAATACACCTTGTATTCTCCTATCTCAGACAAATATAATAACTTTATACCATCATCAGACGACAACTCCAGGCATGATAACATCGACATTACAACATACGGAGTAGTAAATCATTAAAACAAAAACAGCAATAATATCATATAAATTTAATTATTGTGGATGTTGGTCAACCTTAAAATAAACTAAATTTAAGCAATTACTCCCTCCGTTACAAAATTATAAATATATATATTTTTATTGTTCAACAATTAGCGACACATTTCTCTATTTTTAAACTATAAAAAACAATGAAATTCCTTAAATGTCATTCAACTATTATACTACTCCAACTAATTCTACTATTTTCGATACTTAATAGTTTCTACCCTAATAACCACAATTATGATTTCAAATAACATGATAATAAGTATATATTTAGAACATAAAAAATATATTTAAAAAATGTCGTTTTAAAAATTTATCTCTAATTTTGAAACGTAGAGTATTTATTAAGTTATGCTCCAATGTTGAAGAAAGAAAATATGTTTTTAGGTTGTTGGTGTGTGAAGATGAATGTTGGATGGGATGGAATGAAATGAAATGAGGAACCGAATTCATTCTTCGACGAGCGCACAAGCTACCCGTGCCGTAGCGCCCGATGTCGCGGCTAGAGTTGGCGTGGCCATGCGATGTTTTGACCTAGGTCGCACAGCGTAAGGTAGTAACCGTAGAGTTTTCTCCCTACGTGACGTCGTTCGTTACTGCATCCGTTGGATTTGTTTTGCTGTAATACAAAACCTAGGGTTTTATGTATTATTATGCTTTTGAGAGAGACTTTCTCAAGGAGAACAGTTTTTCTGTTCCAAAGATGTATACATCCTATTTTACAAATATTTGGAAGTTGACGTGTGTAGATATTGTTACTGGATGCAAAGGCTAAGAAAAAGAAAAATACATGTGGAAATTTTTTAAGATTTGTGGTAGATGTAATATTATTCGGTTTGGACAATCTCATCCCTTCTTGAAGAGTTTCAAAGAAAAATGAAATTGCTGGAGTTTTTTATTCCTTAAAATTATTTCCTATTATTGGCACAATAACCGATCAAATTCATGGAGCACTAATGCTGCCTTGCATGGTAATAATGTCCCTGATGTTGCGGTCCTGTTCAAATTTAACCATGTCCTTCTCATCCAAACTCACCCATGCTTCAATCCCCTCACCAACTTTGTCATCTATCAAGATGACACTATTTTTAAGGGGCCAGTTGGCAGTACTTACCCATATGGGGTTTCCCCAACCAAAATCAACTTCGTAAAAGGAAAATCTACACCAACTACTAAACAATCCCGCAACAAACACCTCCGGACTGGAAAGACTTTTACCAAGTTCTACCATAGGATTGATTAGCAACATTTGCCCATCTTCTCCTTTTGATAGTACCTTTCCACAGTTCTCCGCGGCTCTCTTCACAGAATCACCAAGCAGATCAACAAAATCATGAAAATTAATCCCACTTTCGCTTGCCACGGATCGGAAAGTGGCTAGTGTGAATAGATTTCCACATTGATATTTCGGTAGTGGAGGAACTGTTATTTCCCTTATGTTAACAGACTGAATACCAATAAAGCCCCTTGGATGTCCTGGTTTAGTAGCATTCATATCAATAATAGCCTTCCCTACTAATCCAAACACAGATTGTACCCTTGTTGGCACAATCTTGCTCGAGTCATCTTGAAGTCTGGCCATGTCCCTAATTCTTGATATCGCCTTCTTATCGAAGGAAAACACTTTTGTGACAACCTTGTGAACTTCAACATCTTCCTTGGCCCTTGAAAGTCCAAAAGGAAGCCCAACCACACCTTGTCCTGGAAAGAACGAGGCAGAGTTGAACTTGGGCGAGATTGGATCAACGCCCTCTTCTCTGCGTGCAGCATTAGTCCATCCACACAAGAATATGTTAAGGGTTGACATATCAGAAACTCTATGAGAAATGCACAACCCTATTGCTAATCCACCACAATCAAACATGTTGACTTGAACTCCGAGTAACGGATCCTGGATTTCATCAGCTGCACCAAATGAAAGTGGAAGAAGATCATTAAGAAGATGGACTTTCAAGCTCCACCCTTGGCCGAGAAGTTCACACAGCTTGCCATCAACATGGGCTTCAACAAATTCAGTACCTTGGTCACTGCAATCAACCATGCGACTCTCTTTCATGTATCTTCCAGCTAGGAGGTAAAAATCTGTCAAGGTCTTTGCTAGTGAATTTTTCAGGTGTTGGCATTTCGAAATAATGTTGCAATTTTCGTTGGGGGGGTAATAGAGAATGAGAGGGACATTCATTGTTGGGCAGAATTCATCAAGTAGGGAGATCTTGTAGTTGCGTAGGCTTGGGGAAGTAGGAATAGATGGTTTTATGAACTCTCTTGATATGATTTGAACCTTCATTTTGTTCGTTTTAGTTCTTCCTAAACATTGGCACGTATTTATGGGTTAATATTATATTGTGGATGGAGGGAGTAATCAATAAAATATTTTTTTCCTTTCCACATTTAAAAATCAGTTTTAAAAACTCATTAAATTGATTTAATTCTCTGTCGTTCAACGATGTGGTTCTTCGATTAATTTCCTTCTTGTCTCCTTGTCAGAAAATCTATTAAGAAGTTAAATTTCCTCTTTGGTTCTAGAGTAAAGCAAGTTTAACACATTTTTATGAAGAATTCACATCCTTCTAAATTTTCCAAAACATACAACATTTTTACATAAGTGATACTATACATAGTGTTTAAAATATAAATTAACGGCAATAGGATATGACTTAATTTGAATATAAGTGATACAATAGGGAGCCACATTCAGTAATGAGAAAGTTATTAAAGCATCATCCACGGAAGTGGACAAATATTAATGGCTAGCGTGTTTCATGTGTTATTTACCTTGTACAAACAGATAGATATTACTAGAACCCTAAACGAGTCATGTAGTCTATGCCGGAGCTCAACTTATTATGAAATTTTTGAAGTTCGAGATCAATTGAATTCTTATAATCAAATTCAACTCGTTTAATTATTGAGTTGTTTGTGAGTAGTTCTCAAAAAACTTAGATATAGTCGAGTTTAGAGTTTTTATCGAATATTAAATAATTAACAAATTTTAAATTGAAATCGAGTCGAATATGTAACTAATTCTAATAAACAAAATTATTAAATGTTAAAAATTATATAGAGTACTAAGTCGAATTGAGTCAGTACCTCGAGTCGAGTCGACTTGATCAACTTAATAAATAATAAGAAGTATGCAAACTTGATTAGATTAACAATTCAAGTCAAATTGAACTAAAAATTTATCAAGTTGAGTCGATTTAATAGTTCTTTCGGGGACTTTCTTAAGAATAAGAAAGAGAAACCTCATATAAATATCATGGAATAAGGTTTGATCCTAAACCTTAGAAATCTTAATGTCATGATGTCTTTTAAATCCTTCTAGTCATTATCCTACTGCAATAATTCTTGCTAAAAATAATGCCATTAAATTATCCTAAATATTACCATGATATTATCGTATACAACCGGTTAGACTACCTTGTACATATAGAAAGAATAAAATATCCCTCTGGTCATAGAATCTTTTAATTGGATAAAGCTCAAACGGCATATATGTATTGTAAGATAAAAATAACGTCCACTAAATGTACTTGAGGACTGAGGATACGTGTCAACTTACATTGTTCTAAAAATCTTCACTTAATTCATTTGATCTTGATTTAGACGTTAGACATTTGTCTAATACCACCTGATACGTCAAATTTACGTACCTAGGGTTAGGGTTACAAAACACCCTAATTGTTGACTCCGTTTGACCGCGAATTTAATGCCTTTGCTAACCTGCAAAGAAAATCTTCCAACAAAGGTAGGGCTTCAGCCCTTTGGAAGACCCTCGGGTGTGTGTGTTAGTAAGGGCTTAAAAGAATAAGCAAAAGCTGTATGGAAAGAATTAGTTACCTCATATGTGGTTGTCTGGCCTCTATTTATAAACACCCAAACTATCAGAGTCCTGCATGGATTAGTCTTCCAAGTCCTTATCAGGATGGTTTCCAAATCCTATCAGGATTGTCTTTTCAAATCCTATCGGGATTCTGTTTTCAAAGGGATCTCAATCCTTTCTTTATTTCTGCCCTATCTTGGGTTCATTGAATGTAGACGAATCAACCATAGTGGGCTTTTCGGGCCTTAGTATTAATTATATTGTATTTATTATACTTAAGACTTATTATTTTTGGCTCATATCACTTGCCCCCTAATTTTTGGTTATCAATTATTGAAATCAAAAATTAAAATTTCTCTCTCTCCTTTTTTTTTTTTTTTTTTGGCGGGAAGTGTCTTTCCCCGTCAACTTCGGGGTGCCTCCAAAGTTGACTAGCTAAAACAGCTCGTGGCCCGCTAGAATTTACCCCATCAACTTTAGAAGACAGATCAAATCGGTGATTACGTCACTAGGAAATACCCCGTCAACTTCAGGAGTTACCGGGTCAAATTGGCGATTGCGTCGCTAGGAAACACCCCGTCAACTTGAGGAGTTGACGGGTCATAGTGGCGATTGCGTCGCTAGGAATACCTCGTCAACTTTAGGAGTTGACGGGTCATAGTGGCGATTGCGTTGCTAGGAAATACCTCGTCAACTTCAGGAGTTGACGGGTCAAATTGGCGATTGTGTCGCTAGGAAACACCCCCTCAACTTCAGGAGTTGACGGGTCATAGTGGCGATTGCGTCGCTAGGAAATACCTCGTCAACTTCAGGGTGCACTAAGTTGTGGACTTGTGGGCTTTTCGAATCGATTCCCCCGTTTTTGAACAATGTGTTCGTCTAATGGGCTTTCGGCCCATATTGGGCTATTTGAATGCCAACAATCGAGCGATCTCATCCGTTGAATCAAATTTGATCTCAACGGTAACATTTTTTGCTTAGGCGGCTATATATTTCATCCGTGAGGTAAGTGAGTTTTCACTTTTACTCTCCTCAAAAATTTACTCTCACAAATTCATAAATTGTTCTTCTCTACTTAGGCGATTTCCGGCATTTACCACCACTGTGAGGCGATTTCCGACAACCGTAAGACTGTCGTAAGGCGATTTCCGGCAAGCCTTTGCTACCACATTCAATCAAGTGTTCTTCGTGTTCTTCGTGTTCTTCGATTCTTTCACCAAGTTTTTCATCGTTTCCCCTTTTCGATCGCCATGGATTCAGGTAATTCGGCTGAATCTGTTTATTCTCCTATTTCTGAGATTCCTTTTGTTGATCCGATAGATACTACTGAACCTGTTCGTGCTTTAGAGGGGCCGCTTTTGACCCATGGGGGGACACAACCCAATCCATCCCTTCTAAGCCCAGTGGGCCGGGCATTGACCATGTCATCGATGCCCAGCGACACGGGTCTGCCCAAGATGTGGCTGACGTGGCTAGGGATGAAATCCCAAATAATTATAATTTTGATGCTTATAGAAATATTTCTTCTATAATTTCAGAGTCTAGGCTCCAAAAATTTGCCATTCGTCATTGCATATATGCCCCCTACTCTCTCAGGTTACCTATTAAGGCCGATAGGGCCTGTAATGTAGGCACAGACTTGTGCATTTTTTATGATTGTATGGAGGTCGGGCTCTGATTTCCTCTTCATGAATTTATTCCCCGGTTGCTTTCTAGTTACCCTGTCCACCTAAGTCAGGTCACACCTAACGGATGGCAGGTGATCTATGCCTTCCTGCTTAGGTGCATCCAGAGAAACATTACCTCTTCCGTCCGCATTTTTAGATATATGTTCCAGCTGAGACACACTGGGTCTAATAAGATCAATTGGGTGTACTTCCAGCACCGCTCTTTAGTTTCCAAGATATATAATACCGCAACTTTAAAGGACTCATCCAGTGGTTAGAAAAATAAATTTTATTATCTGCACTGGGAAGGGGGGAAATGGGGTGACATTCTTCCCCTAAGGTGGAATATTTTGCATATGGATAAAATAACTTGGGAGGTTTTAGAGGTTGAAAAGGGGATGGCCAAGAAACTAGCGGCTGACGGGGCTGACGAGGACAATGTCATGGATCTCCTTTTAGAGAAAAACCTCATTAGATGGGGTCTCAACCCTGCTAAAGGCCAAAGTATTTTTCTTATTCCTATCTTAATATTGGGTTATATCCTTGACTATCAACGATATTTAATCACTTGTCTTGCTTTTCTTCAGGTTTAGAGCGTGCAAAGGCCGTTTCTTCGAGGAAGGCCAAAAGTAGGAGGGCAGCACAAAAAAGATATAGGGGCGAGGAAGCCCCTTCTTCTGATCAACAAGGGAGTACTATCCCTCCGTTCGCGCCTATCAACATTGAAGTTGAGGCGGAGGATACCCCCAAAGTCTCTGAGGCTTGTGATGATCTTCCTCCTTTTCCCAAAAAGCATAAGGGGGCTAGTTCTGGTCCTAGGAGGGAAATCCCTATCTTCACTAATCCTCAGGATCCCTTCATTCCGGGGTGGCCCCTGACTCGCAGCGACACCATTCTTGGGGAACATGGTCCTGCGATGGAGTTTCTTGTTGGGGCCATGCCCCCAATAGATAAGGAGATTTCCAAGGAGGCTTCTCATCCAACCCTTATCTCCAATTTTGCTCACACATATGCTATGGTAAGTCCTTGTGCTTTTGTACTTTGACAATTTATTAATAAAGCTATTGCTAACTTCTCAATTATCCCTTTAAATTACAACATCATGTATACGCTGCCGAGCTTGCTACTCGTTCTATGAAGGAACACGAGAAGAACGGTAAGCTCGAGGAGGACCTTGCTGAGAAGGAGCACCAGCTGAAAATTGCCCAAGACGAGGTGCGCTCTTACTGCTCGACAAAGGAGGATTTGGAGAAAGAGATTGAGAATAACAAGATATTGATTGACAATCTCTATGATCTGACCGACCAGCTTAAGGCCAATAAAGGGGCTCTAAGGGATGAGCTTGAGAAGGCTCCTGCTGAAGCTGTGGAGAAGTACAAAGCTTCTACACAATTTCAAAAGGATGCCGAGGATGCCTGCTTCGAGTCGGAATACAAAATCATGCTTGGCGGCTATCACCTTTGTACCGAAAAGGTACTTTCCCTCTATCCAGACGTGGACCGCGAGGCCATAATGGAGGAAGGGGAGAAGAAGATGTTGAAGGCTCGACGCCGCCATTCAGAGAGGCAAAGGGTCCCTCTCGAGCAAATCCCTTCAGAGGTTACGGATAGTGAAGATGATGAGGAAGGGGAGGAAGGGGATAAGCCTTCTGAGGATGATCAGGGGCGGCAGGCCCCTTAGACTTAGTTTTTACTTTTACTTGCAACTTTTAATCATTTATAAGACTCTATTGGCCATCGGGCCTTTTTATAATATCTCGCATTTATCTTTACGTTGTTTACGATTGCAAAGGAATTTGAAACAATCTCATCTCTATTTCATCATTAATAAAATAGGGAAAACCCCTTTATAAAATAAGTATTCAACACTTAAAATTATTGATAATAAATTTTAAGGTTGCTTACATGCCATGACCTTGGTACTTCTTGGCCTTCTAAGGTTTGAAGCTGATATGACCCTGGCCTTAGGATTTTCTTGACTTGATAAGGTCCTTCCCAGTTTGGAGTTAACTTTCCAGCCGCAGCTTTTGGGTTTGACACCTCCATTCTTCGAAGCACCAAGTCTCCTTACTTGAAGGCTCTGCCTTTCACCCTTAAGTTATAAAACTTGGCCACCACTTTCTTGTGTTTTTCAATCCTTTGCTGGGCTTTATCTCTGACATGCTCAATCAGGTCCAACCCAGCTCTCATACCTTCACAGTTTTCTTGCTCATCAAAGCCCACTATTCTTACTGAAGGTAGGCCTATTTCAAAGGGAATAACCGCCTCTGTACCATATACTAGGTTGAACGGTGTTTCCCCTGTTGCAACTTTATAAGTTGTTCGATATGCCCATAGGATAGCATATAATTCTTCAACCCATGCACCTTTGGCTTCTTCCAATCTTTTTTTTATTCCATCAATTATGATTCGATTCGTTACCTCCACTTGACCATTGGCTTGCAGATGGCCTACTGAGGTGAACCTTTGGTCAATGTTAAGGTTTTGACATAAGGCTTTGAACCTTCTTTCTTCGAATTGTGTTCCATTATCCATGATAATGACCTGTGGTAAATCAAACCGGCATATGATTGACTCCCACAAAAATTTCTCTGCTTTTTGTGCAGTTTGCGTGGCTAAGGCCTCAGTCTCAACCCATTTTGAAAAGTAGTCAATGGCCACAATTAAGTATTTTCTCTGACCTGTCCCAACGGGGAGCGGTCCAACAAGGTCAATCCCCCACATAGCGAATGGGACAGGAGCGCTAATTGAAGAAAGAAGTTCTGCGGGTTGCCTTACCACGGGTGCGAACTTCTGACATCTATCACACCTTTTTACAAAGTTAACAGCTTCCTGCTGCATTCCAGGCCAGTAATAGTCTTGCCTCATTATTTTATAGGCCAAGGCTCTTCCACCCAAATGTTGTCCACAAATCCCAAAGTGGACTTCTTGAAGAGCCGACAAAGCCTCTTGCGGAGTGAGGCACCTCAAATATGGTAGGACAAACGACCGTTTATATAAGGCATTATTAATAAGAGTATAGTGAGCTGACCTCATGCATATTTTTCTTGCTTCAATTGGGTCATCTGGGAGGATACCTTCTTCAAGATATCGGATGATGGGGGTCATCCAGCAGGCCTAGTGCTCTATGGGCGCAACTAGCTTTGCATCTATAACTGGCGTCTCAACCTCTTCCGCATATACTCCGCTTTCATATTCTCCGAGGTTTCCACTTGCCAATTTAGATAGGGCGTCAGCCCTTTCATTTAGTTCTCTCAGAACATGAAGGATGTCAAATCTTTCAAAGGTGGTTATCATAGCTTTTGCTAGGGTCAAATACTTAGCCATTTTTATATCTTTGGCTTCATATTCTCCTTTCACATGTTTGACCACTAGCTGAGAATCAGTATACACTTGTATAATTTGTACTCCTAAAGCTTTCGCCAGGTTTAGTCCGGTCATCAGGGCTTCATATTCTGCTTCATTATTTGTAGCATAAAACTTAAAGGAGAGGGTGTACTTTACCTCAAAGCCTTCAGGGCTGATAAGGATCAAGCCTGCACCACTTCCTTTTGAGTTAGAAGCTCCATCTACAAACAATCACCATTCTTCTGACTGCCCCCCCTACTTCTTTTAAGTCATCTTCTTCCTTATCTTTTGGAAGGGTGCATTCAACAACGAAGTCTGCCAGAGCTTGCGCTTTTATGGCCGATCGCAGCTTATAGGTCATGTCAAACTCTCCCAATTCGACAGTCGGCGCCCAGTTAATCATTCGGCCAGTTGCTCGAGGGCCGTGTATCACTTTCCTCAGGGGTTGGTCCATGAGCACAACTACCGCATGAGACTGAAAATAAGGTCTCAATTTGCGGGCGGCCATTATTAGGGCCAACACAAACTTCTCCAGCCTTTGATACCTAACTTCAGCACCATACAAGACCTTACTCACATAGTACACAGGTCTTTGAGCATGATCTCTTTCACTAATAAGCACAACGCTAATTGCCACCTCTAAGACAGCCAGATATACGCACAAAACTTCCCATTCGCTTGGCTTAGTTAAAAGTGGAGGAGAAGTTAAGTATACCTTAAGCTTTTCAAACGACTCTTGACAATCTGGCGTCCACTGAAAGTCCTTAGCCTTTTTGAGAGCCTAGAAGAAAGGATAACACCGGTCCCCAGACCTTGACATAAATCTCCCTAGCACGGCTATTCTTCCCGTCAACCTTTGAACATCCTTTACTGTCTTTGGGAGGCTCATGTCCAAGACTGCTTTAATCTTGTCTGGGTTGGCCTCTATTCCTCTATGCGAGACCATCAAGCCCAAGAACTTGCCAGAGGCAACGCCAAAAGTGCACTTGGAGGGATTCAACTTCATTCCATATTTTTTAAGGATGTTGAAGGGCAGAGCCAAATCATCCACATGCTCTCCCCCTTTCAGACTTTTGACTAACATGTCGTCTACATAGACTTCCATGTTTTTCCCTATAAGGGGCTTAAAGATTTTGTTAACCAACCTTTGATAGGTTGCACCGGCATTTTTTAGGCCGAAGGGCATTACAATATAACAGTACAACCCTTGGTCCGTGATGAATGACACCTTAGGAATGTCAACTGGGTCCATACGTATCTGGTTGTATCCGCTGAATGCGTCCATAAAATTGAGGAACTCGTGCCCTGCAGTAGCATCTATCAATAGATCGATCATGGGTAGGGGATAACAGTCTTTTGGGCAAGCATCATTAAGATCAGTAAAGTCAATGCAGATTCTCCATCTTCCATTGGCCTTCTTGACCATTACCGGGTTAGCCAGCCATTCCGGATACAAAATTTCTTCTATGAACTTTGCTTCCAACAACTTTTCTACCTCGTTTTTTATCACTTCTTGTCTTTCCGGAGCAAAAGACCTTTTCTTCTGCTTGATAGGCTTCCTGTAAGGATCCACGTTAAGCCTATGGGTGATGACCTTCGGGTCTATTCAAGGCATGTCCAATGCTGACCATGCAAAGACATCTACGTTCTCCCTCAGAAACGAAGTGAACTTACTTTTTATGCCCGAATCCAACTGAGAGCCGATATAAGCCACCTTCTCTGGGTCAGTATCACTAAGGAATATTTCCTCCAATTCTTCCACAGGCTCCGCTCTTTGCTCCCTTGCCTCATCCCTTGAGTCAAGGGTTTCTATGGGCATTACCTGCCTTCCTTCTTCGCCCATCTTTAATGCCATCAAATAGTAAGTGCGGGCTTGCTTTTGATCGGCCTTGATCACCGCTACTCCGTCTGGGGTTGTGAATTTTATCTTCAGATGGAGAGTAGAAGGGATGGCTTTAAACTGGTTCAGCGACGTCCTTCCAAGGATGACGTTATATGAAGACGGCGCTTTGACCACAAGAAAATTGACCATCTTTGTTACATGCCTAGGTCCTTCTTCCAAAGTCACGGGAAGTAATAAAGAACCCTTTATCTTTGTCTCTACTCTAGTGAAACCGTATAATGGGGCCGGGCACGGAGTGAGTTGAGTGTCGTCGTACCCAATGTCTTTGAAAGCTTGGTAGTACAGGACGTCGACACTGCTACCATTGTCTACCAGCACCCTTTTTACTAAGAAATTCCCAATGGCCACCTCAATCACCAACGGGTCATCATGCGGGAATTTTATTCCTTCGAGATTTTCACCGCCGAATGTGATGGTCATGTCCATCTTTACTTTTTTAGGGGGAGCTTCGATAGCCATGACTTCTCGGACATATGCTTTTTTCGAGGAGCTTGAACACCCGCCTACAGTTGGTCCCCCAGATATTACATTGATTACTCCTCTTCGGGGCTGGTTGTCATTGTTGGGTTTCATTGGGTCTAAAACGCAGCGGTGAAATACAATTTAAAATAAAACAAAATGAAACCCAAACCCGAGAATCTATGCGAAACTATTTAATACAGATAGTTTAAGATTTTACCGATTAATTGTGCGAATCTGAAGCTTTGGTGAAGGTGTTGATCGTCTCCAAATCTTTAACGCAATCCAACAGGACAGCGTTTCTACGGTATCCACACGAACACCCGCGAATCGTCTCACAATTCGAACAAGAAAAGTTACAGTACTAGCTGTATGATCTGTAACTCTTTTTTCTCTCTATATCTCTGAACTCTAGTCTTTCTCTTGTGAGCAACTAGGATTCTTAGAATACGTAAAAACGTTGGATCATTAGAGAATAGCTGATATATCATATATATAGCCTTTCATAGAGTAATTCCAAAACCTAATCTAATTAGGAGACTTAAAATCCGAATTTTTATATTTATTAGATATATATATATATTTAATCAAGTCTCACTTAATTAATATATATATATGTACAAATAAATATATATATATTCGTATTTCCTTCCAAAGGACTCTATTTTATACAAATTACATATATTAATATATATGTATAAGATTTAAAGCCATGATTTAATTAAATCAATCTTATTGATATATTAAAATCATAGACATTTAAATTATATCTCCTTGACGAATGTTCTTTGTGTGTGACCCTGTAGGTTATTATTACGTTGGCAATAATTTTAAATCATATTATAAAATTATAAACAGTGAGCGGCATCTAGTAATACATCACTGTTACCCAAGTAATAATAAAGTCATAGATTCGACGTTACCTTCCGTGACCAATGTTTCAATGTAACTTAATCCTTTTAACCATGATATCTAAGATTAAATTCAAGGCATGGATGTGTTATCCTCTTCATTATTTAATCTTAGTTTTCTTGATCAATGAGTAAACTATATGAAACAAATCTCTATTTGAGCATGGTCATGCATTTTATAGTTTCACTCAATCAAGAGGCCTATAGATATCACCCCTAATTTATAGGAGGGTTAAATTCCATCTACATCATTCTCATTTCTCACATAACTCATTATGCATCCAACAATCACCTTTATCGTCCACCCGGTTAAAGGTGACTTTTGATAATGTCAAAATGCATAACTCCTTATGTAGAAATGTCATGACTTCAGGTCGAAGGACCATTACATCATTGTCACTATGAGAATTATTTATGACACATAGCATAACGCTCCATGTAGAATTCTCATGGTGGGTCTGTCCAGTACTATGTTCTCTAACATGTACCTATGTATCAACTTAATATATCTCGTATATATTTATGACCAATGAGATATGGCCATCAGTTAATCACATACTAGTCTCAATGTATTATTGTTGTCCCACTTACAATGATACTTGACTAGGGACATCTAAGAATAATGATACATCACATACTTATATGATCTCATACTCAAGTCACATACTTGAATCCATATAATTAGTATCATTCTTCTAAGGACATTTATTATGTTAACATTTATATAACGCAGTAAATAAAACATAATAAATTATCATTAACCAAAAACATATAAAAAAATTTAGTGTCACAATCATTACATAATTGGCCACTAGGGCATACACTCTAACAGTCATGACCTTGATTTTCTGGACGTTGGCGCCTGTCTTTTTCTCTCTCTTTTCGAGGTTCAGAGCGATCTTTTTGTACGTACCGTGTCAACTGCCCTTTCCTTATGAGGAACTCGATCTCATCTTTCAGGTTTTTGTAGTCATTGGTATCATGTCCATGATCTTTGTGAAACTGGCAATATTGAGAGGAAGTTCTTTTCGATGGGTCGCCCCTCAATGGCTTAGGCCATCGAATATACGGCTCGGATGCTATCTCCATCAATATTTTACTCATAGACTAGGTCAATGGAGCATACTCATTGAACTTTTGACTTATGATTTTCTTGGAGAAAGATGTTTCCCCTTTAGCTCTTTTCATGGGCTCCGGAACTTTCAGCTCTTCTCATCTGCGCTTCTTGTCCTCCTTCTTCCCAAGATCTCTGACAAGGGACTCCTCTACGACCATATATTTCCCAGCTCGGCCTTGCAACTCGTTCATTGATATTGGAGGCTTCTTGGCTAGACTCATCTTTAAGTGCTCGTTGGTCGTCCCATTTGTCAGTGCCACAATAGCAACCGACTGATCCATACTGGGGACCTTCAAGGCTTCCTTAGAGAATCGAGACACGTATTCCCTAAGGCTTTCGCCCTCTCTCTGCCGTACGTTCATTAAAGAGGCCGAGCTTTTTCCATGCATTTTCCCCCTATGAATTGGTTGACAAACAGTTGGGCAATTTGTGTAAAAGACCCAATTGATGCTGGGGGAAGTTGCCTATACCACTCTTGTGCTGGTCCCTTTAAGGTTTGGGGAAAGGCCTTACACTTGATGGCATCCGATGGATTCAGGAGTAAGAATGTTGCCTCAAACTGTTGTACATGACTAGTGGGATCACCCATGCCATCATATTTTTCTACCGCGGGCATCTTAAAACTGTCCGGGAGCGGCTCGTCCATGATAGCTTGAATAAAGGGTGGGGCAGCTGCCCTATAGACTGCCGTGGATGTGGCAATGGGTTAAGCCAATACACGAGCTTCGAGGCCTATCATAGGCTCACGATATCCTTGGCTGGCAAGCCTCTGCTCCAGCCTACGCTGGACTTCCCTTTCTATGGCTTCCTCGGCCTCATTAGGTTGTCGGGAATTTATTGAGGGTTCCTTTCCATGCCCCCTTTCGAACTCCTCCAATCTATTTTGCAGCTATACAAGACTTGCCCGGAGATCCTCATAACCTTGCGGGGGTGGCTGGTTCCTGCGGGCTTTTTCTCTTGATAACTGGCCCCTCAGATTTTCCTGAGGAGTGGGGTCTCGGGCAGCCGACCTTCTCCGTATCAAAACGTTGCGTAAATCACGCGAATTTCTACACTCGTTATCTTCAGCCTCTGAATCGGCATCATAAGGACCACTGTGAGTCCTCTGTGCACTCTGCGTTCTTCTTACAGGTCTGCGTCCGACCTCTTCATGAGCCGGCTGGGAGTTGATCCCCGCTCTTCTTTCACTCTGTTGCACCTCTTGTTCAGGAGGGGAGGCATACCCAATTGTCTTTCGGGCATGGATCCCCCTTCTCTTTCGCGAGCAATCGAACGAGTGTTCATCATGACTTTTTGTAAGAAAAATTCCCACAGACGGTGCCAATCTGATACGTCAAATTTACGTACCTAGGGTTAGGGTTACAAAACACCCTAATTGTTGACTCCGTTTGACCGCGAATTTAATGCCTTTGCTAACCTGCAAAGAAAATCTTCCAACAAAGATGGGGCTTCAGCCCTTTGGAAGACCCTCGGGTGTGTGTGTTAGTAAGGGCTTAAAAGAATAAGCAAAAGCTGTATGGAAAGAATTAGTTACCTCATATGTGGTTGTCTGGCCTCTATTTATAAACACCCAAACTATCATAGTCCTGCATGGATTAGTTTTCCAAGTCTTTATCAGGATGGTTTCCAAATCCTATCAGGATTGTCTTTTCAAATCCTATCGGGATTCTGTTTTCAAAGGGATCTCAATCATTTCTTTATTTCTGCCCTATCTTGGGTTCATTGAATGTATACGAATCAACCATAGTGGGCCTTTCGGGCCTTATTATTAATTATACTGTATTTATTATACTTAAGACTTATTATTTTTGGCTCATATCACCACCTAAATTAGATTTAAATATCTAGTTTTTACTTAGTTTGTTTGACACTACATAGTTTCGATTATTCTTAATACAGGTTTTAATTAGCATCTCTTAGAATATTGCTAATTTTCAACTTATCAGTACTTAAAATACTCGAAGGACTGAAAAATTCCGCGTCATCTCACACACAACACACACACATGTAAATATACATACCGTGTGTTTCTATATATATCCTTGCTGCAATTTTATTCTCACTTATGTGACTGCATCTTTCAACATTGTTTGTACTAGCTTAAAACTAGATCCATTTACCTCTTCAAAGGTATAAGCCACGCATGCTGATATTTTATGCATGTGCAATACATATTGTTGGCCCCCAAAAATAGAGCATGAGTTATTGGGCCTAATTAAATATACACAGGTGCCCTACCCGTTCTAGAGACTCAACATGAAAACTACAAGTTAATCAGATTGCATCCATTCTAGAGACTCAAAATGAAACCCACAAGTTGGTCAGATTACATGTACGATTCCATAACTGATTATGATGTGTATAAGATTTCCTATAATTAAGGGAACAAGGAAACCTAATTCATACCTAATGGATGTCAATTTAGGTTTCCCATAATAGTCGACTATTGAGTAAATATAAATAGATATCAACCCTTAAGGACAAAGGTACGTAACAACACACACTATTCTAACTCTCTCACACACGAAACCCAAAGACCCTCGTCGTTAATTCTCAATAATACTTATTTTCATGTCAGACCTTTCTCCTAATAACAAACTGTCGTTGGGTTAACCTGTGTTTTATGTCTTTATAGGCTTTCTCGAGAATTGTGGAAATCGTATGTCTAGATTTTTTGGCGTCAACACATATGGACTGTGTATGTTTGTGATTTTATTTAGATTCTTTTGTAATGGTTATGCGGATGACCAACTTTGGAGTGCTTAAACTTTATAGGTAAAAATTATGCAGGTGACTAGACGAAAATTATGTAGCAGTCCTATATATATATATAATAAAAGAGACACTTAAAAATAATAATTCACAAAAAATATTTAATAACAAATGAAAAAACCATATTATTATAAAAACTGAAAACCACGTCATTAAGAAAACTGAAAACCATATCATAAATACATTAATATAACAAAAGAAATTGTTATTATCCTATTCAATTCATAATAAGTATAACAAAATACTTATTGTAACCTACAATTTAACCTACCTAACTTTAAAAAGATTGAATTTTTTTGTAATTTCAAGTGATTACCAAAAAAAAAAAACATTAATGTAACAAAAAAAATGGTTACTATGCTATTCAATTCTTAATAATATAACAAAAATACTTATTATAACCTACAATTTAACCTACTTACCTTGAAAAAGATTGAATTATATTGTCACTTCAAGTTATTACAAAAAAAAAAGTATTAGACCACCTAACCCGCCTAACTTGCTGCCTATCTAATTCATTACATAATTAAGCGTTTAATGAAATTTTATACGGATAGGTGTCTAGTCCGCATAACTGGTCGTCTAATCAATTCAAAACATAATTAAACTCTTAATGAAATTTTATGTGAATAAATATCAGCCTAAACCGTATTTTAAAACACTGTTTACTACTAAAACTTCAAGTTTATTACCTCATTATATGGGATCGACTTAATTTGTATCATTAAGTCACCCCTTAAGCACAACATCAAGAATCTTACAAGTACATTAATCTTTCACTACCCAAAAAAAAATGGTTTGCCATAGCGAAAACCGTCGCATTTAACCAACTGTCGTCACGATAAAGTGTAATCAAAGATATATTAAACAATACAAAATATGATATATTAAACAATACAAAGTCTTAATTTGTAACTCTGACACTTCAAATGAAATGATTAAAAAAACAAAGAAACGAAGTACTCAGATTTCCTAGTATAAGAAAAATAGGGTTACAATACCAAAAGGATTAGAATGGCAAAAAATACTATATAATTTTTTTTTAGTTACATTATAAATATAACTGTTAAGATATTTAAGTACCTAAAAAGAAGTTTATCGGATAAGTGTCAATTTGTGGAGCACTAAAAGTTGTAATAACGACACATTACATACAAACCTCATAGTAAAGGACAAACTTTTCCACAAATTATATTCTCCATTTCTCTCCCGAGGTAACTTTATTCTAAATAGAATACCACTTGCTAATCCCGCCAATTCAAATAAACAACTCGTTTGTAATCAAGGGAATTCGAGTCAACGCCTCACTCTTCTCTCTCTCCTCTCCTGCAATATTATGTATATATATTACACACACACATGTAATCTTTCTATATATAGATATATCATATACGGATTGGGAAGGTTTTGCAATTTTCTTTGATTTTATCCGTTCATGGTTGATGAAGAAATATTTGGTTTAAAACCTGCAGAAACAACATTGATTTTTCCTCTTTTCTTGATAAAAAATTCGTTTCTGAATTAAAGTTTTTGTCTTTTCTCTTTTCTGCTCAATTTAGAAACCTCTGGTTTATGGGTTATGTTCATAGAGAAAGAATACTCTGTGAAAAAGAAGGGTTTGATTCATTTCTAATCTATTTTGCAAATTATGGTTTTGTTGACTGAAACAAATTTTATTTTGGTGGGTTTGTGAAATTTTCATCTGGGGTCTAGCTTTTGATATGTGGCTGCAAGTGATTTATCAGTTTCGGTGACCCCACCTGGGGTGGGGTGATAATATCAAACTTGAGTCCGTCTCTATTATTTCAATTTGTTTTGTTCTAGTTATTGTTATTTATTTATATATTCTTTTTCCTTGGGATAAGTTCCATGTTTTTGAGCTGCTTGAATTTGATTTGTGGGTGCGGCAATTTCTTGATTCTGTATTATAGTACAACCCCGTTTTCCATTTTCACTTTCTTCCGGTTGGGCAAGTGTTAAACAAGTTCAATTTTTGGTGGTGGCAGTGAATTTGGATTGTTGGGGTTTTGACAGTTCTTTGTTTCAGTCGTGAGAAATTGAAATCTTGGGATTGAACCAGCTTTGAATGGCAAGTGAGACAGAGATTGAAGAAAATGGTGATACCAAAGGTAGCATGTGGGTTCTGGAACAGAAGCTTGATCAGCCCATGGATGAGGAAGCTGGAAGACTGAAAAACATGTATAGAGAAAAGGTAAATTTTTGCTTTCTGTTGTACTGGTTCAATTTGGTATGTATAGGATTCAGTTCCATTTGGTACAAGTATTTAAATAATTAGGTGATAGTTCAATTGGTATTTGCTTTTTGATTTCTGATGTTTCTGGCAATAATGGTTAGCTGCTGGAAATTCGATTCTTTTTCCCCCACTTTCCTGTATCTTGGTTAAAATTTGGTATTCTTGCCTGGGACCTCAGTTCAATATTAATTTGGTATTGTATAGAACTAGTTCGATTTATATATATACTACCTTAATTTGGTATATTTGGTTATGATGGAAGGCAATAATGGTTAGCTGCCGCGAGTTCCTGAATTTTTCTTTGTTTCCCCTGGATCTTGGTCAAGAATCAAGATTTGTCTTTCTTGCTTGAAACTTCAACAAATTTTGAAGTAAATTTGGAGTATATGTGTATGGATATGCATTTAATTAGGAATATTGGGTTTCAAGAATAAATAAAGCAAAACCACAATAAGGTAATTTTGTATCTCTGTTGATTGAGAAAATTGTATATAATTCATCTGCAATCTTAATTTCAGTGTTATGTTCAATGATTCAACGTTTCAATTACTTAGTGCTTGTGAACAGTAGTAACTCAAATATCTTTATTTGTTGATCAATTTTTTTAATGCAGAAATTCTCAGCGATATTGCTCTTGCGACTTGCATTCCAGAGTCTTGGAGTGGTATATGGAGATTTGGGAACTTCTCCTCTGTATGTCTTTTACAATACCTTTCCAGATGGAGTTGACGATACAGAGGATATTATTGGTGCACTGTCATTAATCATATACTCCCTCACACTAATTCCGCTTCTGAAGTATGTATTCATTGTGTGCCGGGCAAATGACAATGGCCAAGGTAAGCCAACTTTAACACATGACCTACCCATGATCAGGGGTTTCATATGCAGCAGAAGTTTGTTCGTCTAATCAGTAATCAGAAGTAGTACTGTTAAGACTAATGTACATTAATATGAAAACAATAGATCATAGGCTCGTACATTAATATGTACTACTGGTGCTATTCGTATTTTGCTTTTGTCCTCCCTATTCTCAAAACCAATCTAAGAAACAACGGCATACAGAGAAAAAGGGAAGAAAGTGAAAAAGCATAATAAAGTACATTACACTACAACAATAAATAATTAATAATTGCATAATAGAAAAATAGGAGATTCCATCTGAATCCCTTGTGGCCATATGCCAATGCAATGCAAAATCACATTCTGTTTCTAAGAGGTGTCTGGACTGTAGTCTTCTTTCTGAGCTAAAAAAATAAATGAATGAGTAAAATAGTATAGGAGCTTCAAGAACCTGAAACTTAAACTCTAAAATACAAAAAAATTGAGTATTTATATATAACTTGATTCCTCTATAAAAAAAACAAGTTAATAACAGATGCACTTTTATTAATGGAAAGCTGTTACTTGATGGGTTATAGTCATCTATCTGAACTTGGCATTTGATACCTATAATAGTTTCTCTATGTTTGTTTAGTTTCCCTTTACCCTCTTCCATCTAGAAAGCTGTGGCTCCGGTATAAGAGCTTTATTCTGGTACTCTGGTCATTCCTAGGCTTCCAATTTTTTCAATCTTCTTTTTTTCTGGAGGGTTGTGTGCGTGTGGTGGAGGGGAGAGGGGTGGGGGAGGAAGGATGGTGTGGCATGCTAAGTGTAGACTTGCATGTTTGTTTTCAGTTCTCCTGTTTGTCCTCTAATTTAAAAGCTCTGTGGTCTTTCACTAGTAGTGTCAGGACGCTTGGTTGTTTCCAAACTCCTAAGTTAGTTAAAGACCTTCTATTCTACTCTTTGGGGCCATGATAATATGGCTACCTGTCTCTTTAATGAAATGTGGAGGGAGTAGGCTAAATGGTTGCCTCTGCAGCACGTAGAATGCACATTCCTGTGGTATATATTCCTCATCTTTCCTTATTAGGAGTTCCCTTTCTAGCTTCTTCCAACCAGGGTGTCTTTAGGAAATATCCATTACCAATCCACATAGGATGTGGGGCCAGTGTTGACTTCATATATTGAATTCATATTTGGCTTTTTTGGAATGTTCTTTTTTTTCTTGTCTTTGTTACTTCTTTGGCGACATAGATAGACCCTGTTTGTTTTAACTTAAATTTTAGAGGTTATAGATTCTAGCAATGCAAGTTAAAATATAAGAATCTAGAATCTCTAATATTTAAACTAAAACAAACGGGGTCATATATTGATGAATTTATCAACATAACTCATGTTGTTATTAAAGTGTCTCTTTCTACAACCACTGCTGGTTGCAGATAAAAGTCATTCCCATAAAATGAGAATGTTGAGGTGGATGTCCATTTGTACAAGGACATATAAAAAAATTTAAATAAAAATCGACAGTGAGTTGGGGAGGTATTGGAAGAAGAGTAGATAAGGGAACACTGGTTGAGAGGGTTTCATCGTGATTTAGAGAGATAGTTAGTAAGATGCTCCAATCAAAAAGAAAAATGAAAAGCTTGTGACTAAAGTGATAAATAAAGAAAGAGTTACATCCAACATTACTAATATAGTAAAATGAGAGCAGTATATTGCCATTTGATATGTCATAGGATAGTGCAGTAGAGAAAGGTAGCGGCAATATGGCAGGAAAGAGGTTTCAGTTATTAGGATCTTTCTTTAATATGTTATTATTTTTTATTTTTTATAAATAATACTCTTTTTTTTTTCTTTACTTTCACTCTTTCTCATTATCTTTGTACTTTTTATTTTATGTTGGTTAGACCATCAACCCTAACTAGTTTGGAAGAAAGGTGGTATTGATGTTTGATATTAAATGATTGAAGCCTGATTTTGAAGGGTCAAGGAAGAGATTATAATTGGAAGTTTTTCTACTAAGAAATTTACATATAAACTTCCACTGATATGGTATTCATAATTTTGTGTCAGTATCTTGTCATCTTGACAATTGCAATATTTACCTCCTGAATTTTATTCAGAAGTAAGAGAAGATACCTTTTCATTGCTCAGGCAAAACCTTTGATATATACTCGCTGCTATGCTGATTGTATTACCATCTTTGTGATTGTGATATTACCTCCTGTGTTTTCCATTTATTTGGAAGTAATAAACAATATACTGATTTACTGATATTTATATGCATCAGTAGACTTAGCTTTTTCATTGTGCAGGTGGAACCTTCGCTCTCTACTCACTGCTATGCCGCCATGCAAAAGTTAACACAGTTCCGAACCAACACCGGACTGATGAGGAGTTGACAACTTATAGTCGTAGCACTTTTCGTGAGACTTCATTTGCTGCAAAAACAAAGAAATGGTTGGAGGCACATACATTCAGAAAAAATATTCTTCTTATGCTTGTCCTTGTTGGTACTTGCATGGTAATTGGTGATGGAATTCTCACTCCAGCTATATCAGGTATCCTTGGTTCACTATTCTGTTATTTGGTAATACTGCAAAGTTCTTCGTGATTGAACTTTTTGGAGTTTTTTTCGCTTTTTCTTCTTCTTCTTTTTTTTTTTTTAACAACCATTTGAAGCATTACTATATATAGCTTTATATTCTGTCCTTTTCCGTACAAGCTTCTCAAATCTACATTAATGTGGATAGACACGATTATGTGAATATATGTAAGTTTCTACTATTGAAAGTACATATGAGAAAGCCGATATTGAATGTCTTTGGTGAATTTATAAGCATCCTCTAAGTTGATTCTGTGGAGATAGCTTGAAATGTATGATTGTTCAATCTATTCATCTCATGCTATGCTAAACATAATTTTTTATTTTGAGTACAATTGCACAAATATAACAATTTATAGTTATTAAACCGTGAATTATTGTGTATGAAAAATCCCCATATCATATATTATGTATTGTCAAGTGCATCATATTGTATATACAAATTGGAAAATGTTCCCTGCCCCCTACCTCCAAAAAAGATTCAAAATAAAAAAAATCCTAGAAAAAAAGTAAGTCTAGTCTGAATCTGGTGAATAGGCAATGTTAAATTTTACGTGTACGCATGATAGTAAGTCCCTAGCAATTATTTTATCCATTTTAGAGTAATGAACAAACAAAACATAAGAGTTAAAGGGTAATTTTTTTTTTTTTTGACTATCTTCTGTCAGACTAAATCATGAATCTCTTGTTCAAATTCATGGAGCCGAAACCAAGCAGGCAAGCAAGCAGAGTTCCCACGGTCACTTGCTTGGCAGGGTTTTCTTAAGTATATGCCTTGTCATCATTTACATGTTTTAAAATTAGAACAGGGGTGATACATCTCCTAAGAAAAATATGTTTAGATCTTTAGCTTTACTTTGCCAGCTATCCAATACTTTTTCCAATCTACTTTATAATTCTCACAGGAATCTTTATCTTTCAGTTCTTTCAGCTTCCGGAGGAATCAAGGTGGACCATCCCAAGATGACTAATGGTACTAATTTAAAAACTAGACGATCCTTTACATTTTCGTACTTCTTTTCAATACATGTGTGTGTGTGTGTGTGTATACATGTGTGTTATATTTTATAGCAAGTTCATAACTTCACATCGGTTTGTGCAATGTTAAGTTTCTTGTTATTTGCTGCAGATGTAGTTATAATTGTGGCTGTTGTCATACTAGTTGGTTTATTTAGCATGCAACATTATGGGACAGATAAAGTTGGATGGCTCTTTGCACCAATTGTATTGCTCTGGTTTCTGTTAATTGGAGCCATTGGCATATACAATATGTGGAAATATGACAGAACAATTCTGAGGGCTTTTTCCCCTGTTTACATATATCAGTATTTTAGAAGGGGTGGAAAAGATGGTTGGACCTCTCTCGGTGGGATTATGCTCAGCATCACAGGTTCTCTCTTTCTTGTGCTTTCGCATCTTCTACTCTCAATTAAATTAGAACAGAATATATCATGTAAAACATGGTGTTTCCCATTCTTAGAATAAAGAGTAAATGTGCATCAACTATTCAGTGAAGAAGGCTAATCCTGGCAGTTCAATGGTGCCTACAATTGCAGGGACTGAGGCTCTTTTTGCTGATCTTGGCCACTTTCCAGTTTCAGCTATACAGCTTGCTTTCACAGTAGTAGTGTTTCCTTGTCTTCTATTAGCCTATTCTGGACAAGCAGCGTACCTCATGAAAAACAAGGATCATGTGCATGACGCGTTCTATCGTTCTATTCCAGGTTCACTCTGATATTCAACTTTCTGTTACACACTTACACTACTGTCTCATACTGGTTCACTCTAATAGATATTTGACAATATAGTGAGCATGCTAAATTAAATTTTATCTGATTATTAAAACAGAAAATTTAATTAATCAAAAGCTACAGCAATACTTCATGGACCTAAAAAGTAAATACAGTAAATATCCAATAAAATGAGCATGATAAATTGAATTATCTACTTAGAATCTGATTACAAAAATAGAAATGCAGAACCTTCTACTAATTAAAAGATGCTGGGTGTTTCATTGACCTAAAGAGTGATCTTTTTTCTTTTCCTTTTTTCTTGCTAATTGTAACTCTAATAGAAAGGGAGAACATAAATTACAATGGCTAAAGGGCATCCTTCAGCAAGACGAATCTCATAAGGAGAAAAGCAAGCGAATATAAGACTGTCATTAGCTTACATTACCAGATGCCAATAGGAAACCCAAAGAGTGAATTTAGTAAACATATATACTTAATATTGTAACACTCAATATGAAAGTAACCCAAGTGGGATGACCAAAGATATGGCATGTCTGATGGAGATGGGTTTTCAATTTTGCAGACAGTATGTACTGGCCAATGTTTATAATTGCTACTTTAGCTGCTATTGTTGCAAGTCAGGCCACCATATCGGCTACTTTCTCAATAATCAAGCAGGCCCATGCACTTGGCTGTTTCCCCAGAATCAAGGTTGTACATACATCAAAGAAGTTTCTTGGGCAGATATATATTCCAGATATCAATTGGATCCTTATGATTCTATGCATTACTGTGACTGCTGCATTTCAAAACCAAAGCCAAATTGGCAATGCCTATGGTAAGTGTCATACAAGAAATTCAGTTTGCTTGTCTGCTTTCAGTGATAAAGTAAAAACTCCAGAAAAAGAATTTTCCTAGTGAATTGTTTCTGGTAATAGCTTTTTGAATCAGTTGATGATGGGACTAACACGTTTGATACGTTTTCTTAATGCAAAAACTTTTCTACCAATTGAATCAGATGCTCTGCTAAGCTTATCAGAAAACTAGATATGTGCTGATATGATATAGATCTCATCTCTCAACAGGGACGGCAGTAGTTATAGTCATGCTAGCCACCACACTTCTCATGATTTTGATCATGTTACTAGTATGGCGCTGCCACTGGATTCTTGTCCTCGTCTTTACACTTTTCTCCCTGCTGGTGGAGTGTACGTACTTCTCTGCTGTACTTTTCAAGGTTAATCAAGGTGGTTGGGTACCACTGGTGATTGCAGCTGCTTTTCTTGTAGTTATGTCTGTTTGGCATTATGGTACAGTGAAGCGTTATGAATTTGAAATGCACAGTAAGGTCTCTGTCGGATGGATTCTAGGCTTAGGTCCCAGCTTAGGACTGGTCCGCGTCCCTGGTATTGGACTTGTATATACAGAATTAGCAAGTGGGGTGCCTCGCATTTTTTCACATTTTATCACAAACTTGCCAGCAATCCATAATGTAGTCGTTTTTGTCTGTGTTAAGTACCTCCCAGTTTACACAGTCCCCGAAGATGAAAGGTTTCTAGTAAAGCGTATAGGAACCAAGAATTTTCACATGTTCCGCTGTGTTGCAAGATATGGCTACAAGGACCTCCACAAGAAGGATGATGATTTTGAAAAGAAGCTTTTTAATAACCTCTTCATGTTTGTTCACCTAGAGTCTATGATGGAAGGATGTTCAGACTCCGATGAGTACAGCTCGTGCCAGCAAACTCAGCAGTCAAGAAATATGGTGTTAGCAAATAACGTTGTTGAAACACCTCCCTCCACTATCAACACAATCTCATCGGTGGACTGCATTGTTCCAGATCCAGTCCATGCGAATCACACCGGCATGTCATCTGGGCAAGTGAGCAGTCACACTGAGGTCGACGAAATGGAGTTCATTACAGCCTGCAAAGATGCCGGGGTGGTCCACATTCTTGGAAACACAGTGGTGAAAGCAAGGAGGGATGCTGGGATCCATAAAAAGATAGCTATTGATTACATATATGCCTTTTTGAGAAAAATATGTAGGGAGAATAGTGTGATCTTCAATGTTCCTCATGAGAGCCTGTTGAACGTTGGGCAGATTTTCTATGTGTGATTTTCTGTTTGTATCATAAACTAGAACTATTTATGTACATTATCTAAAAATTTTCTTCATGCCCCTATAATTTGTTGGCACTTATTTTAGAAATTTATTTACCTTATGTGCTGGTCTATCTACCACATTATGCAGGTTAGCTTCGTCCTATCTTATAAGATAAACGTGTATATTATATTCTAAAAGTAAGTAGTTCATTTCATCAAAAAAAATTTAAGTGTTTTTCGATAAAAGCCAATATGCTTCTGTTGATCCCAAATGCCAACAATCCAATATTAAGTTAGACTTGATATTTGAACAAGAATAATAATAGAATAATTTCAAGAAAGAACGGTTTTAAGCGAAAGTGAAAGTCCTATATGGGATAACACAAGTTTCAGACTTCCAGTAAAATGTAGTTGAACTAGCTTGTATCTCATTATTATTTCATGCTTATTATTTAGCACTTCACAAAGGGAAATATAGTTTAAATTAAGCACAGCAACAGGACGGATATAGACGGGAAATTGTTTTCAAACTCTATCTGCTAAAATTACATAATTTTTTAAATTTGTCTTAATACTTCTATCAAATCCGTCTCATCCCCACTCAGTTACCCAAAATTATTTTTTTAATTTAATTAATATTTTTCGTTTGTTTTTTTTTTATATTATTCTCTTATAAAATCTTCTAAAATTATTATAAAATATATTTTATATATAAATGGGTCGGAGTCAGAATTAAATAAATGAGAAAATAAATCACATACCCTACCCTAATTCTAAATGATTCAAATAATAGATTCTATTAAAATCAGAGTTAAACTGAGTATTAACGTTTCGAGTAAAGTTATTATCTATGGTTTAAATTAATAGGTTAATTAGTAAATGTTAATCTCAACTTTTAGCTGTAAATGTGTTGATTGAAATGAAAAAAATTTGAATTCAATTAACGAGTCTTACTTCTGAGTTACGTGGGCCTAAAAAGAAAACTTATTAAATCCGGCGGGAATTACTTAAAAAACAATATTGATATGTATCTGTGTATTATAATTAAAAAAGATATATAGATATGCATTTATTATCCAAATCTTCTAAAAGATTTGGTAAATTATTAAGTTTCAAGATAAATAGCTTTTCTAAATTAAAAAAAATTAATATCTTGAACTCGATAATCCAGATTCACTCAAAGTCGAGATACCCATTAATACGCTCAATATGCCTTTCAACAACTTGAAGAACCCAACTTTTTCAGTTAAAAAACATAGCGCTAAAAAAAAAGTACCTAACTATTTCAAGAAAACCTCATCCCACAATACAAACATCTTTTTCTACGAAAATCGAAACCTCCCCTCAAGAAATCCTCAACCAAAACAACTCCCCTGTACTCAATCAAATACATTCATAGTACTTACACTATGTATATAGATAAAGATGTTTGCATATAATTAATGCAGAAACCAATGCATATATTGGTGGAAAGAGGAGGAATGAAGTTGGTAGCAAAATGGCAGCAATTTCAAGGAGAGAAGAGACAAACACGCAATTGATGAGGGGGATGATGATGATGGAATACACACAATTTTCACACACACCCACTTTATCTGTTTGCAATGGGATTTGGATAGGTTTGAGGAGAATGGGGGAAGATGAAAAAGTGGAAATTGCATGTAAAGTTAGCAGACTCTGGTTCTATCCTTTCTTGAGGAAATCGGGGGGACAACACCTATCATTAATCTGCAAGTTCCAATAACAGGAAAACTTACGATATTCTTCGTCGGCGGGGTGAACTGATAACCAGGCCAAGTTTCAGACTGCCGAAGATCGGGTATCTTCTTGACACCACTTTATTCTTTCATATAGAAAGAAAGGCCAAAGAAAGATAGAGAAGAGATAGGCTTCTGTAGCCAGACAACCGAAGTCAGAATGTGAGACAGGTCATCTGCGGAACAATGGAAGCCAAGATCTAATTCAAGTTTTTTCTTATGTAGTGGAAACGCCTTCAAATCTGAAGTTTTAAAAAAAAAATAGGATTCTAGTCGATGAATCTTGAAAGGAAACATGTCCCACAGTAAACAAAGGAAATTCGCCGGTTCGATCAAAAAAAATTCTTGTTTTTTGACTAATAGGCTACGCCAAGGGTGCTACGAAATGAAGTGGCCGGTGTAGACCCATCATGAAGAACAGGGTAGGAAGAGGTGTGCTGACTGAAACCGGTCACTACTTACAAAGCTCCAATAAGGTATCGAGAGGGCTATCACAGTCAGGTGCGAAGCAATTAGCCCCTGCTCAATGCTGAAAGTGTTCCCTTCTGAGTCACCGGAAGCGCCTCGGAAAGCCGGAAGTGATCTTAGAAACCAATCGCGTTCCGGGAAAAAATCTCAATATCGTATTCGTCTAGAAGAAAAACAAAATCACCTAGTAACCAAGCAACAAAGTTGCCATTTAATCCTCTTCGCCTTGGCCTTGGTAAAAGAAAGCAATAAATCATTTGTACTCATAACTCAAGTTGGATAATTTTCAAATAGCGCAAAAGAAAATCAAATCTTTAGGAAATTTATTTCATTTATTGAATGGTCTTTAACCCCCTTTTGTTTGTCTCATTTAAAATTTAAATTGCCCCATAAGCGGGATCACCACCCAATAGCATGTTGCCGCCAGAAGCAGAACCCCGTAAAAGACAATGAAAAACAGAAGGCGACCGGAGGGTAGCCGAGTTGCTCTGCTGGCCTCGCGCTCCAATTCTGTAGTATACCCATTTATTATCTAGTGATAGATCACGTAGTGCCTATTCTTTATTTGCTGAATGTCGATGTGAGCTCTTGGGGAAGATCAGCCTGTTATCCCTAGAATAACTTTTATCCGTTGAGCGACGGCCCTTCCACTCGGCACCTGCTCATCTTCTGAGTCATTTGAGAAAGACATGATAGGCGAATGACGTAAAAGAAACTCCTATCCGAGAAAGTGGTCCGCATCTTCACAGACATGTCTATTTCACCGAGCCTCTCTCCGAGATAGTGCCCAGATCGTTACGCCTTTCGTGCGGGTCGGAAAAAAAAACCTGGGGAGTATCACCCAAATCATTGGTCCAGTACTAGATGTAGCTTTTCCACCGGGCAAGGATCTTCTTGTGTTGGCGCACGGCGTCTTTTTTGAATCTAGGATACCAACTCAAAACCTCTGCCGGCTGTTCTTAATTTGAATGATTACCCGATTTAATTAAACGTTAAAATTATATTAGTGCTGGCCTAGCCGCTTTCGCTACCCATTCTTTTCACCTTGCCTTTGCGTTACTATACCTTCACTGACTGCTATGCCTCGGCCATTCCACACGCTGAGGCGTGGTTATCTGAAGTGGATTCTCTTTAACAGAATATATTATTTCTTGTTACGGAGCCCGTAAAGGGGTTGTAGATACTGCTGTACGAACCTCAGATGCTGGGTATCTCACGCGCAGACTTCCGTCTCCAAGTAAAACCTTGGGGCTAGCTGCATGGCCTCAACCGGTTCGTTATCAGAATCTAAAAAAGGGCGCCCGAATCGGACCGAACCTTTTGCCAGGCTATTGTTCTTTTGTTCCCTCAAAGTTATGGAGTAAGACATCGCAATCAAGAAAGCCCCCTTTTTTGATAACTTTTATCAATTTCTTTATGCTTGTTCCTGAAGTATAAAACGCCCGGTTCACTCCAATAGTTCAGGTCTTACAGACGGAACTGTTATCGAAGGAGTCAAAGTGTCAATTTGTAATCTTCGTACGCTAGGCAAGCAGTTAAAGAAGCTGTTAGTCCGAGCTCCTCCGATCCTTATTCCCACCTCTGGCTGGTCAATAGGGAGTCCTTGGCTTTCTCACTCCACTCGAAAAGAGAACTCTTCTCAGTGAGAGCCCCCTAACCCAACCCGGGAACGGACCGGAGGGAACCGCATCTTTTATCTTGGCCGGAGGAGAAATTACCAAACGTCTGGCATTCCCTCGGCATCACACTGGTCTGGGGTTCCCGAAAGAATTCGAACAATCACTTTGAAGTCATCCATCACTACAATAGAAAAATAGGTCCTTCCCTGAAGTCCTTTCTGCCTAGCCTTCGGGAATGAAAGTCAGTGCCCCCTTATTTGCCGATCTATTCAATGCTGGAATCAGGCCTGCTATTAATGTCGGTATCTCCGTTTCTAGAGTGGGATCCGCAGCTCAAATTCGTTTGCCAGAACCAAGGGGTCTTTCTGTGGAAACCTCCACGAACAATCGTCGTGCCCATTTTGTTTCTAGTATTTACTAGTGGATGTAATCCTTCTTTCCTTTTTACTTTCTATAGTGGAGATAGTCGCACGTAATGACAGATCACAGCCATATTATTAAAAGCTTGTGGTAAGAATGGATTTCGTTCTAGTGCTCGAAAATAATATTCCAGAGCTTTCGTATGTTCCATTTATTAAAAAGCATACTCGCTACGCCCCTTAGTCGAGTGAAGTAACCCGAGGGTGATATAATACGCTCTTTGGCTCTTTGTCCTATATCAACAAACAGGTTGGTACAATCGGAGGTATCACCATATTCAGGATTCAAAGAAATACCGTACTGGTCTGGCTTTTTTCGACCTGATCCATCGAATAGAGTAGCAATTTCTTTCCCGGGAGCACATCATATTTTTCTTTTTTACGATAGCTTTCAACTGAGCGGCAGACCCGACGCGACTGACAGATAAGCCGACGTTAATAGCAGGTCTAATTCCGCGATAAAAGAGCTCTGTTTCTTTTCTTTCTAGAAAGGAAGTTTCATGAGTTGAATATAGATTTTCGTTTTTTATTCATCATTCGGGTTGATGAGACGAGCCGTTTATCATTACGATATACGATAGGTGTCAAGTGGAAGTGCAGTGATGTATGCAGCTGAGGCATCCTAGGGAATGGTGTAGGTGGAAAAGAAGACAGGAGAAAAGACTGTTACTCTCCATATTGGACTGTACCTGGGATTGGCCGATCGGGAGCAGCCTAAACCGTGAAAACGGGGTTGTGGGAGAGCAATACAAGCGTCGTGCTGCTAGGCGACCGTCACATGTCTGATCTGATTGAGAAGTGTCTGATTAGAAGGGCTCGGTATAGGAATTCCAGTTCAAGCCACTGCCTATGAGTCGCCGGCTCATTCTTCAACAGGCACGCGGTCAGAGCCCCAGGCTCCTCCTGCGGCGTTTTCGCCAGACGGTCTTTGCCAGTAGTGCCATCCTCCCCGCTGGCTGTATGGGCGGGTTGTCCCTCGCTGCTGCGTTCTGGATTTGTTTCTGTCTTTTGTTGAATCTTTTTCACGGCTCGATAGATAATTTGATAAGCCAATGATTATATGACCGACATAAGACTCGACTTGTTAGATATTACGGAGGTTCAGTGAGCACCATGCCGAATCTCCCTACCATTTTCTTCTCTTCCACTTTGGCCAATATGAGTTCACTGATCATGAGGTAACGAAGAATAAAGAAGCTATGGATACAACCTTAGCAAGTAAAGATGGAACGAATCTTCCTTCCTGTTATATGTACTGTAACATTAGCGTTCTTCGAACACAACAACAACATAACAATGCATACTGTTACAACATAGCTACAGGAATGGTATAACCTCGATACATAATCATGAACTGATTAACTTCGTATTGGAGGAGTCGCTGCTGATTTACCTCATGGCTGGATAGATAAATGAAAGCAAAAGCGATTCCCGTAGTAGCGGCGAGCGAAATGGGAGCAGCCTAAACCGTGAAAACGGGGTTGTGGGAGAGCAATACAAGCGTCTAGTCCCATTTTAAGCAACTATGCAGAGTCAAGCTTAATGGCTATGAGTGACTTGGTCTATAGTGGGCTTACTACTTAGATGCTTTCAGCAGTTATCCGCTCCGCACTTGGCTACCCAGCGTTTATCGTGGGCACGATAACTGACACCTTTCTTCTTACATCAACCAATACGGGAATGGATTCGGGTGAGCCAGCGCCTCGCATATGGGTAGCAAGAGGGCGCTTATGCCCCGACGGTGGGGCCTTATGGGGAAGGGCCCGTACACATCTTCTCTTTGCTTTGTTTCCCGGGCAGTTACAGACAGAGTTTTAATTGAAAAGGTCAAATCTTGGTAGTGATGAGAGCGAAGACGCTGGGTTGCTGAGAGGCATCCTTGGGGGTCCCACTTTGGGTGATTTCGTTGCCTCGGGTGTTTCTCTCTCTTCATTGCATCATGGTACGCGCACGAACTCCCGCTACATTGTCAGCTTGTGCCACCGGGGTAGCCGTTTTGTATATGCCTACCCACTTTCTCTCTCTAGCCTTCTTTTTCTGCTACATATGTATATCCCACCGAATGCTCTAGTCCTGTATCTCTTTGAGTCTCTCTATATAGCTTTATGTGAAAGTTCTGTGAATTTAGATGCTTTTAGAAGTATTTCTTGTTATTGATCAGCTAGTAAGTTTGGTATGTATAATTCTTTGTAGGGGTGGTGCTTCGTTAGCTCATTTGATGGTTGATTTTTTGTGGGTTTTTAATTTCTTACAGAATCAATTTATTTGTTTATGGTTTTGTTGTTAAGGTTTCAACAAGTATTTCTAGTTAATTTGATCAGCTAGTAAGTGTGGTATGCATAATTCTCTTAATGGATAGTGATTTTTAGGTTCATTTGATGGTTAATTTTTGTGGGTTTTTAATTTCATACAAATTTAGCTGATTTTTTTGGAATTTTTTTTTCTTTTTTGTTAATTTCAATGGTTACACTGTTTCATTGCACTGCATGTCTAAGGCATTAGCTTCAACTTTGTGGTATTAGCGTTTGATCATCTATCTGTGTAGGTTGATGATCTAAGTCTCTTGAAATAATTTGGGTTTTATTACTGAAATATGATTTTTGATGAAGGGGTTGTAGTATAAACTTCAATTAAGCCCCTTGTTACCTTTGATTTATTAGTTTACAGGTGGTTGAATTTTGTGGAAGATATGGTCAATTACGTCGAGCTAATGATTTGAACACTTAAGTAAATGATCACTCATAATAACTAGGTTAGTGGCTATGCTTCATCTAGATGTAACCTAGATTTGTAATTTGAGAAGCCATAAATGGAATAAACTTTTATTTTTGAAAAGAAGTATTTTATGCTTCGCATGCATTGTTGACTTAGGGCAGAGTGATTGATCTGACCCATGGTTTTAGTTCGTTTCACTAGCCAATCTAAAATATATAATGAAATTTGATAGAAATCCAGTTTGGCTTGGGATAATTAATCCGTGTTCTTTTGATTAGCTAAAAAAATTTCCCCTTATAAATGTGTTACCTTTAATAGGTTTTCAATCTTCTTTTTCATTAGCTAAACTAGTTTCCCCTTATATAAATGCATTACCTTTTGATTTCAATCTACTTTAAGTACAATAGTTTGACATTGTCAATATGGTCATGATGTTTCATTTAATCTAGTTACACTACAACAGACCTGCTTACCTTTGTTAAAATTCTGTACAAGTGAAGCCTGAATCAGTAACGTTGTTCTACGGCATGAGTACATTTTAGAGTCTTACGCATTGTTGAACATTTCAAATACCTTATATTGGATCCGCATTGAGTCTCACAACTTGGAGTACCAAACTGAATGATATTCAGTATTACTTCTTAAAGGTATATCTAGATTTTTGGTTGATTTATTCGCTTTTATTGCCATTCATTTTAGTCTCTTAAGTTTGGTTATAGTAAAGCACATATCTTGAATTATCATTATGAAAAATTTGAACCTGAATCCATGCTTTCAAGTTGACTACTCATTGCAAAAGCATCTTTGGCATCAAATTAATATTTGATAGGTTAGTATTTATCTACATCTGTATAATAAGATTCGGTGTTGACTTCTTTCATTGTTTGCAGGAGAAGAAACATCAGAATGAGTTTCAAGCTCATTATTATCTGTAGGTTTAACCATAAGGTTCATATAAAGTGTGAAGTGTTTAAAAGATGGATTTAAGTTTCTTTTTGTATTAAATTGTGCATGCTCAACTATTTTGGGGGGGCATAAATTGTCTCATGAATTAAAAATTTAGGAAAAAACTAACTGAATTTCTTCCATCTCTTCTTTTTTATTGAGAGTTTTTAGTTAGAAGCTGATAAGTTTCAATTAGTTTCTGAACATAATTATGTGTATTTCTAAGGTTCTTTATTGACTTGTTACATGTCATCTGTCCATGACTCAGGAAAAATATGGAGGATAACAGCTTTGAGACTATTAAGAAGAAAGGACATGACGGGGTGAATTATCTCTTTGTTTATTCTCCCACTTATTCATCTGATTTAATTGACTGGAAGAAGAAACAACAAAAGAAGATTATAAGGATAAGCAAATGACAACATATAAGATGTTAAAATTGCTTTGAAATCCTTGTATTGCTGTCATTGTTGGCCAAAAAGCAATCTTTTCATTCAGCAATTTATTATCAGCTTTTCTTGACGTTATCAACGCAGCCCTTTTATATCGGTTATGCATGGTCCATCAGGCATTTTGCTTTTCCATGTTTTTTAGTTATGCTATGATGTGATCTCTGTATATGAAAACTGTTCGAAACAGATCGATAATTTCCGTGAGTGTGTGTGTATAAATTTATATATGTTATTCTTTAGTGGCACTGCTGATTGTATCACAAACTATTAATGGCTTTAGGTTTTGCCTTTTCTTTTAAATCCCTTTCCAGCACTTTTATGAATGCATGGTTAGTGATCTTGGCGGCCGCTTGCTTTGTTGTGATTGCTGTCCAGGAACTTATCATCTTCGATGCTTGGATCCTCCTCTTAAGGTATAGTCTCCTTGTGTAATGCAGTGATGATGCTGATGATATATATACACACACACACACGTGGTTGTGTGGCAACCAATGGACATATTACACATTTTAAACCACCTAATTTCTTCCGGTGAATTTCAAATGGGAACGACCAAGATTTAAATCTTGTAACCTCTTACGATGTGCTTATTGTGGAAGATAAGAATAACCTTCAGGAAAGTCCTACCCTATTTGGGGAAGATTGAATCCTTGGGGTAAATATTTTTGAGTTTTGCAACTATTTCTGGCAGAAAGTTAGCATAAACCAATATTTCCCCTAAAGGGTTGAACCTTCTCCAAATAGGGTATATTGTCATTAACTTGCGCTACACAAAATAGGTTAAGATGAAATTTCCATAACCTTAGTTGTTCCATGCGATAATGGATGGAAAGAGACTAGGTGGTTCAAATTGTTTCATGATTGCTAATCCCTATGGATCATTCCCTTTTATTTATCTATTTACATATGTGTGCATGTGTTTACGTATGTGTGTTTCTTTCATTTTATATTGATTATGCGCTTATATCTATTTAGCTGCTAAATACATTTCTTTTCATTGTTGTTGCACACTTTTTGTATACTCATTTACTCCAGCGCATCCCAAGAGGCAACTGGAAATGCCCAACCTGCTGTCAAAACGGTGATTCACATGACGAAACCAATTATTCAGGTCCTATGTCAAAGGGGGCAAGAACAAATCTTACCCTTGAAAAATCTGAAATTGGAAATAAATTGGATGACGGTACAGAATTGCCTGAACATTCTGAAAGCTCTATCCACAGGAAGAAACAATCATCAGGCAAAGAAAAGCCTTCACCATCTCGACAAGTTCAGTTTGTGGAAGATAAGCTGGAATCTTCCTTCATAAGCAAGAAAGGTAGTCCATCTTGTGATGGTTTTGGAGAGGGAATATCAATTCTGAAGGTTGATAATGATGAGAAACATGAGTTGTCTCCAACACAGAGAGAAACAAAATCAATGTCTCTTGCTGACGGAATCTTTTCTCATCCTACCATTATGGGTTCAGAGAAAGAAAATGCTGATAAAAGTTCTGCTTCGTTGCATAAGAACGGATCTTCATCAAAAAAGCTTGTTCCTGAGATTGACAGTGCCATTCAGAAATCCAGAAAGAGAAAACATAAAGCACTTATTGGTGGAAATCAAAAGAAAACTAGGACTGATAAGAAAAAGAATGAAGCCAACACAACTAAAAATCATGGGTCCAATGACATTTGTGCCAGTCCTCAAACTAGTGAACCTCACAAACATGGCAAGGAAGTTAAACGTGGTGCTTCTCGGTCTCTGCTTAAAGGTGATAACTTAATGGACGTAGACATACCTCTGGAAGATGAGGTATAAATTCTGACAAGCTTTGTCATTTTAATGCTCTCCATATACAGTAGCCATGCTGCATGCTACATTACAAATTGTAGAAAGAATTCATTATTTTCTCATATCAAATGCGTGATGTAATGATGTGTGTGTGGTGTCTCTGTCTTGCTGTTTATTTATCTATATGTCTGTCTATATGACTATATCTATACAAACATACATACATGTGTGTGTGTGTGTATAACACATTTTAGGTGATATAACATGTACATATATCCACAGTTACTAATTTGAATTTGCATAACCTTGGTAGTCAATTTTGCTCCAAGTCACATGGTGTGATTATATAGAGTGCGTCATATCTAAGTTCATATAATAGTTATTATTTCGGCATAACTTCTAAGTTCTTTGGATATTAAGCATAGTACAACGACTAAATAAACTTTAGCAACAGGCCAATGGTTGATGCATAGTTTCTACAAGTATAGGATTGCTGAGATTTTAATATATTTACAGTTTCAGTGACTTAGACAGCCTCAGATAGATGCATGGCAAGGTAGTTATTTGGTAATTGGGGGTGTACCATCTCTAAAACTATCCTCTCCAAAGTTTGTTTTTAACATTTCAGTGTCTTAATATAGTGAGCGTCGATAATCTTTGAGGTTTTGTACGGTTATCATCAATGTACTAGGCTAAATGTTCCAAAAGATTAATACCTTGCTTCCATTCCATGTGCATGGTATGGCATAGTTCTTTTGGGTTAGTTAATCTCCCATTTTTAATCTTATGTTTTCCCCTACACTGCTGAAGAATAGATGCTGCACTGGTCTTTTTCATGTATGGATTAGATTTCTGAGTTGACTCGTGATGATTAGCTGAGGCCTTGTATTTCTCATTCTTCTTGTCAACTACTAATCTTGGTAGTTTGTTCAAGAGTTCAGTTCTTCAATGTTGTAGTGTAAATCTGCTTTCTCATTGTTTTCCTGACTTCCGTATCATTTCATGTTCCTGAGAAAGCTGGAATTATTATCTTTTTTATAGTGTGTTCTCATTATCAGATATATATTAAGTACATGCAGAAAAGGAAGTTTGGTCCACTGACTCAAATCTATTGCTGCCTAATGAGAAAGATTGGGAGCTAACTATGTTGTTCATAGCTGGGAATCATGATTCAAAAAGTTACTTTTTTTGATACATGTAGATATTTGAGGATGTGAAATTACATCATTTTACTTCAGTTTAGCATTCAGTAGGGAAAAATAATAATGAACCAGTACACTATTGTTTTATGGTTGACGAGTTCAAGCTCAAAAGAGAAAGATATTAACCAAGTGAAACATATTTATATAGTAATATATGTTCGTTTTACCCAAGAGCAATCTAAATTATCATGAAAAACTATTCATTCGGTCATGTATGAAATCTGTTTTACTTAGATGTGTTCTCTATAACCCTAAATCTTTATCATTTATCATAGGTAGAAAGATTCTAGCATTCAAATTCCATCGTATCTGATGATGTCATTACTAATTCAGTATTCATGTTAAAAAGTTAAAAACAACAAAAGATCACTGGCTTATCAATAAGAAAAGGTCATTGTAAGACTAAAATAAAGTTAAAGGCAATCGGTTCTATTTTTCTTGTTTTCTTTGCTATACTTTCTGCTTTTCTTATCTTGTACTTCATTTTTAGAAATTATAAAATATAAATCACCTCTAGCTTTACTCGTATGTGGATCTGTACTTGATTTAGCTCGATGATATTATGAATTGATAAGTTTTTCCCCTAATCACAATATTGTTCCAGAAATTTTGTCAATTTCTCGGCTGAAAACTTGAAATTGTTTTACATTGTGAATGTATGTAACAGGTTGATATGATCATGGGGTGTCGATTGTATAATAACGCAACAAACATTTTGTGTCACATCACTCCGGCTGACACAGATGAACAACCTCAAAAGGAATCCATATTTTCAGACAATCTAAATCGAATGTCAGAGACAGATCAAAGCTGTGGTACTGATTCAGATGCCGGAGCTGCTGAAAATTGCACTAAGACTGCACCAGATGATTTGAGCAATTCTGATGTGGAAAAAAATAAGAAAATCAGTATGGGAGTGGACAAAATTGGCAAGCGCAAGTGTGCTTTAAGTACAGAGGATTGTGCAAAAGTAGCTGAGAATTTGTCAATTAGACAAAACACTGAATTCAGTTTGAGAACTCATAATGATGAATTTTCGACTAAATGTGAAATGGCAATCTCTCATGAAACAACCGAGGCAAAGGACACAAATATGACATCAAGAACCGATCTTACTTGTGAGAAAGGAAAGGATCCCATCTTGCCTGAATCTGCATCCAGCAAAGGAGCAACATACACATATGAGTTTCTAGTCAAGTGGGTGGGGAAATCTCATCTTCACAATAGTTGGATTCTGGAATCCAAGCTTCAATTTCTTGCGAAGAAAAAACTAGATAACTACAAGAAAGAGCATGGAATGGAAGAAAAAAATCTATTAGAAGCACAGTGGAAGCAGCCTCAGCGGGTGATTGCTCTTAAGTCCTCCAAGAATGGACCAGATGAAGTTCTAGTAAAATGGACAGCCCTTCCATACGATGAATGCACTTGGGAGAAAATTGATGAACCTGTTATTGCAAAGTCATCTCATATAATTGATTTATTCCATCAATTTGAATGCCTAATGGTGGAAAAAGATGCTGCTGAGCATAATATCTCAAGGGAAAAGAATGATCCTCAGCAAAATGATATATTGCCTCTCACTGAGCAGCCTAAAGAGCTTGCAGGAGGTGAGTTATACCCACATCAGCTAGAAGCACTAAACTGGCTTCGTAAATGCTGGTATGAATCCAGGAATGTGATACTTGCTGACGAGATGGGACTTGGGAAAACAGTTTCCACCTCTGCATTTTTGTCCTCGTTAAACTTTGAGTTCGGAGCTAGACTTCCTTGTCTGGTTCTGGTTCCTCTTTCAACAATGCCAAACTGGATGGCTGAGTTTGCTTTGTGGGCTCCCAATCTAAATGTTGTGGAGTACCATGGTTCTGCAAAAGCAAGAGCCATGATACGCAAATATGAGTGGCATGCCAGTCAACCAAGTGGGTTGAACAAGAAATCAGCTTCTTATAAATTCAATGTTCTTCTGACTACTTACGAAATGGTCATTAATGATTCATGTCATCTACGCCGTATTCCATGGGAAGTTCTTGTGGTTGATGAGGGTCACCGTCTAAAGAACTCTAATAGTAAGCTCTTCAGCAAGCTCAAAGAGTTTTCTTTCCAGCATTGTGTACTTTTGACGGGTACACCTATCCAGAATAACATAGGCGAGATGCATAACTTGTTGTATTTCTTGCATCCTACTTTGTTCCCTTCTCTATCCTTGTTTGAGGAGAAGTTCAATGATCTTTCAAATGCTAAGAAAGTGGAGGAGTTGAAGAAACTCATTGCTCCATATATGCTTCGGAGACTTAAAAAAGAAGTCATGCAAAATATACCTCCTAAATCCGAACAAATTGTTCCTGTTGACTTGTCATCTCTTCAAGTTGAATGTTATCGTTCTGTGTTAACCAAGAAGTATGAGATCTTGCGGAAGATAGGAAATGGGGTTTCTCAGAAATCAATGCTGAATGTTGTGATGCAATTAAGAAAGGTTTGCAACCATCCTTATTTAATTCAGGGCACTGAACCTGAATCTGGATCAGTTGAGTTTCTTCATGAAATGAGAATAAAAGCATCTGCAAAGTTGATTTTATTGCACTCCATGCTGAAGGTGTTATGTAAGGAAGGCCATAAAGTCCTTATATTTTCCCAGATGACAACGCTTCTTGATATTCTCCAGGATTATTTGGAAATTGAGTTTGGTCCCAATACATTTGAGAGAGTGGATGGTAGTGTTTCTGTTTCTGCTCGTCAAGCAGCAATTACTCATTTTAACCAAGACAACAGTTGTTTTGTCTTCCTATTATCGACGCGCTCTTGTGGCCTTGGGATCAATTTAGCAACTGCAGACACTGTCATCATTTATGATTCTGATTTCAATCCACATGCAGATATCCAAGCAATGAGTCGAGCACACCGAATTGGACAAGTGAATAGGCTCATGGTTTATAGGTTTGTCGTCCAGGCAAGCGTTGAAGAATGCATTTTGCAGCTTGCAAAGAAGAAGCTGATGCTTGATCAGCTCTTTTCAGAAAAATCTGTTTCTCAAAGGGAGCTGGAAAATATCCTGCGATGGGGAACTGAAGAACTTTTCTCTGATTCTTCTAGTATGGGTAGCAAAGATACAGGTGAAAACAATGGGCGTGAGCAAAATGTTGTTGCATGTGTAGAACCTAAATGCAGGAGGAGAACTGGTAGCTTGGGAGATGTATATAACAATAAATGTACAGATGGCAGCAATAAGATTGTGTGGGATGAAAATGCTATTCAGAAATTGCTAGACCGTTTGGACCACCACTCTAATATAGCTGATAAAGTAGACTATGCTGAAGTGGTCTCAGAAAATGATATGCTTGGCTCAGTAAAGGTATCACCTAGCTCATCTCTTTGCACTACAATGATTTTCATTTGATATATAAAAGTTTCGTGTCTATTATTAGTAGTTTTACATGTTTCATGCATAACTTATTTGATGCATTTATAATAGCAAACCATTTTCCCATTTCCTTTAAAACATTTGTGACCCATGCATCATTATTATGTTGATGTTTTTTTGACCTTATATGAATTGTCATTCCCCCCTGAAGTAGGATGAGACATTGGCCTTTGGAACATTAGATAGTAATGCTTCAGTATTTGTTATTTATTTTCCATCACATATGAATTTCTCAAGTTGTCTCAACCCCATCCCTTGGCCCTGCTTAGTTCGGGGTATAGGCAGGTACTGCACACACACACACACAGTGTGTGTGTGCACAATCCACATATACATTTATACATATGTAGATCCACACACAAACACACCTATACTATGTAATAAAGAACAGTTTTTCAAAATTTTCTTTTCTGGGTAACACAGATTTTGAACCATAACTTTTAGGATGGTAAAAGAACCACCCGCTTTTGATAGTTACAAGATTTATTTTACGCATCACAAATGTATCTGAAAATTTGGGTCCTTGAATTGTTAGTGCTCTGTATTCTTTCTGTCTGTGCTGATACATTATCTTACATATATTGCCAATAATGGAAATGTATAGATAGGAGGCAAGACCTCCTGTGAAAAAAAGACTGTAAAATTCAACCCCATGTATACCTGTCGTAGCCTAAATGTATATAAGGATGCAAGGCAAGACTGCCTAGGAACATATAGTCACTAGGCATCTCTCCGCAGTTTAGTTCCGCTTACCAATTTTTCGAACAGGGGTGATACTCCATCCTTCAAAATTTTTGGATAGACTGAAGATGCCTACAAATTTTATAATAAGCCTAGAGCTTAGTCAAATTGTTGTTAAACTCAAATCATGGTATTCGTGTTATTAGAAGTAACTATATTTTGGTACTTTCAATCATTGTATCCTATAGAAAATGCTGGTTTGGAAGGGTTTTGAATCTTTTGGTCTGAGCTTTCCATGAGTATTTGTGTGAGTTTAAATGTTGAGGAGCTCCTTATAATCATTTCTGGTTCAGGGGATAGCAAGGGTGACAGGTTTATACAGGCCCATGCTTACTTCTTCTTCTGCAATAGATTCTATAATTAAGTTTATGATGATAAGGTATGCTTGGAGTTTTTGTAACATTTAAAGGCTTTTTATACCTTGTGAAGTTGTCTGAATGATCAGCACTTCTAAAATCTTGGGGTGACATTCCTAACATGCCGAAGTCTTAGCATCTTACAAAACCTGCACATATTTTTCTGGATTCAATATTCAAGGGAAAGCATACCAGATCGATTCCAAAAAACAAAATTATTTCGACTCTTTGAAGTCAAAATGAACTCACTTAATTTTGATTAATGTAATTGCAATCATTGTAAAACTATCTAAAAGTGATAAAGATATTCTACCAATAAATTTTTTGTTAATTGTGAAATTCACCTGATGACAAAAGCAGGAATCTATGGAACCAAGGAAATATAAATTACTTCCTCAAGGTTTTGGTAGAAGAGTTTCCTGTGTTCAAGTATATCAACTTTCTGCTTGGTTTAAAAGTGTGCACTCTTGTTTCATGATACTCTGTATTTCCTTAATTTGGAATTATTCAAGATAATTCTTCCCAAATGTGCTTACCTGCAGTAGCTACTATTCATTTTTACTTTTTATGTATTTTACTTTGTTTATTCCTTGGTGTTGATACAATTTACAGCTAGACATGCTAAAGTAACTTGAAAACATTACAAGTATGTATCTTTGTGTATCGCACTTTCTCTCTTATTTCACAACTTAATTCTTTTTCTCTTTCATCTTTCCATTTGTTTATAGTTTGGTACAGGTTCTATTAAGCCATTTTTGAAATGTATCACCCATGAACACTTGATAATGAAACCAGGGAGATTAAAAAGAACTTTCTGGGTCATCAGAACAACAGAACCTGTAATCACAAAACATCTCTGCAAAAGCATAAACTTGGTTTCGATATAAAATATCTAAACAAAAGAAATTGCCAATACACTACATTAGTAGAGCTCATATGAAGAACTGTTTCTATAAAACTTTGATACATTCTCTTTGGTCCTTCAAGCTCCTTTCTAATTAAATCTCTTGTTCTAATAGTGAAGTAACTTTTATCTTATTTTCTTATATTTTTAAAAACTATATATGGTTACATTATGTTGTGCTCAGTGCTCTTAACTATTTTCACATGTCTATAGTTATCCATTGTGCATCTGTTCGGCTATAGATTGAAGGCTTTATGAGTCATCTCTTTCTTTTGCATGTCACTGCATTAATTCCTAATTATTATGGCCTTTATTTTGGCCATAATTATCATAGGGGTCTAATTGAAACAAGTTATTTTGGTCTGTTTTTCATATAAATGTTTTCTTATATTTCTTTCAGTCGCTGGAATGGAAAGGTAAAACAGCCAAAGAGCATGACAGAAGCAGATCACTTCCTACATTAACTGATGATACTTGTCTGCAAAATTATGAAAGGCAAGAGGATACTTTGGGAGCTGGTGAAGAGAATCCATGGGACAGGCTTCTGCGAGCAAGGTAAGGAGACGTAGTCTCACTTTTGTAAGTTTATGGCTTCAGGCATGCCTGTGACACTTCGATATCTGATGGTATCAAGCAAGCTCTGGATACGAGTCTTACCGAGGAAAATCAGAAAGTAATGTAGTGCACTGACTATACCATAAGTTGTTTTAATCAGAAAACATTGTCTATTAGTGCAAATAAGGTTTCTGCTGATCAACGTTAAGGTTGAGCCAGACTCCTAAGATATTTATCAGTTCATTTTCATTCTCATTTCACAGACTCCATCACATGTCAACTGTTCACGTTGAAAATAAATAAAAAATAAAAATAAACAGGTGTACAATTTCTGCATATTTCGTGGATGTACTTTTAGTTTTGCATAATTCTAAAGATGCATGTGTAACTTGGAGAGAACTTGTAGTCAATGTAGTATTAGCAATTTATGACATAATACTTTTTTAATAGGTTATTAAATTGTTTATATTGGAATCATAGATGGGAAAAACAACAGAATGAGGAGGAAGCAGCTCTTGGTAGAGGGAAACATGTGAAAAAAACTGTTTCTTATGGAGACGCATATGCTCCATGTCCTACGATCACAGTAAGCGAGGTACTGTATGCAACAAAATAATCTTCCACTCATTGTACTCTTTGATTTTTGCATGTTCTTATTTTAAATTATGTTTACAAAAGCCCATAGGTTTAATCAGAAAAGATGTGAAGCACAGATATAGATGTAAAATATCTATGTTTCATGGACTCCTCGTTGAGCCCGAAAATACCCACGTTCAGCACTTGGGTGTAGGAAAAGAATGTGGGAGCTAGATGCTTCATTTTAGTGTGAAAGATAGGCAAACTCAAGGAGAGCTCATGATGGACAATTTATATGCACATGTGGAAGTCAACACTCCATTGAGTCCAAAGTTTAAAAAGCATCCCAGAATTCTTAATTGTAGAATCTGGATACCCTTATATTATTGCTTCAAACCATTTTCCACAAGTAACTTAACATCTCAGTATGAGTTTAACAACATAATCTATGATCATGCTTTGAATCTATTTTTGATGATAAATTTCAAATTAATATCTACATCTTAGGTAAATTATATTTTAATGCTATTATGGCATCTACTCTAGTAAATCACGATGCTGTTATGGTGATCGCTGATCGGTGTAAATTGAAATCTCATGTAGTAGTGTCTTTGGGCATTAATTGTAATGATCCTGATAGAGAAAATTTTAAAATATTTGGAGCTGCTCGGAATATGGTGTGTTTTTTTTTCTTTAGGGGTGGGGGGGGGGGGGGGGGGGGAGTGATGGGTATGGGTAGTTCGTTTTTAATAACTCCGCTTTAATGACCTATTGGGCTCATCAGTAATTTGCTATAAATCCCTTCCAGTGTGAAATTAAACCTCTGATTTATCTAAAGTAGAATATATATATATATATATATATATATATATATATATAAGTATATTTTTATTTACTTGTGTATATGTATTTATTTCTGAAGTGTTTAGAATGACACTCTTGATATTTTGAAATCTTCTTTCACTAATTAGCAGAGTGATGCCGATGAGGAGCCAGAGCTAGAGAATGAATATACAAAGGCAGGTCGAGCTCATAAAGATAAGTTGTAAGTTAAAAAAACCATTTAAAAGTTTTGACTTTTGTTCTTGGTTAAGAATGTTACCCTTTCTTTTTACTCAGTCTCATATTTGGTTATTTTGAACAGTTGATGACAGTAGACATTGATAAACTACTAAAACTTGAATTGATTCAGTTCACAACTATTCTAGTATAACATTTTAATTTCTAATATGCTGGACTCCATAATACATTTGTCTTGTGACAGTGCTAAACTTCGTGCCAGACAAAAAGAGCGCTTGGCTCATAGAAATGTAAATAACACATCTGGTACAATTGTTGGATTGCCTACACAAGGACCCCTTTTCTTCCCTGATGTGCATGCCTTGGACAATTTTAAACAGACATGTGTGCCATTAGAAGCTCTGGAACATGGACCAAAACGCAGCAAACCTGATTATTATCTTCCGGTTAGTACATAATTTGCTCTCTCTTCTTTATTTGTGTCCCAGTGTGTGCTCTTATTTCTTAGAATATCTTTCACTTATGCCATTAATACTGAATCTCATTTTTTTTGCTGCTGATGCACAGAGACAAGATAAGGGCAAGCTGGTGGTGCCTCAAACCCTGGCTTTAGTTCAGATTCCAGCAACGCATCCGGACGACCTTCTCGGTGGGGAGCCAAGAAAAGAAATCTTTTCTGAGGATGAACTCAATTCCCTATGGAGTGGTGTTCGTAGACATGGACAAGGAAATTGGAATCTGATGCTTCAAGACCCAAGCCTGAAATTTACAAGATATAGAACTGCGGAAGACTTACATATCAGGTGGATGGAAGAGAAACACCAGATTTTGGATTTAGGTGCCCTTCCTGTGCAAGAGCCATTCAAGCCTAAAAGCTCTGCACAATCACACCAGACATACAATTGGGCTTGGGCAATCCAACATCCAGCGCTAACAAGGAGCAGCAGTTTCTTCCCAATACGCTAGGAGACGGTAGTGTGGGTTTGAACTGCTCGGGGAGCTTCAGTTTACAGCAGCAGCAGCAGGATGAAGAGAAACATAATGCTGAAAGTAGTTCCTCAAAGGGCAATCTGCCTCACTGGCTTAGAGAAGTGGTGGGTGCCCCTAAAAGAAACTGTAGTGACCAGAAAATGTAGACTTCTTTCTGGTGCTTTCTGCATATATGATGAAAATCCCCACTGCCAATACAAACATTTGTGCTCCAACATATGCAGAGGTGATTCAAAATGATTGATTAGCATGTATGTGATCATCAGTGTATTTTAATATATAAAAAAACTACCTTTCAAAATTGTCTTTTAAGAGTTTTTCTTGAAAATTTTGTTAAAAGACATTTTTGAAATGGATCTGCAGTTTTACGGGAATTATAAAATACGAATTTTACCGTGATTATTGGAAACGGGGAAAGCCTTGCTGGAATCTAACCAAAATCAGCATGTGGGCACTACAAGCCCTTCATTATCTTCTCTTTGCATCAACCGAAGAGATTTGGTAATAATGGCATCAGCAGGATGTTCGATAATTGAGCCATTTTCATCTGCAAATTTGGACCCCAATGTTATGTTGGGAACATGTGGGGTGTAGTCATATCGGGATACATTTGAATCTGTAAGGCGGGTCACTGGTGGTAATTTTTTATCAAATGGTTGTTATGAAATGGCAACTCTTCTTAAGAGGTGGAGAATCTTGATCATTGCAAAAGATCAAAACTTTCTGTTTTTGATATTAATTACAACACAGCGCACATATAGATTTGTAAATTAAAGCTTACCTTCTTTAATCACTCGGAACTCCTTGCCATTTTATTTTGTCTAATGTGGTGCTTTTCTAGTAATTTTACAATATTATTAAAATCGAATCGGACCGACCGGTTTAACCGTGAATCGGCCATGAGTCCGGTCAGTTCGATTAAAATTAACTGTTCAGGAAAAAATCTGTCGAATAGGTGAATCGAAAAAAATCGAATTTTCTCTTTTTTTTTTTTTTTTTTTTTTTGCTAAGTGAGTTTTTTCCTTTTGTTTCTTATAATTGTATCTTTTGTCTTTTTGTAAACTGATTTAATGAAATTTTAGAATATTTGTTGAAGTTATTTTGATTTATAAGAATATTATCAGTTCACTATGAATTTTTATATAAAAATATTATCGGTTCACTCTGAATTTTTAGAGTATTTGATGAATTTATAAGAATATTTATGATTTATATAATATTTTTCTTAAGAAAATAATAGTCTGGTTGAACTATAAACCAATAATTTTGTGGTTTAATATTCAGTCCAATTATAATAATATTATAATTTTATGTATCTTCGTGTTCTAACAGACTCTTTACAATCTATTGCAACCTATAGAGGCCCCTTGCTGTATGTTATTAGGGATATTAGACTTTACGTGGACTTGTTCTTGGGATGTTGTGTTACCCATGTCTCTCGTTCGTTTGTTGTTGCTAAAGCACATACTTTAGCCCAAAAGGGGAAGGAACATGAGGCCTCTCTAATATAATTTATCGATTATCAAAAAAAAAAAAAAAAAAGATGTACGATGTATATATTATTCTAGCTAAACCATAAAATAGTATAAAATCAATCACTACAGCCAAGTCAATTTATTATAAGACTAATAGGTATCTAGGTTGGACTTGAATACGCATGTTTGGATTTGTAATTTAGCTCATCTCGGTTGTTCGCTTTTTTAATGTTTTTCAAAAAAAAATTTAAAATTAATTTTGAATCATTTAATAATTAATTTTTAATATTTAACGATTTGTTAATTTTGGTTAATCTAAATTTAACTGAACGAGTCTTCATTGTAAGAATGTAAATCTCTCTCTACATCTATTCTCTCAATGTTAATTTTGCTGCCCTTTACATAGAATTCTCTCCATGCCTATTTTCTTTTTGTTACCAACTTTATGTATAAATATTAAAATGCCATATACTTTATCTCGATTCAAATGAACAAATTGTAGAAAAATAAAGTAATAATAACACAAGTATTAAAATAAATGATGAAGCGTAAAATTTTAATTTGTGCGTCTCATTTATAGTTTAAGCGTAATTTTTTTTATCTTTCTATGTATATAAAAGTTAAATTATGATCTTATCTTTAAAAAATCTTTAACTTTATTTAATTTATTTCAACATTTATTAAGTCTAAAAGTTTCTTCAACTAAAACTGAACTTAGTACTAAAATAAAGTGCAACGAGCTATAACTTTAATTATCCTTTATGATTCGATCTAACTAATGATTGGTTGCAATCCACTAAAAAAAATATTGTTAGTTCTCATGTTACAAAAAATTACAATTTAATATTTTAATATAAGTTTTTACATTATATATTATATTAAGAAGCAACCTTAGAATAACCACACTGAATTTGCGTGATTGATAGAGAAAAAGCAAAATAAGCATGTTACACATTTTGAAGAAAAATTAGTTGCATGTTGGAAGAAAAAATTAATAAAAAGAAGAAAAAAAAAAGACACGCATAACCTATGTATGGAATACTTGTTATACACTCCTCCGTCCTATTAAATAATTTTTTAGGTCATTTTTATTTGTCCCATCATATAAGTCATTTACAATTTTTAAAAAGAATTTAATGATTAATTTTCTAAAATACACTCAATTAAATATAATGAAAAATAGTTATTTAATAGAAAGAAAAGAAATACTTACTTTTATGGATTGAAAAAATAAAAGGTTATTTTTGACATTTCATAACAAAGTTAATATAATAATTAGTGAATTTTTAATATTTGTGAATTGTCAAAAAAATTAAAATTATACAAATAAAACCGAGGGAGTATTAAACTACATGTACTTTACACAGTAAAATACTAGTGTTCATTAATATTACGGATGTTGCTTTAATTGAATTTTAATGCATAAAATATGCTCTAAATTTACACATACTTCTATAAATTATTTATAAGGTGATTCTTTTAAATTTTTTAAAAAATAATAATAAATTTATAATCTCAAATGTTTATTAAGAAAAATTGAATAAAAAATTATATCTATTTAAAAAGTGAGACTTTTTTCTTTCCTCCAAAAATTCAAAAATAAAATAAGAGCTTTGGGCATTTAAGAAAGAAAACAAGAGTTGAGGCAAACTTGTTTAAAGAAAAGAGTTGGGCAGGAGTCGGACGTTTTTGGCTTTTCTTTAGAAAGAATAGTTGGGCTTAATACTCTAGGGTTTTGAGATTGGGCATCTTTCTTCTTCGTTGTCCCGATTGACTGCAATTTCGCTCCTTTCTTTCTCCTTCATCTTCCTCAACTCGATTCGACTGAACTCGACTACTTCGAACGGCGGTGAGAAAGGAGATGAAGATCGTGTTCTTATAAGTTTCTCCTCCCCTCTCGGATTGCGATCGACTGTCACCGTCGAGTCCATCTTTCAGTTGCCGTACGTATCCCGTTCCGACACCCGTGCCGGTGGCGACGCGGTCGGGTACTTCAGCCTCAAGTGCCGAGTCGGTTTAACGCAGGTACTATTATGTTTCAAATCTTATTAGGTTTGAAGTAATTTTATGTAAAATGCTTTGGTTTTTCGACCTGTTTGGTTGATTTTTTTGTGAACAATTAGTAGTTTAATTTATTGTTTATATCAGAAATACATTGGAAGAAAATTCAAGTATAGAATTATGTGCAGCATTCTGTTTTTTTTTAGGCATACGGTGTTTTCCATTCTTATTGTGTTGCGTATGCTTTACCTTCTAGTCTGTATTGTCTGCTGCTAAATGCTAGATTTTATTGAGCAAGAAGGGATGTGGTAAAATATTTAAGAAAGATGTTTTGGCTCCCTCCAAATCGGGTGGGGGGAGAAATTGTTTTAAGTTTTTGCATGAAGATGAATTTCTAGTTTTTGCATATGAATGTTCACGTTGATTCTCTGAGTCGGGCTTCTACATCCATTTATCTTCTCACTTTCTTTGTGATCTCTTCTTTGGCAGAAATACCAGGTGGAGAAGCCTGACAGAGTTATCACGTGAACATGAGTATGCAAGTGGAAGATGTGGCTTTGCATGAGAAGATGGGGAAGAAGCTTAACAGAAGTAAAAAGAAACACGCTGGTGATATAGAAGCTGTTCCTGATTTTACCTCTTCCGAACCTGTAGAAGTGGAGAATAATTTGAAATCTGGTAAAGAACATAAGAAAAAGAAGAGCAAGAAAAGTCATCTGACATCTTCAGAACCTGTAGAGGATAATAATCTGAAATCTGGTAAAGAACGTGAGAAAAAGAAGAGCAAGAAAAGTCATTTGACATCTTCAGAACCTGTAGAGGAGAATAATCTGAAATCTGGTAAAGAACGTGAGAAAAAGAAGATCAATAAAAGTCATTTGACATTTTCAGAACCATTAGAGATGGAGAAGAAATTAAAATCTGGAAAAGAACACAAGAAAGAGAAGAGCAAGAAGAGTCATTTGATTGGTGGTGAGACTGAACTTCTTGAGGGAGAGAAAACAGCTAATGATGAGGTGGGCAAGGGACCAAAAATCTTGGACAAAATGAATAATGAGGTGGGCAAGGGTGTAAAAATTTCAGACAAAGATGTTATCTCAGAAATTGAGAAAATGGGAGAAGAGGATAGACAGAAGAAGAATAAGAAAAGGGCAAGGAAAGACAAGGGTGATGTTAAGGAAAATAACTCAAAAGCTGATAAAGAGAGCGTCAATTCCCTAATGGACTGTGATAAGGTTGGATCGGAGGAGGTCAAACGGAAGAAGAGGAGGACTGAAAAGAGAAAAGAGAAGGATCATGATGCTTATTCATATATAAATAAGACACAAGATACTGAAGCCAATAATGGAGAAATGAGAAAGAGAGAGAAGACCAAATCAGTTGAAAATGATTCTAAAAATTCTAAATCAAAAGGAAAATCGAAGAAAGTGAGATTTTCTGGTGAAGTTGAGGTTTTTCCTTCATCTGATCATGAAAATGCTGGAAATAGAAAAGATCAGGAAGACAACCTAGTCCGAGGAAAGAGATTTTCACGAGAAGAAGATGAGATTGTCAAACAGGCTGTCTTTGATTATATTGAGACACATGGCTTGGGCAAAGAAGGCCTGAAAATGGTTTTAAACTGTAAAGCTCACCCTGAAGTAAAGAACTGTTGGAAAGACATAGGGACTTTCTTACCGCATAGACCTTACACTGCTGTATATTACCGTGCTCATATTTTGTTTGAGAGAGCTGAGAGACACAAGTGGACTAAAGAAGAGGTTGACCTTGTCCAGCAATTCCAGGAAAAGCATGGGAACAACTGGAAAGTCTTGGCTGAAGAACTTGGTAAACATAGAATCCATGTGAAGGATACATGGCGCAGAATTAAACTTAACCGGAATAAAGGTAATTGGTCCCAAGAAGAATACCAGAACTTGTTTGATTTAGTGAATATGGACTTACGGATGAAGGCTTTTGAAGAAAAGAAATCAAAGCATGGTATGTTGCGAGATAATATTTGTTGGGGTGCAATTAGTGACAAATTGGCCACTAGAAGCAATTCAACTTGCTGTATGAAATGGTACAATCAGCTTACATCTTCTATGGTAGCTGATGGTATTTGGGCTGATTCAGATGACTATCGTCTGCTTGATGCACTTTTTAATTTGGACGCATGCTGCATAGAGGATGTGGATTGGGATGATCTGCTTGATCACAGATCTGGAGATGTATGCCGGAAGCGCTGGGACCAAATGGTACTTCACATAGGAGTTCATGGGAACAAGTCCTTTGCTGAACAAGTTGAAATTCTGGCAAAGCGCTATTGCCCAGATCTATTAGAAGCAAGGGAGGCTTGGGAGAACAAACCTATGGTTCCATGACTGAAGACATACGATATATATTAGGCAAACCACCGGAGGATTCATGGTTGTCTTTAAGATTATGGCGGGAGAGACTTTTCAGTTTAACTTTTCTGTCAAGAGAACTGAATTTATGTGTCGTACTGAGGGAGTGCAGATATAGTTATGCAGCATGGTGAAAGTTTGCGAGTAAATGTTGGCCATATGCTGGTGCACAATCGTATTTTCTTTTCTTTTATGGTTAATTCGAATTTTGTTCACCTCAAATTTTAGACGATGTAAGGTTCATAAGTCTGCTAGTGCAACCTATGTCCTGAAATTTATGATCAGTTGTCAATTGTAAACCCTGTTGTTTTAGGATGTGTTGATACTTTCTGTTGGATTATTGAGACATAAGATGCACCCTTCTTGATGTTTTCTCCCATTACTGTTTGCTGTTTGTTATTGTGAGATTTCTCTTAATCTCTCGTAAACAAGAAAAAAATAAACAACGATAATAAATGCAATAACGTTCCAAAACCAAAATGAGAAAGAAAAAAAATAGAATAAAAAGGAGAGCAATATAGACAGAACGAACATAAATAAAGAGTGAAATTGTCAATTTATGTAAGAAAATGCCCAACAAGGGTATCTCTTGGATTGTGCTTCAGCAAGTTTTGGAAGTTTCGACCTGTTAATGATAATATATGCTTTATTTTTCAATTCAATAATTAAGAATGTTGGTGTGGAAGGTTCCTTTCAGTTCAAATTTGGCAAATATGAGGCGAACTCATGTCGCATTCCTCAAATTTCAAGTATCCAACTTGACACTCCGTCTAAGTGCACGAAACTTAGCAACTTAGGCTAGTTTTTCGTTAGTGTTTACATTAGCTAAATAACTGTAAGTTCAAACTGAATTTCAGAATTACTTCTAAATTACTAGAACAGGAAATGCTGTTAAATTTCTTTCAGTTGGATGAAATAATATAGTGCAACGAATTTATGCTGTTGACTGGATGTGTGCAGTAACTCTTTCTATATGAATATACTGCCTTGATTGAAATATATGTTAATGTCATATATAGAAACAAGTATGGACCAAGATGAATATGAAAGAATATCAATAAGCCTTACTTGGTTTAGCCTCTTAAGTCCTCTATCTATTATGCCTACTTCCAAGTCTAGACATTTGGAATACTTTTGCTATTAATAAAGATATTGACAGATAATAACTGAGACAATTATCAAAAGTTTAGATGTACTCCCTCTGTCTAGAAAGAATGAGTGAAATACAAATTGCACTCTTTTTCACGTAAAGAGCTTCTAAACAGTGAATTTCCCACTATATCATCTAAAGTGGTCTCATAGATTGATATCATTACCTTATGAGTCCTACCATAAATGGTTAAACTAGTCTGATTAGTAGATTATTATTTTCGGTACAAAATTCAAGTGTGGCACACTCATTCTTTCTAGGGTGGAGGGAGTATAATAGATAGAATTCTTCTTTAAATCAGTTTATTTAATCATAACTAATCAGAATCAAAAAATAAATTAGGAGAAACTGCCGCTGGTATTAAAAGATAAGATCTGTTTTGAATGATCAAATTCATACATTTAAGGTTTTATACCACGAAATATTATTGTTGTCTAGAACTAGATTTGATGTTAAAATTTCAACTTACCAAAAACAACTTTCCATAATTTAGCCCCCAAAAAAAAAAAAAAAAAAAAAAAAAGAAACAAAACAAAAAACAAAAAGACTTTTCTTAGAAAGAATAGTCTATACAATAATAAAACTGATATCCTTGTATCAAGTTTTGTACTTCTGCTGAACTCTTAGATAGAAATATTGTAAGTGTTAGATAGCTCAACAGGAAACAGTTAGGTATAGACTCCATTTGTTTTAACTTCTAAGTTTTCAGCTTTGGCTTCTGCTTTTCATTAGCTGATTCTGCTTTCCAAAGAGGTGATATTTGTTGCTGCAACTCTTACATTTAGGGAAGCGATGTTAATAAGTAACGAGTCTAGTGTTCATATGTAATGCTTAGAAAACTAGAACCACACCAGGAGTGGTACAGGGTTAATGTATATATTGAGGAGAAAGATGAACGAGAAGATATTATTCAGAACTTTTAATTACTAAATCTTGAAATAGCATGAATAATATATCATATATTCATATGTAATATACCAAGAAATGAGTATTTTTTACTTTACCGTATCTTTTATGTTTTGCATTTCACTAACAAAGAACAATTGATTCATCATTTGTTGAATTTGTCGTTTATGTTAAAGTGTTAATATTTTTGTTTTCTTTTCTCTTCTTGATAGGAACATTTTTATCCTTCAATATTAACCAAACATTTATTATGCTTATAGGTGTGAATTGTGAGATATAATGCGTCATCAGGATAAACATAGGATTTTGATGGTGTCTGACTTTTACTATCCCAACTTTGGTGGTGTGGAGAATCATATTTATTATCTCTCGCAATGCTTGCTTGCGCTTGGTCACAAGGTTAGTTCGCTCATTTTCTGGTCTAACTTGTTTGATAGACAATATCTACAATATAAGTCACTTTCCAGCCCATCCCCTTTTTCTTTTACTTCTGATTTTCTCTTGTATGAATTGATTTCAGAAGGAAGTTCAACGTCAACAGATAATTTTCTTCTCAACCTAAATAAATATTTCAGACCTTTATTATCATGTAACCATGTTTGGATAAGCAAGAGAAATTTGAGGGTTTTTTTCTTATATATATAAATATTTATCAGTTATGGGTTGTTTATTTTGTTTTGCACAAAACATTGTTGTTCTTCAGGTATTCATTTGTATCATATCAATATTGGAAGTCGAGTATCTTATCTAGAAGGTACATAGTGTAGTGATCTTGTCAACTTAATGTATAAAATTTCAGGTAGTAATTATGACTCATGCATATGGAAATCGCTCTGGGGTGAGGTATATGACGGGTGGCCTGAAAGTTTACTATGTTCCTTGGGTACCATTTCTTATGCAGAATACATTTCCCACCCTTTACGGGACACTTCCAATCATAAGAACTATTCTCGTTAGGGAGAGAATATCGCTAGTGCATGGACATCAAGCATTCTCAACTCTCTGCAATGAAGCTTTAATGCATGCACGCACTATGGGATACAAAGTGGTATTTACAGATCATTCACTCTATGGTTTTGCCGATGTTGGGAGCATTCACATGAACAAGGTCTTGCAGTTTACTCTGGCAGATGTGAGCCAGGCAATTTGTGTTTCCCATACAAGCAAAGAGAACACAGTTCTTCGATCAGGACTGCCACCAGAAAAGGTTTTTGTTATTCCAAATGCTGTGGACACAGCTATGTTCAAGCCTGCTCCAGAGCGACTAAACAGTAATGAGATAATTATAGTTGTGATAAGTAGATTGGTTTATCGGAAGGGTGCAGATTTGCTTGTTGAAGTTATTCCTGAAGTATGCCGCTTGTTTCCAAATGTAAGTGCTTTTAAGAATCTAGTGCTGATTTTGATTCCGATTCTATAATTGACCATGAAGCATTGCCCATCTACTAACATATTCCAAAATTGAAGAACTACCATTTGTTAAGAAATGAATATTATTTTCTTATGTACTAAAGTCATCCTTTCTGCACAATTGTGTACTTAAGTCATCCTTTAGACGGAGGTAGTGTATTGGTAAGCATTTGACAAAAGTGGATATTACAAGTAAAGTAAGACAACAGACACCCTACATTATTGTGTCTTGGTTATGTGTGTGTAAAATTTTCAACAATAACAACCCTGCAGGTTGCCCAATCTTTGAGATTTATTTCCCCCTTTCCCCACCAGCCCCAAAATGAAATGATACAATAAAATAAAAAGAGATCTGACATCCAAGTTTCTGTGGTAGATATCTTTCTATCTAAAGAGTCCAACCTGAAAACACTCTTGAATTGGACATTTAATTTGTGAATTTCTTTTTGTATATTTTACATGTAGACCTTCTTATCTTAGAATTATTTTTAAAATGATAACATGAGCTAGAAAGTTTTAAATCCATCTCAATATGCCTTTTTGCTAATTTTTATCCTGCGATACTGAGCAATCGAATATCAGGTGTTCTGATATCTGAATGTTTTCTTCTCCAATTAACTAATTAATGTGTTCATTGGTTGCCTTATTAAGGTTTATGAACAGATCATAGTCTTGTGACTGTGAGGACTGCATTTAAAGGAGAAATTTCTACAATCGTATCCCAGGATATATGAAAAGCAGTTCTGATATTTGACATACATGACAAATAGATATACTTGGTTTAGCTCTTTCATGTTTTGTGCATGTATTTTAACTATTACCAAAATTATCATTATATGATCTTTAAGTGTGTATCATGTCCTTTTCCGTTTTGAAATCAATAATCTCATCTAACACACATTTGTTAAGGTTCGTTTCATTGTGGGAGGAGATGGACCTAAAAGGGTCCGGCTGGAAGAGATGAGGGAAAAGCACTCTCTTCAGGACCGAGTTGATATGCTAGGGGCTGTTCCTCATGCTAAAGTACAGTCAGTCTTGATATCTGGTCATATATTTTTAAACAGGTACAGGAATTTTTATATAACTCCTGACTTCTTCTGTTTTTGTTTTTTCATTTTCTTTATTTTGCTTATATTTCTCAAAAACAGGAACTGAACAGCCAGCATAACGACCCATAGGAAAGACAGATGATAAATGCATATTACAACTTAGAAGTCCAGCTAGGCTTAAAATTCTATAATGCGAAAAGTTTAGGTGCTAAACTCTGAGAAGATACAACACACTTTGCTTTCCCCTATAGAGCAGTGCGTGGGTAAAAAACACTAGATCTTGATTCAGCTTCGGGAAAATATTTAATGTCTGGGAGAAATGTCTATTTGGACTTTTAACATTTTAGTAAAAATTGATTTTTCCCCCAGATATATATGTACAAATTGAAATCGAGTGGATCTTTACCCGGAGTAGAGCATAAACCTAAAAAGATTAAAGGGGCCCATTCAGGAACAAGAAAACGACATCGCGATTTGGATTGGATCTCGATGAAACAATATATCAATGAGAAGTTAATTCGATAAGTTTAAAGTTTTAGTGAGTTTTTTTTTTTTTATGTTATAAGGAAAGGGGTTACTCTATCTTTTGTTGATTGACCTCCTACTTTGTTTAATACTTTAATACAAAGGAGGTCAAATTCATATTTCTTTTCAAGTGAATGAAGCTATTTCAGTGTAATTTGATCTAAGAATAAGAAGGACGAAATCACGCTCTGTAGGATTATCTAGATACTCATATATATATGAGGTATGAATGGGTTTTTGTAAGAAACATGTTACTGGATTTTTCCGAAGTTGCAACTATCCAGTCCAGAAATGAATCTGCTAACGAAGGTTACAGATTCGGGTAAGAGGAAGAAACTTATAATATCGTAGCCGCTCATGGTTATTTTGGCCGATTTATCTTCCAATATGCTAGTTTCAACAACTCTCGTTCTTTACATTTCTTTCTAGCTGCTTGGCCTGTAGTAGGTATCTGGTTCATTGCTTTAGGTATCAGTACTATGGCTTTCAACCTAAATGGTTTCATCTTCAACCAATCTGTAGTTGATAGTCAAGGCCGTGTAATTAATACTTGGGCTGATATCATCAACCGTGCTAACCTTGGTATAGAAGTTATGCATGAACGTAATGCTCATAACTTCCCTCTAGACCTAGCTGCTGTCGAAGCTCCATCTACAAATGGGTAAGACCTGGTTTTAATGTATATGAGTTTTTTTGAAAAGAAATAAAAAAAGGAGCAGTGCCTTCTTGATAAAACAAGAAAGAGGGCACTGCTCCTTTTTTTATTTCTTTATTTCATTTAGTAGTACTAGTTTCTTTTTGAATTTTAAAGAAAGGTCATTTTGGTTCATAATTGAGTATTGTGCTTTGATTTTGTATTAATATTAATTTGGAATTTAGCCACCCTCCTCACAATATTTTGTGAAGTATTTTTTTAATAAAAGAGGAAAATCTTGGAATTTTTTACTTACTTTTTTGTATCTAAAAAAAGAAGTAAGAAAGAAATTATGATGACTGGCCAAGTTGAATCATTTGCAATGTTAAATGTAAAGAAAATACTAAAATAATAGTAAGGGGCGGATGTAGCCAAGTGGATCAAGGCAGTGGATTGTGAATCCACCATGCGCGGGTTCAATTCCCGTCGTTCGCCCAAAACTTAACTTAATAAACGATTCGCTACAAAAGGATTTTTTTTTAGTGAACGTGTCACAGCTTACTCCTATTTTTCCTATTTTTTTTTTGGAAGAAAAAAATTCTATTTTTTTTCCTATTTACTACGGCGACTAAGAATCAAATTATTAAGTGTTGCTATTTTATTATGGGAAGTGATTGTGAAATGCTTTTCTCTCCCCCCCACCCCACCAACATCTATCTATTTCTCTTTCTGATCATTTTTTTTTTCTTTAACCTTTTTTTGCTTTTCGACCAATCAGTTTGAGTTGATGTTGATAGCATTTAGCTTTTTTCATATGGGTTCATCAATCGCCGACTCCAACTATTTTGGGATAAAGGCGGTGTTGATGATTATTATTTGGTTCTTGCTTTTCACATTTTAGGAGGAACTCTTTTTATATTATATGATCTTCATTGTAAAATATCTCTTCTTTTATCTCAGAATTTTTTTGTGGCTTTAGTAATCATAATCTTCCGCTGTATAATACTCATTTCTTATATTAATTTTGGCAGTTCCTTAACAGAAGCATTTTGTATTGCCATTTTGGAGGCTGCTAGCTGTGGATTGTTAACGGTCAGTACACGTGTTGGAGGTGTCCCAGAGGTCTGAATTGTCATATGATCTATCTAAACTTAGTAATGTTTTTTCATGCTTGCACAATAATTATGAAGAAGTCTTAATATCACAATAGAAGATCTATAATAGTTTTATTTGGCTTTCTTATATTTTTGCTTATTTGGTCATTAGGTTCTGCCAGATGATATGATTGTCCTTGCAGAGCCAGATCCTGAGGATATGGTGCAAGCAATTGCAAAGGCTATCCATATACTTCCCCAGATTGATCCACAAGACATGCACCTTCGTGTGAGTTATGGAGTTATACTTTTCATCCATTTTTATGCGCATAAAGAGTGAGTGGGTTACCGATACTTGTGAGAAGGGGAGTTATGGAAATAATACTTTTAGTTGTGGATATATCACTTCTCAAGTAATTTTTGGTCAAAGCCACTATATCTCTCTATTGTCTTTGTTTACTTGCATTTTCTACAGATGAAGAAACTGTATAGTTGGCATGATGTTGCCAAAAGGACTGAGATCGTGTATGACCGTGCTCTTAAATGTTCCGATCAGAATCTCATGGAACGACTATCACGGTATGCACATGAAAAGTAACTCAGATATGTGAAACTGTTAGGCTATGCTCTAGATTTAAGTAGTTATTCAGATACAGGTAAATGTATCATAGAGTATCAAGTCTTGGTGCTGACTCGTGTCCTTGTGCTGAGAGGATCCAGTGATTTTTAAGCACATGAGATGTAGGATAACTATTAGGGCTTATCTATGCTAGTTCTCTATCTCATTTTCTTATGTCTAAGATGAACTGAATTGAGTCTTGTACTCTTGTAAAGAGGTGACAATGTCCCTCCAATCCTCTTGTTAACTTTCAGTAATGAAATAATTTAAAAAATCCTCCCATCCACCTGTCTTGATTTCTTGTATGTTCATATTCCTTCATGTTCTATTGTGGTCTCTGTTAAAAGAATTCTCTTGTACGCTTATGTTTATATTGTCTCTGTGGATGTATGTGGTGTCCCTAAGCGTGCTTATGTACGCGGGTGTGCACACACACACTGAGATAGGGGTTCAGAGAGACATCAAATCAACACGGTGAATGAATATATTATGCAATGAATGCTTATGACATTTTATCTGCAAAGAGCAACAGTATAGGCGTTTGTAGCATGTAGGAACTTGCTGATTGATATATATTAGTTGTTCCATTTGGTGTACAAGTTAGGCTGCTAATATCAACCATATATATGGATGAAAACTCAGTATGGACTTCTCAGCATTTTTAGGTCAATTTGATAATTTATATAATGTGAGCTGACATTTTCATGTGCTCTAGGTACCTCACTTGTGGTTCATGGGCAGGCAAGCTGTTTTGCTTGGTTATGATCATTGATTATTTATTTTGGCGTCTTTTACGAGTTTGGAAGGTAATTGTATTTCATATTGACATCGGTTTCACAATTTTTTCCTCATTACACTCGCACACTGGCACAGGCATGTATGTATATGTATACGTGTATACGTAGAGACGCATATACGTGTGTATGTAACGTAATATTGAGTGTGCGCATGCATTATTTTCTTTGTTTTTAATGTGGTAATTGTCTTCTTAAACTCTTTATTAGCCTGATGCCGATATTGAGGAGGTACCTGATATTAATCACATATCATCTCAAACTCATGATGGCCATGATTAGCAAGGGACATTCTCTGTAGAGTCCTTATGATCTACAAATCGCAATATAATTCCCCAGACTCTCCATATTTATATGAGACTGCTTTCACTTCTCAATTTAATGGTCATTGTTCTGGTCAGATTGCAAATATTTAGTCACTAGTGTTGTATCCGGTGTTCCTGTTGATGTCATAGTGTTTGGAATATAAAGATTATCTTTAAAAACTGTTGTTTTAGAAATGTATTTATAATTTTACAAGTGAAATGGACAAAGTATTTTACTTCGTTATATATCCCTAGGTATTACTAACCCGGAAAAACAAAAGTAGTTGATCCTTTTGTGCTAAATATTTTCTGGATTTTGCCTTTAATCCAAGTATATGTTCTCTTGCAGTAACTCCACGTCACAGAGTAGAATTCTTGTTAAATACAATAATTGCAGAATGGGCAAAATTTAGCAGTTTGACGACTAAGGCCTTATTTGTAGGGGTGAAATTTAAACTTAAGGCTCCGTTTAATATAAGAAAATATTTTCTGAAAAATATATGGTTGGATAGAATATGGAGGTGAAAGGACTGGATATGTTGGGGTAAGCCATTCGTGTAATAATAAATGGAAAACAAAATTGGAATGGATATGAAAGAAAATGAGGGTAGTTACCTTAGTTTGGAGTGAAAATATTGTAAAAGTTTCAATGTTTGTACTAAATTAATACATGTAAGAGGCAAGATAATGTTTTTTTTTGGTGGGTGGCATTATACATTAGTTTTCTTTGTAACTCGGTATATCATATTGTGAACTGTATAGTCTGTATAGTGTTTTTTCCATATGATGGATTAAGAAATAGAGAAATAATATTTATACACAAAATTTTGTATGATGTGCCAAAATTATATGTTGTATACCAAAATTAATTGTTATGATTAAATTAATTATAGTTAACTTAAAATTATATTTTATAGTATATCTATAACTAAATTATAATCACAATAAAATTGTTCAATTTATGTACAAGTAAATTTTAAAATTAAAAAATTAAATTGAAAATTGTTGGGAAAACCTTTTTCACGGACTCTGTTTTTTTACAATTTATTTGGTACACAAATTTTTTAAAGCATGTGCAATCAGAAAATTTCATCAATTATTTGTTAAATCTAATAGAAAATATACTCATACAAATCACACATGTAATTTTCAAAGAATAAAATGATCGATTTATATCATATGTAAATTTTCTTTTCGACCGTTCTCAAATTATATCAATTTTACAAATTTGGTTAGGAAACTTTTAATGAAAATTTTTTAATAAAATAAAAATAAAAAATTAAATGTATGACTTATATTAGCGTATTTTCTGTTAGATTTAACGAAATATTAATGAAATTTACTGATTATACATATTTTAATAAATTTATATATCAAACAAATTATAAAAAAAATTTAAAAATTAAATACACAAAATTAATATAATTTAAAAACCGTCAAATAAATTTTATCAATTTTCGGGGAGTAATGACTATCACAAACAGACGACAGTCAATCAGAAACATTGTTTTCTTGGAGACGCTACAAAAAGGCAACAAGAAAGTGGAGCGCGAAGATAAAATAAAACTAAAACACTCTTACTCTCTCACTCTCGCTTTCTTTTCTTTATGGGGTGTCTCGCCGCCGCCGCGTCCGCCTCCACCTCCACCTCCATCGCGGCCGTCGCAAAACCCAAACACTCAGCTCATAAGAACAGTATCTGCTGCGCCATTTCTAGGCTCTACGACTCTCATAAGAGCTCATTTTCCTTCCAATCGGTAACAAATTCCTCAAAAACATGTCATGTTTTCTTAAAAAAATCAAAACTTCTGGATACTAAAGTTTCCATTTTTTTTTATGTTTCAGTCTGCAACTTCGTTTCGATTAAGTTGTAGACCCATCAAGGTCATGGCTGAAACTACAGAAACCCTTTCAGTGGCCGAGGCTAGTTCTGTTTCCTCTGCTTCTGGTAAAACTATACATCACTTTCCTCTGTTTTTATTATTACAATTTTGTATCACATACACAGAGTATGTTTATGTATATTACCCTGCTATATCAGAGTTTGGTTATGTATTGTAGTAGTTATTTTGTTTTTTATTTTCAAAAGTTAGCAAACAGAAAAAAATGGCATGAAAACATCTAATTGGCCTTTTAATTGCTGCGAGCAGTAACTAAATGGGTGGTTATGTATGAAATTGAGTGACTTTAGGTGTGACGTTGAACTCCTTGGTGATTGTTTAACCAGTTTGTAAAGAACATAGTTTTTTTGGATGGACAAATTTATTTTCCGCATACCCTTTTACTTGATTATTCGATTTCATTTTCCTTGTCCTCATAGCATCTATAATGATGATAAGAAATATATCTTTAACTAACATCTTCGCACTGTTGCAGCTAATTTAGTTATGCTCTTAGTATAAATGTTGATTTGTTTGTAACGAAAGAAGTGCATTTCTAGTGTAATGCTGATTTGTCACTTCTTTACTTTTTATTCCTTCTCTTTTTCCTACTACATTTCAGGGGGCAAACAGGCTCTGATTTCGCTGTCAAATAAGAAGGATTTGACTTTGCTAGGAATCGGACTTCAAGAATTAGGGTGAATTACAGAACAATTTTCATATTTTTATATAACAAAGTTGTTTTAGTTTCCTCTTTCCTGTTAGTGGATATTTTCCCCATTAGCGTCACCTGTCCCAATCGCAAGCCCTATCCCATTTCTGCCATATTTTCTTTTATGATATTATCAGTGCTTGGTTGGGCAAATTTTGTATTTGAAGAATAGCACACTGTTTTACTTGGTGTAAATGTGTAAATCTTCAATATATATATTGGTCAATGGTAAAATGTGTTCAGTGAATCTTGTGATCTGCTTTTGGAATTAAATTATATAGTCAACAGCTGTAGTAGCTTAAAGACTTAATTTAAGTAAAATTCGTTGATTTTCATTTATACTTGTGAGTAAAACATATTCAGATAATATTTTTCTCATTGATATAATACATAAATTCAATCTGGCTTCTACCTCTGTTAGCATTTTGGGCTTTGAGGGAGCAGGTTGTAACCATTTGATTAATTTGTCAAGTCTCTGGCATTGTGATAAATGTCACGTAGCTAGCTAATCTCATTATTTTTTTTATCTAGGCATCTTGAATTGCCTTGTGCTGACTGAAACATCTTATGATGAGCTCTTTAAGAAACATAATGCTGGACCTATTTTATGCATACTTTGTTTCGTAGATACACTATTGTCTCAACTGGAGGAACTGCATCTGCATTGGAAAGTGCCGGTGTATCTGTAACTAAAGTGGAAGAACTTACCTGCTTTCCGGAAATGGTAATCTGGTCCAGCTCTATACAAACCTCAACTTTCCCCACTCCCTGCCCTCCCAAAAGGAAAATAATAAATTATAAAGATAAAATAAAATTTACAATATATTTTTTATTTTCATACCTATATATACAATAGGTCCAATACCCAAAAATTTGGAGGAGGTAGATAGGCTAATTGAAATTTTGTTTTAGATAATTACCATTTAATGATTAAATTAAATTGAAACACAGATTTATTGAACGGTCGGATGTTTTTAGAACCCCTGAACTGTTTGATAGATCTCAAATGGGGTTTGACCGATGGGTTTTTCACATTCTTGCATGATCCTAGAACAATGAAGAATGAAATATACAAAGAAATAACAGAAGTAATTCGATGAGGTTTTGAGAAGTGACTAGAGCTCAAAATATGCAAATAACTTCTGTTGCTCTTTTTACAGCTTGACGGTCGTGTAAAAACTTTACATCCAAACATACATGGTGGAATTCTGGCTAGAAGAGACCAAAGCCATCACATGGAAGCTCTTAATAAACATGGAATCGGTAAGTGCTGGATAAGGAAACTAGTATACACCTCCTCTCAGTACCATCATATAGACAACTTAAATTTGCATATTTTCCCAGGATAGTCATACAAATCTTGAAAGCATTTCGTGATTTTCCCTAAATTTTTATGATTGACCCGAACTGATCTAGTATCATAAGTGTGCACCTTTGCATGCTTGTGCTATTCAGAAACTATTCAGATTCTGAATGTCATCATACTAGATGCTTTCTCCTGGTTATTGCTTACTCTAAGGGGAATATCTTCCTTGTACGAAATATTGGCAGCGATTACATTGAGAAATACTCTATAAAGTTCACTAATTAGTAGCAGGTTGAGTTGATATACAATAGGTGGGTGAAAAGTAAATTGCTTTAACACGTGTGGGATGCATGTTAGTAGGTAGTATATGTTAGATCTAGGAGGTATAAACAATAACTATAAGAAAAATAATTATAGGGAAGGATACGAGTGTATATAGGGTTTTACTTGAAGCACGACACCCTAGGTATCAAGTTTGGAATAGCCAGTTTGTTGCCTCCAAAAGGATATATATACATACCCTTGTGACCAGGTTATCAAACTCAACATAGATCCATTCATATTAGGATTCTACATTGGCCCATACATTTTCAGCGTTTTGTCCACGTATAATATTAATTAATAAAGTATAATTAATATTTATCAAATTATTATTATTATTATATTTTGAATATACATTCCAACAATCTCCTCCTATGTTCTAAATATAAAATAATAATAACAAACCATACATGAACACATGATACCAAAGTATCATGAAACTAAATTCAAATAAAATCATCTATACATGTTTGAATCAAACCAAATCAAGTATTGAGGTTTTGAATCAAGAACAAATCCAACAAATGAATAAGTTCACATGTAGGTAAATATATTTGAATAAAATAAAACAGATAAATGAAAGGACTCAGAGATTCAAATAATCACAGGATTCTACTCATCTAGTAGATCATCATTCTCAATAGAGAAATCCATTGATCTCTTTCAGTTCCAACATTTTCTGTAAATTTCTCTAATGACAATTTAACATAGAATTTCGTATAAGGGGTCCCCCTACGAATTCCAATCAATCATCATTAATTAAAGAATAATACAAGTATCTAGTTTAGACATTCTAAACTTAGTACAATTCATATCAAAACATGATGCAAAATAAAAACTTTCATTCTTTATCTTAGGTACCAATCAGATTCGAAGAATGTACTAATCACTTCTGATTAATATAGTTTGACGTTCAAGTGTCTAGTTCAACTCCTGAGAACTTAGCACAAACCACATCTCAAACTACAATGCATCATCACTAAGTTTTGAATCATAAAATAGTTTGTTATACAAGTATCTAGTTCAACACAAAAGAACTTAGTACCAGTCACAAAACAAAACTATTTCTCATCACCAACAAGTTTTCAACACATAGAACCTGTCCAATTATGGTTTCTTTCATGGAAGATAAAAACCACACGTCTTATTTTGGAATATTATAGTCTCATATGTAACACAATTTTATTTTGATGTATCATCAAATTTGGAATGACATAACAAGTCATGAGAGGTATATCATCAAATTTGGAATGACATAACAAGTCATGAGAGGTATATCATCAAATTTGGAATGATATAAAGAAACTACAACATCAAGATATATCAAATTATAATACCCAAACAATAGATTAAGAATAAACCATACTAGGTCACAAATCCTTTAAGAGACTCTAATCTAATGGTTTTAATCTTATTTCCTTCATAATGAACTTGTGATGAAAATTCATTATTGGAATATATTGTAAAAGTAACGGCCTCAACACTTTCTTCAGCTATTAAAGAGTGTTCAAACAAAATCTGTGTAGTTTGTTTCTCACAACTTCTGGAGAATACAATTAAAATTTGACCTTGGAATATCTAGAACAAAACTTCTATTAACTTTGTTTTTAAAAACTAGAGTATAGAGTTTCAACTTCAAAAATGACAAATCTATTTTTGCCCATTTCATAGATTTCCAATACAATACTGCATTACCTAGTGTATACATATACACACTGGTATCAATAGACCATAAAAAATCCTTCTAAAATTAGAAGATTTTAACAACATAAAGCATATCATTGAATACCTATAAAATATCTCATCAGCCTCTAGGACATCTTATGATGTATCATCAATTTCTAGGGCATCACATAGCTCTTTTAGAATTACAGTGAGTTTACTAAACATGCCAACTACATAACTAGAAAGGCTATGTTAATACTTGTGTAAGTCCATTATGTACATGAGACTACCGACTAGTTTGGATTAATCCAACTGTCCCATAAGTTCATACTTGGTCATATTGTGTCTCAATCTCATTGTATCACTGCATCCATCCTAGCGAGTAGACTAAGATAAAATCTTGTCTATTTCACAAACTCGCTAAATATCAAAACGTTTAAAACAGTTCTTAACAACAGTATGATATTATATAAACAAATAATCACAATTCTATTTGACATGTAACATGAGTAAAGGCATTTACTTGAATCATCAAGAACCTATCTCAAACTCTTTACTTTATGTCAAAACTATTGTAATTTAAGTGCTTATATAAGATCTTATTTTATAATAATTTGATTAACTAACATATTTAGTTATCAAATCCTTATATAATAAATTTTTCAGGTTGATCTGCCTAGATCACCGCATAACCAAAACTGTATTCACATCTCAATAATGTAACAACTAGAAGAATACTTATCAAATTTATGTGACAAAAAGGTGAATGAATGCCATAATAAATCATTTCCTAATCCAAACATATAGTCATTAGCTATTAAACGTGCCAATCTTGACTACAATTTGTCACAAATAAGTTTCTTTTACAATAATGAACTACAGCTTATAGTGCAATAATGAACTACAGCTTATAGTTGTTCACTCACTTGCAAATCAACTATTCCAGGTTTTATTATGTAACAAAGAATTCATGTCACTAACGATGTTTCTTTTCTTAAGGAGTCCTTAAACCTCATCTCCTCCTTTCCACAAGGATAAATCATAATTTAATTGATAGTTTACAGAGTTCTCATCAAAATCACTAGGTACTCACTATCAAATAAATACTTAAATGAATTCTAATTCAACTGTCCAAGTGTCAAGAATCAGTAAGATTAGGTTCAGACCAGACTCATTCATTATTCAACCATGTATTTTTTGACATCGTAAATTTGAGAAAAAATTCTCAATAAATGTGCAAACTTTGCTTCCAGCAGTACATTGGTTGAATAACAAGACATGTCTGTAACTCTATCTACTGTAAATTTTAGACAAACACATATGTTTATCCTAATTCTCATTTTGGACTACTCCTTAGAATCTATATTTACTACATATAGTATACAGTCCTAAATTTTAGAATTCACAAAGTCAAAAGTTTATTTAGACAAATTCTATTAGAAAAATAAAAATAAAAATTTAGAGTGAGGTATAATCCTAGAATATGACCACAACTGAACTCATCTCACCATTAACAAGTAGGCATGTCATTTTCTATAATTCCGTCAAAGCCAACAATTCATTTTGACTATACCAATCCATAGGTTACGTATGAGATTCAAGTTTCAAGAATTCATCAAAAATCGTATAAAGCGCAATATTCTTGAACTTTGTTAGTTTATATTCTCCTCCTCTTTAACAGATTCAAATATTTTCTTCTTCACACTTAATCCGTAGATATTTGTCAAAATCTTTAACTTTAATAATCATTTTGTGTATCTATCATAATCATCTATAAAATTGACCACATACTTCCAATCAACTCTAGTGATTCAACTCATTAAATCACTCACATATTAGAATGTATTAACTCAAGTAGTTGTGTAGAAATCAATCTTAAAAGATTTTCTAGCACAAACTTCACACTGGTCATATTTTATAGGTTCAAATAATAACAATTTATGAGTTTTAATGATAGTCAATAAATTCTATAATCACGTGTCCCAAACTTTATTATCATATTTTAGGATCAACTAGAATTAAATTGACTCAATCAATCACTTAAACTAAACCCAATCTACACATGTCATTAACAATTTAAGCATAAAGTTACGTAGGAGTTAACTACTAAAGTCACTCTACTTCTAACAAAAAATATTTAAGTGCTTCCATCACATAATAAACTAATTGCAATCTTAGTTAACATAAACACAATTTAATATCTTTTGCAATTGTAATTTTTTATCTGTGCATTCATGGCAAGTAACTCCTCCATCTAATCACCATTATACAAATCTGGTCTTTGCACTATCAATTACTAGCTCAAATTGATAGACTCAATCTTATAATTAAAACATCAATACTTATTCAAATTGTGTATTAGATTATATCATAGTAAGGTAGTTTACAATTATCGGATTATTTCATATATAGTGACCAAATACGTTACAGTTGTAGTATTTTCCTTTGTCTCAAATATTATCTTAACTTACAACTGCATAGGTTCACTCATAGGATTTGATTTTCTTAAACTTAGAAATAACTTGTGATAATTAATCTTGTTAGTAGTTACTTTTAACTTACTAATAATTTACAAGTAATTTCTATTTGCGTTCTAATATTTATTTCAGTTTGTATAATCAATCCTAACTTTATTATTATCCGACACAACAATATATGCGAGTGACATGAATTAAATAACTCAACAAGTTATTGCATCAAATAGAAATTATAACACACAAGTTGCACAAAAATTGAATTTAAGAACTAAAATTCAAATATAGAAACTTATCTCGCAAGAGAACATGTTCTTCAATAAATATTTGACATTCATTCCTTTCGAACTAATTGTCAAGTTCATCATCTCTCATTAGTTTTCGTCAATTTGAATGTTATCCATTCGACTCAATCAACTTCCTCCGTGTGTTCCTCGCAAAATTAGTGCAAAGTGGTCAAAACACATTCACCATCGAATTGTGTCATACTTTTACAAATAGTAATAACTGAGGTTCATAATCTTCATGTTTAATTAACTCAAACCAATATTGAATTTAATTAATTCAAACAAATTTAAATTAATTAATTCAAATAGAATTTCAAGTTTAATTAACATGAGCTCCTCCTTAAAATTTAATTTAACTCGAATGAAATTTCAAGTTTAAATTTAATCATGATTTAGGTTTAATTAATTCAACCAAAATTTCGAATTTAATTAAACTCAACATGTTTAATTGAATCACTAGCGTTGTGATACTAATTGTAAACCTGACCACCAATAGCAAATACGGAGCCCTCGTCAAAAGTCAGTGCTTACTGCTATCCAACATCTTGTAACGGGCTGATCGGAGAGAGAGTTCGAGGTGGTATCGAAGTGGGAGACCAGAAGAGCATTGGGGATGCCAGGACGTCCTTCACCGTCGCCACCAGCGAGAACGTGGTTTCCGGCATCGATCGATGCATCGAATCGTTGGAGTCCTCATTCCGACATAGGATTATGTTTCTGCAGTTCGCTGGGTTCTGAGTAATGGATGAGGTTCACCCGCCTTGAAATCTTTCCAATAATTTTTGAGTTTGATGCAGAAGTTGAGAAAACTGTTGCATCTGGATCCTTGGTATTTTGCTCAAACTCAGGCGGCAGTGGTGTTCTTCATTCTGCACTGCAACAACGTCTCCTTCGCGGCGGAATTGGAAAACTTTGTTGGAAAACTCGTATTGATCCAATTAAGCTCCATTGTCTCTCAATTTCAAACAACAAATTGTTGTTCGTAATATTAATTATTAATGTTCATGCTTCAAGATTGTTAGATCTAGGAGGCATAAACAATAACTATAAGAAAAATAATTATAGGGAAGGATACGAGTGTATATAGGGTTTTGCTTGAAGCATGACACCTTAGGTATCAAGTTTGGAATACCCAGTTTGTTGCGAAGGATATATATACATACCCTTGTGACCAGGTTATCAAACTCAACATAGAACCATTCCTATTAAGATTCTACATTGACCCATACACCTTCAGCGTTTTGTCCACGTATAATATTAATTAATAAAATATAATTAATATTTATCAAATTATTATTATTATTATATTTTGAACATACATTCCAACAGTATAATTCTCCTTATGCATGCTGGAGAAGACATACATGTATGTGTATCAGATTCTTCAAACTGCTTGTACTCATATGGACACTCCATCCAAGCCTTTATTACTTGGCAATGGCTGCAGAATGCAACAGATATGATGATTCAAATCCTAGATAGTGTTTTCTATGTCCTAATGTAGGTCCGCCTATCATTCTCGAAGAACCTAAATGTTACATAACATTAATTTATTCTGAAGTCCTTGTGTAGGGTTAAGTTTTTCCTTAGTACAAGAGCTAAGCATTTACTTTGCAGGCACGTTTGATGTGGTGGTGGTGAACTTGTACCCGTTCTATGACAAGGTTTCCTCCAGCGGCGATATAACATTCGAGGATGGAATTGAAAATATAGACATTGGTGGCCCTGCCATGATCAGAGCTGCAGCAAAGGTTGTTTATCTCAATGGAATTTTATTTTTTCTGTTGATCTTGTTGAAGATGCCAATTATTTTCCATCTTCCTCTGACACCCACACACATATATTGAAAGGTTGTTTATTTCAAAGGAATTTTTAAATATCTGTTGATTTTGTTGAAGATCCCAATATTTTTGCATCTTCATGCAGCCACACACATATTTTCTCCATGCTCTCAATGCTCATTAAAGAGCATTTCTGAATGTGCTATAAAAAATAAGTAGGTTCTTAATAGTATTTTATGGTTAAAAAGCCAATGACTAGCGCATACCTTCTGCATTGTGTATCATCGGCTTCAGTTGCTTTTCTTTGTAATGATTTTACTGTTGTCGCTTCTGTGACGTTTCTTTAATACATATTATTTGAACTTCACTCATCCTTTACTTTTGGAACAAGGTGCTTCTATCTTGCGATAAATTCTTTGGTCAAAGGTTATTATAAGCATGGAGAACATGCCTTATTTTCCTAGTATGCGTGATTAATTAGCACTCAGCAAAATGTCAGTTCTCAGATGTCCTGTTTGAACACAACTGTTTGTTTTACTCTTTTAAAATCCTATCGACAGTAATTCTGTCCAATATTACCTACAAGATATTTGATGAAGCGGCATATAGTCTGGTGTGTGGTTGTGATAGGAAGGAGTACAGTAAAGCGTTAAGCATTTGCCTATGTCATGGTTCTGTCTGATGCTTTTTGCACAACACCGAGTTAAGTGATTCATTACTTCATTATCTTTCTTATTGTTGATGCCTGATGTTCATCATTGAACAGAATCACAAGGATGTCTTAGTTGTTGTTGATTCACAAGACTATCATGAGCTTCTAGAATCTCTTAGAGGGAATAAAGCTGATGAACATTTCAGAAAGAAGCTGGCATGGAAAGCTTTCCAGCATGTTGCTTCTTATGATTCTGCAGTTTCAGAGTGGCTGTGGAAGCAGACTGGGGGAGGTATTATCTATTTGTGTGCTTCATTTTTAACTTTTCAAGAGATCATACATAAACTACTTTTGGAATGATGGATTTGGAAAAAGCATCACATCCAAATGAGTGATTCCAATATGCAAGGTTATCATGGAATCTTATTAGTTTAAGATACAATGGAACACATAATTAACATATACAGTCTTCCATAGTTGTGCGTTGGTTATATGTTAAGCGATATTGAGAAGATGGTCCTGAAAAATATTGTATTCATATAGGGACCTCTTCCTTTATAGGAATGTAATAAACAATAATGGAAAACTAGAAGGTCCCACGTCTTCTCAAAATAATTTATGCAAAGTACCAATCGTATTAAAATTGTTATATTCTATATAAAATTCTGGTTCCTCACATTTGCAATGAAGCTACATTTGATCACATATGAGGTACGATAACCACTTGGAATTTGTGGAAAGCATACTCTAATGGGTCTATTTTCGCTGAGCAGACAAATTTCCTCCCAGCTTAACACTGCCGCTTTCACTCAAAAGTTCACTTCGTTATGGTGAAAATCCTCACCAAAAGGCTGCTTTTTATGTTGACAAGAGTCTCTCTGAGGTTAATGCAGGTGGCATTGCAAGTGCTGTCCAACATCATGGCAAGGTGATACTATATGCCAATAAGTTTGTGTCGTCTTTTTCAGGCATTCTTATAAATTATAATTAACTCATTCAGTTATAAGATTTTTGAGAGGTAGTATATCCTGTTAGGTAGGCATGCAGATCTTAATTTTATCTGATTTGATCACAGGTCATCCAGCCATCCCTGCTAAATACTCCTCTGTCCTAGAAAAATGCAACACGTATTTTAGAGTGTTGCAAGGATTTTAAGACATCTAAAACTCATTAAATATACGGAGTATTTTCTTGCAAAAAACTTGAAAGTCAACTAAAAGTATTAACATTTGAATATAGCAATATTGTAAAAAAGATATATGAGATATAGCATAATTTTAATGCACCTTAATATCTGTCCCCCACACTCCAAAAACATGTGTGTTTAATCTGGGTAGGAGGTAGTAATAAGTTTTCACTGTGTTTGTGTTACAAAAGTATAATCTGATCTAGATCCATGCTGATTGATCTGAGTGAATTAGCGCAGTGATTACTGTAAATGAGAAAGCAGGTTTTTCTGTGGAAGTGATGGGACTTACTCTCCCACCTGGTAAATGTGATATTACCATATATAACATGCACATATTAATTCTAAAAGCAGTTGGGACTTATGATGTTTTTAAGTACTGATTCAATAACTCAAGTAGCAAATAGTGTAAGTGGACGGGTAAAATTTAAAGATAACTGGTTGAACTTGATGTAGCTTGCTGATAGAAGCTATTGTATAATGAAAGTCGTATTGAGCAGTTATGCATAAGCAGATTGACTTGGTTGTAGATGTCTATCTTTTTGAGATTATTTAGCTGCTGCTAGTGGGATCTCAAACAGTTCTCTCTCTGCCCCCAACCCAACCCACCTTTCCCCATCTCACCCTCTCTCCCAAATGTTAAAAGAACTTCTCATTATGTACTCGGTTTTCTATATAGTAGGAAGTGAAGGCAGTGGATTCCTTGGCTACTTCTATTCGTTTTCTGATTTTAGTATTTTCTTACTTAGTCTTACAACATTGTATTTGGTCAGATTGCCTAAAAGTTCTTTATCTTCTTATGAGCTGCAAGAAAGAGACTGAACTGCAAGTGACAAATATTACGATTTTGGTGCAGGAGATGTCATATAATAACTACCTAGATGCTGATGCAGCTTGGAACTGTGTGTGTGAGTTTGATAAGCCTACATGTGTAGTTGTAAAGCATACAAATCCATGTGGAGTAGCTTCACGTGATAATATAATTGAAGCATATAGGCTAGCTGTGAAAGCAGATCCAGTGAGTGCATTTGGGGGCATTGTTGCTTTCAACGTGGAAGTTGATGAGGTAAGAACTTTGGTGAAAATACGAGAACTGATGTTGCATATATATGTTTTGAGCTTTTATTGGTACAAACTTTTAGGACGTCATTTCACCAATTACACCACATATGCAGCATGATTGGAGCCCTTCTGCATTTATTTTGACATGCAATCTTGCATTCACACATATACATGCATTCATTTCAATACCTTTGCACGCATATATGCACAAAAATTAAAATGACATGAAATTCCAAATTCATGTGAGAATTGCTGTACTACATTGTTAGCTTATGTTGCCCTGAGAGTCGGAAACAGGAATGATAAAAACCACTATTCATCCATTTTGACATATACTTTAATGTGTTTGGAAGGCTCTTGCTAAAGATATCCGAGAATTTAGAAGCCCAACTGATGAAAAGACTCGAATGTTCTATGAGATTGTTGTTGCTCCAAAGTATACAAAAGAAGGGCTTGAAATACTCCGTGGGAAGTCCAAGACTTTGAGAATCCTTGAGGCCAGCAAAAATACCAAAGGGAAGCTTTCACTCAGACAAGTTGGTGGAGGTTGGTTAGCTCAGGATTCTGATGATTTAACTCCAGAAGATATACAATTCAAAGCAGTTTCTGAGAAGGAACCACAGGAGAGTGAGCTTTCTGATGCGAAGTTTGCATGGTTGTGTGTGAAGCACGTCAAAAGTAATGCTATCGTAATTGCAAAGGTTTGTGAATGTCTGAACCTCTGAATAATTCGTCATCTGTTTCCTGCAAATAGTATTTCTGACCATGTTTTATGTTACAGAACAATTCCATGTTAGGCATGGGAAGTGGCCAGCCAAACCGTCTGGAAAGTTTGAGGATAGCTTTGAAGAAAGCAGGAAACGAGGTCAAAGGTTCAGCATTGGCTAGTGATGCGTTCTTTCCATTTGGTAAAGATACTTTCTACAGACCTGTTTGACTATATAATAATTTTCTACGAATTCAAAACTCCATAATCTTCTAAATATGAAGATCTTTTGTCTTATCTCTAACTTGGAGCCAATTTATATCTACAGCTTGGGGAGATGCTGTTGAAGAAGCTTGCAAAAGTGGAGTTGCTGTAATTGCAGAGCCTGGGGGAAGCATCAGGGATACTGATGCAATTGATTGTTGTAACAAGTATGGAGTTTCACTTCTCTTCACTGACGTGAGGCACTTCAGGCATTAAAAACTAAATAAAACTCGGTACTTCTGTCTTAGTTTTGGTTTCCTTATTCACGCCAAACATTTTCTGTTCACTACTGCCCCGGAGAATATCTAGTTAAAGGTGTAACTGTATAAGTTGTACAATTTTCGTACTCACTGTTTAATGGTGGATTTTGGAAAGGATAATAAATAATTGTTTCGGAGCCTCAAAGGGACGAGTAAGAGATAGAAAATGAATAGAGGTGATAAAGAAGGCATACCCTTTTTTTGTTATTTGTTTCTTGATTTGTTCCATTGTCTCGAGAACTTGGAGATTTTATTGATTTAGAAACTTGTTTGATTTGCCTATATATGTAACGAGATGATTCTTTTCTTGCATTTGCGAAGAACCAAAGACTGCGAATGCCAAATTAGCATTCATTTTCGTTCTAACATGTTATAGAAACTCTTCATTTCATTAGTTGAAGTTGAGTATTACCTCCATTTCATACAATTTGTCGAAGCATGACTTTTAATGATAAATACCTAATATTTATTACAACTGTACAAATGAAATGATGGCGGTGCAAATCTTTTGCCTTTATTATTGTAATTATTTTATTTCTTTTATTTTTTGCAGTTTCTGATTCATAATTACCCAACGCCAGATATAATACGAGGGACGGCATGTGTATATATTTTCCACAAGATCAAAAAGAGGATCGAAAATGATACACCCTTTGTTCCGACTAACCAATTTGGAATCTTTGACTTTTCATAATTATTAAGGAAACAATGAACTTTTGATAAAAATGTCTATTGGTTTTTAAAATGCTTAAAATGAGAAGCAGAGAAATCGTGAAAAATAGTAAAAAAAATAAACGAGTTTACAGAAAGTGATGTCAAGTGCAGCGAAAAGACGATGGTCGTTTGATAGGAATTCTGCCCGCTAGATTATGGTAAGAATCTACTGGCAATCTAGGATCAAAATGTAAAACAGACTAAAATTCCATTTATTTTTACTTAAATTTTAGAAATATTAGACTTTAGCAATGTAAATTACATTGACAAAATTTATAATTTTTAAAATTTAAATCGAAACAAATAAAGTGTAAATTAATCGAAAGTAAATTATTAAAACAGAGAAGAAAATAAAATTCATAATCAGTTAAGATCCATTATCCACTAATCACAAGCACAAAAGAGACTGCATCTTTCTAAAGCACTTTTGCACAGCCCTCGCACATGGTGCCGCGCTCAACAAATGTCAACTTCGGAATGGATCAACTATCAAGTGATTTCGGCGAAACCAAATGATTTCATTATTTTCTCGACTCAACTTTGACTTTTTTGGGATTTACCTTCCGTAACGAACTAATTTGGGATATAACAGTGAGGTGAAAAACATAAAAAAAACAAAACAAAACAAAACACCATCTAGTTCCATTTCAACAAAATATTGACCATTTTCTTCTGACGAGCAAACATAAAGTCCAGTGGTAGCTCCAGTAATACGACGCCAAACCCGTGATACAAGAAGTCTGTAAACTACAAAGTGATGCCAGTAAACATTCGTCTTCTTTGATTTCCCAGTCCAGTATACATGTTCTGAAATCTAATGGAGGAATTTCTAAATTCTAACATATAGTTAGCTGAAAATACAATAAAGAACTCTTAATGTTTCATAATCACCATTACAAAAGGAGGAAAAAGTAAGATCGAGTAGTAACCCTAGCTTCTTCATCTCCAAACGATCCAATTACATCCATCATTTCATTTTCTGTGTATCAAGTTTATTGACCAACAAAGAAATCCCATAGAATATGTTATAAAAACTACTCGTTTAATCATGTCCTAAGTTTTTATCACAGGCTATCTGCGACTTGTGTGCTGCAGCTGAAATGTATATTTCGGATTAAAATTACATAGAGATACATATTGATATTGTAATACATATGTAACTGAAAAACATTCAAATCTAACAAGACTAACTTCAAGATATCCTAGTTCAGGAATTTTTGGATAATCAGCAACATCTCAGCATGACATTCTGATATTCTTTGATTATACATCACAAAGAAATGACTGAGATAACAATTATATATACCACATAAAAATTTCGAATTTCAAACTATTTGGCATTTCAAAACAATATAACAGATCATAGAGCTCAAGAGATTCAAAGTTACTAAAACTAATTCTATGGTATGCTCTCATTAAAGAAATGGATGAAGGGAATTGAATCATGTGGAGACTGCGCAGTAACATGTGAAACATGCACTCAAGTAATAAAAGAAAAATAAAATAAACTGGAAAATCTGTGTGTGCGCGCGCGCGCACAAGAGAGAGAGACACACTCAAGGGGCACACTAGTGCTAAAAAAAGCATATTATGATCTGCAATGGGTTTACTTGTTTCTCAAATGAAATCAAAAAGGAGAATAAATCAACATTATAACTAACAAAGTTTGCAATGTTTCACCAGATATTATCATCTGAAGAGATAAACTAAATCAAGCAAAGTGCGCAGCTCTAATATATTATATGTTGTGAACTTGTGATATTCTGTAGATCACACAACATCGTAGAAAATTATGTCGACTTGAACAAAACACCTCTAGCATGTTCCATTTAACTCACTATAATCTGTGAAAGACAGAACAGATGATCATTAAGAAACATTAAATAGATTCATAAAATTAAACCTTAATCAATTTGGATTTCATTCCATGACAACTTTGGCACCAAGAGCTTTCATCTTCTCAATTATTTTTTCCCCTTCTTCTTTTGTGACACCCTTTTTAAAAACTGCAGGGACCTTCTCCACCAACTCCTTGGCTTCCTTGAGACCCAAATCCGTATAAGTTCTCACTTCTTTTATAATCTTAATCTTTGCTGGTGCATCATAGGACTCCAGTTTCAATTCAAAGGCAGTCTTCTCAGGCTTTGCCTCCTCCTTGGATGCTGCTGCTGCCGGTCCCTTCATTGCACCCATTGCAGCCACTCCAGCTCCTGGTTTCATCACGCCCACAATCGGGGGTTCCTTCATACCCATCTTTTTCATCATTATTGAACCAAGCTCCACAACTTCAATCAATGTAAGTGCTGATATTTCATCCACAAGCCTCCAGACGCGTTCTGTTGGAGGACTTCGGTGTTCTGTGGGATCAAATGTTGCCGGATCATAATCAGCCGGAAGCCTTCTTTGGTCATACTCAATCTCTTCCTCCTCTTCTTCTTCCTCTTTCCTTGCAGCTTGAGCAAATTGCCGAGTCGACCCAGTTGAATCAAATGCAACTAGGTGAGACATAATGGGTCTTCTAAAGAACAACCCATTTGGTAAATGATGTCTTAATCTCAAAATTACACTCATCTCCAAAATTCTTGTTAAACCCTTTCACTTGAAGCTACGAAGAACCCAATAATCTGCTTCCCACACACAAATAACAAAAAAAAAAAAAGAATCAATACAGATTCTCAGAGACTGCAGTATTACTTATCGACAAATATCAAAAGGGGGGAAATCAAAGATAATAGATTTTCTATTTATATAACAGAAGTACTAGTACGAATTCGAATCTGAATTGCTAAGCTACAACATATGAGTTGGCAATGAGAAAGGAAACGAAGATGAACAGAAGTATACCGCCAATCCGCACTTCGATTAATTAAATGGAAGAGAAAGAGAAGGAAAAATACTTGCAAGAAGACGGCGAGGTTCACCGAGTGGAGTTGAGAGAAAGCCCAAAACCAGAAGCCGCGAGAGTTTACTGAAAAGGGATGCAAACAAGTTTGAGGGAAGTTTTGCCCACTAATCGTATTATTTATCAAATTTTATAATAAAGTTTATTTATAAATTTGTTGAGTTACTTTTTTTGCTCTTTTTATACGAATGGTTACTTGGTTGAGGTTAATCTAATTAAGTATAAAAATTTAAGTTGAAAATTAACTGCTCATATGATTTGATTTTTATATTTTATTTTATTTTTAAAAAACAACACTATTATGAACGTATGAATTTGTCATTTAAACTTTTCTTGTCTTGTTTTATACATTGTACTTACCGACGTACAATTCTTTTAACCCTTCATAAACTTGAAAACAATACCAGAGGGGGCAAAACCCCTAAACTAGTTTTTATCAAAATAATTTTATTTGGATATGAATGTATTGTTCAATATTGTAAAAATGTGTTTTAACCAACTAATGTCAGTGGCCTTGTGGTTGCAAACTGGGATAGTCGAGTGTAAGTACGAAATGTCTTTTTTGTTTCTACGCATGTGAATGAATAACCCAAAACATGTTCGCTGTACATAAAGAATTTAACTCGGCTAAAGAAACTTAAGATACACATTAACATGATAGCATTGCCATATTATTAAACGATCGTATTATTGGTTGTCTGAGATTGACAACACTAGTACATAAACATATTCATATCAGGAGGTTTGGGATGGGGATTGGGGGGGGGGGGTGGGGGGGGTGGGGTGGGGGGGTGGGGAGGGGTGGGGAGGGGATGGGAGGAGAGAGAGAAAGGAGCTGATGAAGATCCAATTGAGAGCTAGAATGAGATTTCACAAGGTGCGTGAAATGTTCTACCACGGCATATAGCTTCTAGGTCTTCTCCGGCATAGGAACAAAGTGGTGAAACCTCCACACCTGCAATCAACATGAATAAACACATGTTTACAGATATCTATGGACTTTCAACACGTTCGTACATATGATATTTCTTCGGATCCATGTTTCAATGTTTGAACGGTATGTCAGTATCCAATATGACAGTAACTGAGGTACTAGTTCAATTTCGTGATTTACATGTCAAAAGATTGCCTCAGTCTCCTTAACCTTTAGCGATCTCGTTGTTCACATTGCCCATGTTAATTCTTTCTTAGGTCATTGCTTTTAAGGTCCTTATTGCTCTATGCATATCCAGGTATTCTATATAGTATATACAGCGATGCATACAGAAAGTGTCAGACTGCATAATAAAAGTGTCAGATTACCAGTTGCATATAAGGGTACTGAATGCGTTAAGAATCCCCCTGCAGCTACCACCCAACGAGTGTGGAGGCGGAGACATAGGAGACGAGCACTATCCGGAGTGTCATAATTTGATCCGTTCGCATTTTTCACTGGAGCGAATTCTTCTTCACGCATTACCTATGAGAGCATGAGAACTAAGATTTTATCATACTAGGAAAAACATAAAGAATGAACAAAGAGAATATATAAGGTTCTAGAGAAAAATCAGATAATCACCTCGAAAAGTGCCATGGAAGGTGTGTAAAGAAATGCATCAAATATGAATTGCTCTAGTTTGTATCCCAATGTAAGTCCATGGATTGAAGGGATTTGCTTCTCTGCAAGATGGTAACTGCATGGACATAACATAGACATAATATTAAAATTGTAAGTATATTTAGCAAATTGACAAAAGGGAAAAAAATTAATAATATTAAACACGAATATATGGTGGAACACCTTACTCAAGCTTGGTGGGGAATTTTCAACTACAAGTTCAAGTTATCACATTTTAGTTTCTACACATTTTGAACCAAAAAAATCAAAGATTAATTTTTTATTTTTTTTAACATTGTAAGTAGCGTTCCACATCTTGAGAAATTTAAAAGAAAAGTTTAAAAGGTCAGGCACAACAAGTCAGAGAAATTCGAGATGTTCAATATATTTGCACCCCCAAATAGTGATCCTATATATTTTCATTTATTCAACAAGGCAGTTATAACAAAAGTAGTCAGATCACATTTTTGTAAATAACAAAAGTATACTCTCAGTCAGACGTAAAAGAAACCAAAAACAACAAAAAGCAAGATAGCATCACTGACATGCTATCCTTTTCAAGGCAATTTGCCACTTGATTCAGCAAATCCACAGTAAACATGTGCAAGCAAACCTGAAAAAAAAAAAAAGACAAATTAATTAATTCTACAGAAATCATTTTTCAATAGTTAAAAGAAAATTGGGGCCGCAAAGCAAGACAATTGTATAATTGATTAAATCCAAACGGCACGTAGCAATTTAACGAATGTAATAAACAGTCATTTAGCCCAAATTTGAGTTGCAATAACCAGTTCCGTCTCATCTGTGAGCGTCTGAAAGGAGGAACATTACGTAGATCAACTTTCACAAGCAGAACTTAAAGCATAGACAAAAATGATATCATTTTTCCTTGGAAAAGCTATAAGGAGTAACTTTAAGCAATACAGGAGCCTATACATTACTCCAACAGAAGCGAAGTCGACCAGATTCCTGATTGATTTCACTAGCTAGAGATGGATCTAACTCGCTGTATTCAACCACAGCCAGCGGTCCACCTTTTCTGCGCCTTACAAACACACCAACCTTTTCTTGTGGGTAAGCCTGAAATCAGATTAATCAAGATGGCACAAAAAGAGAAGTTTAGCAAAAAGTAATGACCAAAATAAAATTGAGCTTATATTATTGTAGGACAAATCACCCTAGGTGATTAGCTAATCATAATTGTTATCATACATCATAGAACAAATCTCGTAAAGTACAAACTGGAATTTATAATAACTGAAAATCCATCTATGGGGTCTAACTGGCATTAAAGTTTGGTCAGGTATAATCATTCATATTGACATCGATCCTAATAAAACAATCTTCATCTTTCGACAATATATAATATGATCCTTAGAGTTTTCACCTCCCTAGTATCTAAAATACAATTATGTTTTAGGTCGGTGTGCTTGTCATGCTTCTTCAACATGTAATTACATAATTGGCGATCCCCTTCATTCTAAAATATTACTCGTTAAAAGATCTCAAAACTATAGCAAGTAAGATCACGGACTGGATGAAGCTTATGAAGCATTTACCTCTTAGCTTTCATATGAATTCATTTTTAGTTTAATATTGTACTAGTCTTTTGTTTGTATTTTCTTGGAGCTTTCCGTTGCGAATGTTGTACATACCAAATCGTGACCGTAACTCTGCTCTGCACTAATAATGGCAGAGCAAAAGAACGAGAAAATGAAACAGTCAAATCCCTCATACGGCTTGCTGGATTATAAATAAATTTGTAAAAAATTAATGCTGATTATTGTTAATTAAAATCAGGCTTCACATAGTTCCAAATAACCAGCATAAATTACTTACCTTGCGGACGACTTTTGCTGCAGTAGCTACACCTTTGTCAATGAAATAACCCAGGAAAGTTGGATCAGCAACACGGACCTGCTTTCAGAAAACAAACTATGGCTTGAATGAATTCCAGGACTCCTAAGCAATGGGATAACTCAGAAAGTTTAAGTTTAAGGAATTGCTCACCAAAGCATTGTCAACTCCATAGCAATCCAAATATTTAACCCCTCTCATGGTCATATCTTCCAGTGACCTTGAAGACTTCAAGACTGATATAATGACACAGTCCACAAACAAATTAGAGTTATCCAAGCAATGAGAAGCATAAATGGTAATGGTCACAGTGCATTCCATTTCAAGGAAATAAAGTAATATCAATTTCATAATATACCTAAATAGACTCCTCCATTTCCATCTGGAGCTTTTGCTACCTGGCTTTACAAATTTAGATTCTCATAAATATCATAAATTTAAGAGCATTGATCTGTAAGAAAATTAACGAAGGAAAGAAATAGAAGTATCCTAGAGGCTAAATCTGACAATCTTGAAAATCTCAATATGCATCAAAAGGATATTGAGCCATAATATGTCTATCCTAAATTATGAACATAACTACTTAAGTCACAAAAAAGATGTGTAAGCCCTACTCTGTATGGAGTCTCCATGATAAACCTACCATCCTTTGAAACAGAAGGTATTGTGCCCTGCTGAAAGAAGGTGACCTGCAAATTAACCAAAAAGTTGTCTATAAAGTCGACCAAAACCAAAAATCTCAACTGCAGTAGAAGTCAAAAGAAACAAAACTCGTACTTGGTCAGCTTCAAGGCCAAAATATTTATGACTTTCAAAGAATTTGCGTGTGGCAACATCAGTAAAAGGACTTGTCATTATGTACCAAGGTATTGGCTTAAAGTTAGCAGAGCCTGCAAGTACTAGAGTAATTAGGCAAACATGTCAAATGAACTTAGAAACATCAGAAGCCTATAATATGATGCTAACCCTCAGTTACAGATTGAGCTGCTAATCTTTGAACACGCAAAATTCTCTCAGCTTGAAGTTGAAACAGTGACTTCCCCGATGGAAGTCCAATATCTGAAACAGAGGTATATTCCCACAAGGATTGTAATCTCAGAAAAGATTTATACAATCATATTAATGAGATAACTGACCAACACTCCAGATAAAATAGAAGAAATATAGAATAAATTTAAGTATATGAAAATCATAATTAGCTTATCAGATATAGTCTGATTCTACCCAACAGGTGTTAACGTATTGAATAAGAGCTTAAAATAAGTATAGAGAATGTAAAACAAAAGCAGCAAATTTTCATACAACTTCTTTTGCTCAAGTTTCAGCAATCAACATATAGTCCAGATAATTTTTCCATTTCTCTCATAAAAAACTACAAGCACAAACCAGTGGGGGAATAAAAATGTATAAGAACACATCTAGGAAAAAAGTAAGGATCTAACGAAACAGCACTTAAGAGATTGGTGACAAGATATGCATGAACGTAAGGAAGATATAAGGGTATTGACCATTAAGAGATCAGCCAACTAAAGTTAAAAAATTTTGAACAGGTGATCGCCAGAAAGTAATATAACATCGGTAGAAGAATGATTTGCTTATGACAAAAACAATAATCACATTGAGATTCTGGTGAAGGGGGAGCAAATTAGACATCAAGGTAATATCAGCGGGGGTAGAGGTTGGATTGTAAGAGCATCTCATTTATGAGGAACAGTGGTGGAGACCTGGTCTTAATCACTTAAATTCTAACATGATTAGTGAGCTGGAGCAGGTTCAGAAAAGTAGGTAGTGGCTTGTCCACTTGTATTTTGTAGGTAAGGTGCAAGGACTTCTCGATGTCATGTTGGACTGCTTTCTGTGGAAAAGTTGATGAACTTACAAAGAAATTTTATTTGTTAAGAAACTTTAAGAGTTGCAACGCCATTTATCTTACATTGATTCCAAAGGTTTGTTGATTGAGAATATTAGGATGCACAATTTAGGCTGTTCTGAACTTTCAATTGATTAGTTTGTTAGATTGTGTGTAAAGTGTAAAATATTAGCAGAACTGCTTGCAGACAAAGTGCCAAACTAAGACAAGTAGTAGACATATGGTCTCAGAGTCTTGCAGTACCCCACATCCAAACAAAGTACAAAAAGCCTTGGGATTAGCAACATGTGGCCATCTACCTTAAATTGAACAATACAGTAACATGAATATACTCACTAAAACATCCTTTTGGATCTGAACTTCCAAGCCGAGTTCCCTGGAGTCAAAATGTACTCATGAGAAAACATTCCAGGATCATCTGGGCTTTAATTAAATATAATATGTAAAACAAGGATATGTGGACAATACAACATCCATGCAACTATGGGCATTTAGGCAAATGTTGGATACTTGTAGCATTAAATTTGGAAGCACCCTACAATAATTAAATAAAAGGCTCAAGACCAGGGTCATATTCGAGTCAAATTCACCACTAATATGGAGTATTTCTGTTAGATAATCTTTATTTAGAGTCCATTCCTGATTCAGGAGTTTATTGTCTTATGGTGTTTTGGAGACAAATATAACTAGATTCTACATTTAAAGAATTTTTCCAACACATACATCATCGAATTGCCAACATCCGGAAAGTAATTTCCTTTGCAATTCTCACACTAGATGTAAATTTTAAAAAAAAAATTAAAAACATTCCAACCCATTTTTTCAAAATTATGGTTCCACTACAAACTAGCACAAACAAAAATAGAATTAGAATCAATTGTGTCAAGAACAACAGAAAACAATGTAAAGTACCTGGCCTCCAGAGAGAAGCAATACAGCTAATTTGCCTTCTGAGATAGCCGTTAATCCCATCTTCCACCATCTCTCTCTATCTTCAAGCTTCCTGCCCTCCACAGAAGACACACTACTCTCCGGCACCGGCTCAATTGCCGCCTCAGGAAGCCCTGAATTAGAACATATCACTTCACATATACACATCATACGTTTCAAATGCATGTAATAACTCTAGAGACCGACAGAAACTGACCATGTGATTGAAGTGAGCATCTAATAATCCGATCAATCCTCGGAAGATCTATGTTCTGCAATTCAACATTGTAATCATCAAATTCAAAAGAATAACACTCCGTGTCCATTTTCAAAAATACAGTTTCTTTCCAAATATAAACAAAATTTAATCAAAAACAATGAGATTGAAAACTAGTAAGAAGCAAATGAATATATTAAGTAGACGCAAAACACCTCGATGTCGTGGACGAGGAGGTTACGCTCTTCTAGAGACAGCTCGTCCCACAGAGCAAAAGCGTGTTCCTGGCCATAATCCTTAAGCCTCTCGAGGAGTGCTTGTGGAGGTGGTGGTGATGCCGCCGCCGCCGCGGCGTCACCGTGGATTACTTGCTGAATTCCATCGTCACTCATTCTCTCTCTCTCTAGAACTCTCTCTCTCTCTCTAGATCTCGTCGGTAGACACGGTTTTAGTTGGTTGTTATTTGGATGAATATATAGCTTTCTTTATACGGCCGACTCGGACAGTCGGAGTGAGTGGCGAGAAAGACAAGAATCAACTATCAAATGATGAACTAATAATAGACTGGTTTAAACTAAACAGCTCTATTTACCAAAATAACCCTCACCATCTGTTTAATTTATTTTCTTCTGATTTAAAAATTGTTGGTTACAAAATGGAAAGAAACCGACGCAAACGCGGCTTGTGTGTTGTTATTGTTATTTATTTTGTGGAATAAGAATATTTTAAATTATTCTCTACAAAGTATCACTTTAAATTAAATGACTATAACTATTCTTTTCAATTCTCTCTAAATTTTATTTTAATGCTCCAAAATAATTTAATGATAATTTTCATTTTCTCTTTTATTGTAATCTTAAAATCACATGTTTGAGTCTATCCAACAGTAAAAATAACATTAATTACAAATTATTGAAAGAGATAAGATAAGTTATCTCTTCCGCACTGTACCGTTACCACTTACAATAAACTAAGAACATTAAAAAATGACATAATGATAGTAGTAATAATTTTCAGTTCTCTTCTCTCCTTTTAAAACCACAAAAGCATATTTAACATTTTCTTCTTCTTTATGTTTCTTTTATTTTCTCACTCTCAAAACTCAGATGGAGTGATTCCCAAGTTTGCAAGACAAGTAGCTTTTTGCAGATATTGGGCCAAGTCCAACTGATTCAAGAGCTAAGCCCAAGTAAACTTCATAGCTGATAGATAAGAAGCCATTTCTCTATCATGTACAAGACTAACTTCCCTCATTTATGCACTATGGTAACTTATTTAATCCACACTCTACTAACTCAACACACCTTATTTAATGGAAAACGATATTCGTTCAAGTTCACAATAATAATTCTTTTATAAGAATTTACGGATATCAAGGAGTACATTAATTAGTTAAATTGATGATTAAATATAATTCTAAATTATAATATTACTTTCTTACATTAATTAGTCAAATTATTACATTTTTCAATTAGTATGCATGTTCTCCATAAATAATAAATAAGGTAATATAGTAAACTTTCTTATTTATTTGCTTGGATTATCATAATATGTCAATTAAAATGAAATTTTAACAAATCTCTAAAACGACTATTATTGTAAACAAGAGGATGTACTGTAAAAATAAAAATTATATAATCAAAATAGTGATGATCTTTAAAAAAGAATTAATTTCCACTGCATTACCACTAAATATACAAGTATTAGTAATTAATTTGCTTTTCTTATTTAAATGGAATTCTACTGCTCTTATATACACTCCCTTTTTCTTTTCCTCCATGTCTACTATTAAATGTAAACTGCCTCCAGAAAGTTATTAATACTCCAAAAAAGGTAATACTAATAATACTCAATTCTCTAATTTTAATTTATCCTTTTTTCGGATGGTGGGGCTCCAAGACCTACTTCTCAAGTGAATGAATTTCAAAAAGTCGTTGAGGACTGTGGTTTTATAGATATGGATTGGGAGGGGGCCTAAGTTTACTTGGTGTAACTCTTAATTCACCATATAGTCAATTAAGAGTGTAGTGTCACGTCTCCGTTTAAAAATACAAAAAAATTAGTTTTAATCATGCTTAATTTTGTTGCGGAATATTTCGGAAGGGTTTAGAATCTTGTAGAGCTTACTTGATGTGAGTGCTAGAGATCGGAAACTTAGAAGAGGGCAAATTCTAAGGCCCGTGACAGTAGGCTGATTTCTCCACTACACCCACCCCATTATCCCCCGTTAGATGATAACATGACAGTAAGAGACTTGATGGTAAATCTTGGAATTGGAATATCATTAATCTTTTTGTACATCGTGATGACTGGAGTTTCATTCAATCACGTCTAAGGTAAGGGTTTTTATTTGGAGAGCATGCAAAGGTATCTATCTTACCAAGAATAGCTTTTACGACGAGGTATTTGTGTTCGTGAATCAGTTTGTTATGCCTTGTTGTTTGTTGCTGCAGTTTGGTTTTTATGCCCCTTAGCTATTAGAACAGAATCTTGGGAAAATTTGATGTGTTGTTCTGTGAACTTTCAGCAATTAAGTTTGACATGGATTATGCACTCTCCAAAAACTGGTCACATGTTATCTTTGAATCAGATTATTTGCGAGCTATTTCATTTTTGCAAAAGCAAGCTGTAGGTTATTCTTATCGACATGATTTTGATTCTAGAAGCTGTAGTTTTTTTTCTCTATGTACCTCGGTTAGACAATTCAGTAGCGCATGAATTAGCTTTTGGTAGATTACTTTCTCTATCTTTGCTTCTGGACGAAAGGCTACCCTTCAAGTCTTTCTGAACTTCTTGTACAAGATATGGCTAATTAATAAATTCCTACCCTTCGATTAAAAAAAAAAGAAGAAGAAAAATTTATCCTTTTCATGAGTAGATTTTCTTAAAAAATCTTATTAGTCCCGAAAAAACACCGGCTTATACCAATTTTGAAATTTTCAAGATTCCTACTAAAAGAAGTGTTAGCTTCAAGAAGATGCACAAATCTCCAAATTTGTTGTTTCGATTCATTCAATGCAATTTAGCCAATCAATAAATAAACATATCCTAATTCAAAGACTAAATTTAAATCAATTATTTTTATCAATATGCGTGGCTTTTTTTATACCATGCGTCTATATTAATTTGTGAGTTAAAGATGTCAATTTAAACTGATATCAATTTAAAATGGGTCAGGTTTTACGTCGATTATTTGATTTATTCAATTTGGTTAAAGAGATTTTGAATTAAAATTAATGTGGTGCAGTGTGCGATTCTAATATTTATCTCTAAAACGTTATTGCCACGTTGTATCATTATTTGAACCAACAGTGTATTAACAATTTGAACTAAATTAATTCGACAGTTCACTACTTTTACTTATTTGGCAATAGAAATTATGAAACACAAGTTAGTACATTAAACTTTTAAACCAACTGAATTAATTTATACTTCCGATATTCGGCAACTTCTGATGTTCCAGTAAACAAAGCACTAACAGATTCACAAATTCTAAAACTTGTACAACACTCCCCTTTCGGTTTTTTTTTTTTTTTTTTGCAAATCCTAACATTCACTAACGAATCTTATAAATCTGACGAGAGTTTTTCTTTATTTTTAGAGACAACACTCCTTAGATCTCTATTAATAAAGTTTTTTTTTTCTGGGATTATCTTTTCTCTTTTTTGAAAATAATTTCTTCAATTTCGAATGGTTTTTCATTCGTATTTGTGAGACCCCTTTCTCCAATTTCATAAAAATCTCTTTCTCTGATTTAGATTTTTCCAATGTTTTGAGATACTTTCATATAACATCTTGAAATTTGAGGCTAGATTAACTTTTGAGGATTTTATGGAATGTGTCTATTTTTGTTTCGGCTGATCGTCTCTAGTGATAAATCAAAACATGTTTTATATAATTATGGTTTCACGATTAAACATATGTTTCATTAGTTTGTTTATGATATAACATATTATGTCCTTAATTTTTTTAATTTTTAATTTTTTTTATTAGCCTAATGTAATTGAGTTGTGTATGCTCTGAAAGAATTTATTTATTTTTTTACTTGTAATTCTATTTAAATGAATGAAATTAGTTGAAATCTCAAAAAAAAATATATATACTTCCAATTAGTATTGTGACAAATTGTTCCTAATCAATATAAAATCAACGTTTGATGACTCTGTTGTTTAAAAATTATTTTTGATTTTTAATATTAAATTGATGCAAATCGGTAAGCTGCAATTCAATATATAAATCGCCTGGTGCAATTTTGGGGTTCGAAAATTTTCAACCGACTTTGCTGGTTTGGTTGTGAAGATGTTAAGTTCGGTGTGATTAACCCTATTATATATATTAGTTTTTTGGGCACACGTGGTTTTATATGGATAATATTTTTTATTAATTTTACAAAGGTTGAAATAAAGAAAGATACCTATATAAATGGAAAAGAAATTTTATTTTTCTAAAGACTAAAGAGTACGAGAAGAGAAAAGTAATGAAAATTAAAAATTAAAATAAAAGTAAAAATTAAAATAAGAGTAAGAGAGAGAAAGAAGATGGTTATTGTTGATGACAATGGACATTAAGTGTAGGTTGAAAATATGTCTTATTGAAGGTAATTTTTTTAGTTATTGCACAAAATGTCCATGACCATTTTTCTTTCGGCCAAATATGTAATGAATATATATATATATATATATATATATGAGTTAAGGGAATTGAATTATAACTCACATTTTAAACCATATCCACTAAATTTATATTTATAAATTTATAATCTATTTTAAAAATCCAACCATGCGGATTGAAAGAGTATTAGAAGATAAAGTGGTACACATATTTTCAAATCATTTTATTATATATAGCATGGTTTTTGAATTTTGTAAAATTTGTATATTTTTAATGGCTAAAATATATTGATTTTTATATGATAATAAAAACTATGTAAAAAAGCTCAGAAAATCCCAAAAAATTACATATAGTTTATTTTCATATGTTTTTTTAATCTGTTCGTTTAAATTTATCTCATATATTCTAAAACTGAAATATAACACGAATAAATAAAATTATAAAAATGAATTATCCCTCGATTCTCTTTTTTCATATATATATATATATATAGCGAGAGTGTAAAATTATTAGAGTCGATCTACATAGTCCAAAAATTTGGATCAAATTTACATTTGACTTTCAGAAGTAATGTACAGATCGGTGGATATTATATGCGGGGTCCTATTACTATTTAAATATCTTCCTCTTGATGGCACGTCATTTATAATCTTAACTCGGCCTGCAATTTTCGTTAAATTATTTTTGTAAAATATAGTGGATCGAGCCTAAACTATAAAAGAAAAATAATTAGGATTTATTACTTGAACCAATTCAAATTAGATCAAAATCCTATATTCCTATTAAACTACGTTAGTTTAACAAATTGTCAGATACAAGAATACGGCCAGTAAAAACTAAAACAGTGAGGTAGTTATTGTCGAACATTCAAAAGGAAATTCGTATTGCTTGGAGAGGGTAAAAAAAAAAAGAAGAGTACAAATTGGTGTGCTGTCTTACTATATCTTCCCGCCATAAAACATCACTACCCCCCATTCCACAGTCCATAACCCTCACTCAATTCATAGTACTCTTCTTATCCAAAAAAAATTAATTAATTTATTAATTAATTAATAAAAATAAAAATCAGTACTCTCTTTGTTATTCTGTTTCTACATCTATACATGGATTTCAATTAAAAAAATTGAGGATTGATGTTATTTCTTGTATTTGGAGACTTCTTTTAGTTTTTAATTTTTTGATTATAAAATGTTTGGATTACGATAGATTTATGAATTATAGCGTGTCTAATATCTCACTTCTCCTAATACATTTTTAACTCGAGGATAAAAAAGAATCCGAATAAATTGAACCGAATCAAAATCAACAGTCGTAGTTCCTAACTGAATTTGCGAAAGGTCTAATTCGATTCTTCCAAAACTGAAATTGTGGATATCCAATTAAATTAAATCAAACAGTTGAAAAACTAAATTGAGACCATATTAAACCGATGACATCATCCAAACTGGCTGAACAGGAGTCATCTCTCCCTGAACTGTATATAAAGCCCATCAGTTTGTCTATGAGTTTTAAATTTAATGCACAAAGAAAACATTTTGAGTTTACAAGTAAAAACTAGGAAAGTCGATGAGAACAAAAAAAATTTCATAAAATATATACCGCCCGTTAGGAAATCACTTATAACTTTTAGATTAAAAGTAAATTTTAAATTAAAATATTACTTCTCAATAACTTGATTCGTATTTTGATATTATAATTTACGATGAAATTAATGATGTTTGATAATAAAAATAACTTTTAAATTAAAAATAGATTAAAAGTAATTCTCGAACACTTCCACTTATATAGTTCTCCAACTTATTTCTTGTATAGATCTTATAATCTTTGATTTCCGAAAGAAAATGAAAGCTCAAAAGAGATTAGTTTTCCTAGGAAATTTTCCTAATCGGTGTTACAGGAAGGTCATAATGAATTCGTTTATTTCAATAACTTCCTTTCTTAAGTCAATAAACATTGGCTTTATTTTATTCATAAAATCATAAACATAAGTTGAAAAACCACCACCTTTTTTTCAAAATAATTTTCAAATTCTCTCTCTTTCAATCATTTCCCAAGTTAAAAAAATAAAATAAAATAAAATCTTTTAAATCCCTATAAGATTGAAGCCAGGAGAGAGAGACGGTGACAGAATAATCATATCCACCACATCAGGAGGAAGAGGAGGACGAAATAGAGAGATGGTAATGAAGCCTGCATGGCTAGAAGGTCTAATGGCTGAAACATTCTTTGTAACATGTGGGGTCCACCAGAATCAAAGGAAGAATGAGAAGAACATCTTTTGCTTGGATTGCTGTCTAAGCTTTTGCCCTCACTGTCTTCCTTCTCATCACTCTCATCCTCTGCTTCAGGTATATTTCTGTATTTATTTGCTATAATATATATACACACACACACACGTATATATGATCCCTTATAATTGCACCAATTGTGCCACCCCAGTAGTTTATGGTTGAAATTTTCACGCTTTGTTTCATAAAGTTTTGAAATTTTTTTCTGGGTTTGTACAATTCAATGGGTTTTTCAATAACAGAGTGGGTTTTATTGGTTGTTCAAGAATTTGATTAACTTACCTAGTTCAATAGTTGATATTGTTCCTTAATTCTCATGAATTTTCAAGAAATCTCAACTTCTCCCAGTTCATTTTTTTTAAATGATTTTTCTGGGGCTGGTTCTAAAATTCTCAAGTTACTTAATTGGGAAGTTGAAATTGTCTTCTAATACTCATGAACTTCAAATCTCAACTTCTCCCAGATTATTACCATTTTTCTTTGTTAAAGAGTGTGTTTTCTGTGGGTGATTGAAGAATTCTCTAAGTCACTCAATTGGGAAGGTAAAATTGTCCTTCAATTGTCATGAATTTTCAAGAATTCTCAACTTTTCCAACTCTCTCTCTCTCTCTCTCTCTCTCTCTCTTTTCCCTCTGCGTATTCTTTCTGAAAAATGAGAGTTTGTTGTAACTTCTTTGACAAAATTTTCAAAATCCCTTTTGGGTTTCAATTAATTGACTCTTTAGACTTCTCTAAGATTAATTAATGGATATTTTAATTGCTTCTCAGTTTCATTTTTCCATGCTTTTAATGGTTTTCTACGTATAGTTTCTTGGCATCAATTATAACACAAGAATTTCTATTTTTAGCTCATAGGTTCTTGAGAAAATTTTCAAGTTATTATTTGTGGTATTTCAGATATCTCCACAGAATAATGTATGTTAGTATGCGTTCAAAAATGTCAATTTTCTTTGATATTCTAAAAAGGATGTGTGTGGACAACTGATTTCTTTCTCTGGGATTTGTTTTCTTCCCCATTTTAGAAGCTTTTCTTCTCCTTCGCTGCAAAGGTTCCTCTGTTGTTGCTTTCAAGAGAAAGTGAAAGTTTGACCCAAATTTCATCTTTTACTCTGTTCTGTTCTTATGTACCAAACCAACCATTTCTACTATTTACTGTAAACCCAAAGTATTTAGTTTTTCACAACTTACTGTGAAGCTTTTTACCTAGGGTTTCAAATTTCTGTAATGAGTTGAACCACCACAAAATCACAAATTGCCACTTCAAGAACTTCTAACTCAACCCCTCTTTCATAATTAAGTTAATTATGATATATATATATATATATATATATATATATATATATATTTTAGAATTAATGTAACTTTCTCATTTATAAATTATAATCATGGCCATGTTGAGTGGAGTATCCCTCCCCATATATGCCTTAAGAAAAATATTCGACTGGATACTGCTACTGTCCGAGGAGTTATAATGCTCGGCAAATTAACATAAGTTGTGTGTTCTATACTCGACACTCGACATGCTACATTATGAATAAGTAATGATATGGTTCTTGGTATAAGCTCTTGTATATGTATAAAGTACAAATAAAAAACTGAATGGAAATGCAATTTGCTTTTATGTGTGCAGGTGAGAAGATATCTTTACCAGGATGTTGTTAGATTGGATGAGTTGAGGAAACTCATTGACTGTTCCTTTATTCAGGTGAAGTAAATTAAATAAGTATAATGTTCCACATAATTTACGCCGCGACTCTTTTGGTTCAACCGCCAACCCCACTTAGTTTGGGTCAAACATGACATTGATATTGATGCTAATCATTGAAGTTTACGTTAATGATTAGATTACGATATTCTCCTTGTTTAAGAATGTCAGTTTTATTTGACTTTTTTCATGACGTATTTTTTTAAGAGTTGTTACGTTGAATAACGAAAAAAAGATTGAAATTTAATGTAAATAATGTTGTTAGAAGAATTATATGTAAGTCAGCATATACCAACGGTATTGTGATTTTTTTTGTTTGGCAGCCCTACACTATAAATGGTGCCAAAGCGATATTCTTGAATCAGAGGGAACAGTCTAGGTGTTATAAGGGCTCTTCAAATAATTGTTTCACTTGTGACAGAATTCTCCAGCAGCCATTCCACTTCTGTTCTCTTTCTTGCAAGGTCTCTCTATCTCTCTCATCTCATACACGCCATACATTTCATATCGTGCAAAATTATATTGAGCGACACTTATTACTCTGACACTCATTTAGCAACGTCAGCTGCCTTATTTTATAGTATCTTATTTATTTTTCGTAAAATTTAATATTAATCTTGTATTAGTTCGTGAAATTGTTATATATCCACTTTTGTTGAATAAAAAAAAATGTTTTATATAGGTTGAGCACATGGTATATCAAGGCGACGATTTCTCAAGCATTGTGCATAGGTTTGATGGATCTGATTTCGCCTACTCACAATTCGAAGGGCTCCAAATGGATGGTGACGACGACGGCCAAATTACCTCATACTCCATCATGGAGGAGCCATTGCAGTTTCAAGGCTCATCTTGCTCTAGTCTTGACAGGGGCAATTCAGTATTTTCACATCAGGGTCATGAGGTGGAGAAAAAGAAGAAAAAAGGGAGTGGCTTCTTGCCTGGAATTATGCTATCCCTTAGTAATAGAAGGAAGGGAGCTCCTCAAAGGTCTCCCCTTTCTTGAAGGAAAAAATTAAGATGATATTAATAATAATTATAAAAGTAATAATGTTGATTACTAGTAATAATAATTTTGTTGTCACATGCAAATTATTTTATTACTAGTAACATTTTACATTTAAGGAAAAAAAATTTGCAAAGATTAAAATGTTCTTGCGTTATGTGCATTTCTGTTACAAACCACAGGGGGCTGCTGCGAGACTATTGTAGATTTGTAGTCAATCACTTAAAGCTAAAATCTTGGCACCCCCAATTTTGTATTAATGTAATGGAACTTGCACATATGAGTATCTATTAGTTTATTTAAATAAATTGTAATTAAAGTTATAAAACGAATTCGAATAGTTCGGATTTGATTCGTGAATTGTACTGGATTGCTTATTTCATGTATTATATTTGAGTTTTAATGTTTTTTTTTCTCTCTCTTAGATTGTACAAGGCAAAAAATATACTAAAAGCTCAAGACTACAAGTATATTTTAAATTTTTTACATATTAATTTACAATAGATATGTAGATAGCAATACATTGGGACAACACTTTTTTTATCCGCCGGCGTTCTATGTTATCAAGCACGACTTCTTTTTTTTATTAAGTAAGAGTTATCTGTCTGAATACTCACATATTTATCTATTCACTCACATATATATTTCATGAGTTTAAATTTTGAATTTTCATAATATTTTATCCTTTCACTTAATCTTATATATTTCAGTAATATTCTTTTTATTTTAAAATTAAATATATGTTTCTAAAACGACGATATTTAAGAATAATTTTTATGTTTCAAACATATCCTTATTATCATACTGTTTAGAGTAATAATAGTAGTAATATGGTAAAGCTATAAAATAGTGATGATAGTAGAATTGATTGAAGTAGTAGAATAATGAAATGATATTTAAAAAACTCAACAACTTTTTAAAATCAAAGATAAAAATATTTTTCTAATTTTAGAACAATCAAAAAATACGTATGTATTTTTAATTTTAAAACGAAAGAAGTAATATTCTTTATTTAATCACATCTGCACCAAAAACTTTTCAAAATTTATCATGTAGATCTCGATAATTAACTAAATTATGTACTTAACAAATTATAAAATTAAAATTTGGGTTATCCTAAAATTCATTTGATTCAAATAAGGAAACAAGTGCCCCAAAAAGGCCACAAGTTTATGAGGGCGTAATGGTAAAACATGGTATGGCAGAAGAGAAATGGTCCAACCAAGGGAAACAAAAAATGGCTAAAATTGTGAAAGTGGTGGTAGAAAGACCCATGTGAAGGGGACCACACCACACCATACCGAAACTTGGGGTCGGCCGGTCAGGTCGGTTCACATGGGCTAGCCACTTTTTATTCACCTTCTTCTAATTATTGCCATTTTACTTACTCACCCACCTGTCATACGTGCTACTTGTGGGGTTCTGCCACGTGTATTGACCTTCCTTGTCCGACATCGGTCATAAAAGATTTACTCCGACTATGCTTCTCTAATTATTACTTTATCCGTCCTAAAAAATGAAGTTGATACAAAAGATATTAATTTATACATAAATAAATATGTATAATTATATACTTAAATTTTATAGAAATTTGTGAATCTTAAATGACTTATATTTTTAAAAATTAATAGTTATTAATTTTTAACACATATTTGCGTACCTTTATTATGTCTCTAATATAATTGAAAAAATTGATCAAAAAAAAAAAGATGTTTAAAATACATTCAACAAATCATGTTAAGAAGAAAAAAAAAGTGTTACAAAAAAATAGACAAAATAAAGTTTAAGGAGAAAAATAAGTAGCGTCCTTTTAGACGTCTTTTTGAAGACATTTTTTGAAGAGTCCTTAAAATATTCTTTTGAAGATGGAGATGATAAATTTCTTTGTTGAAAATTAAAAATACATTCACTACACACTAAAGAGATAAGTAGAATCTTATAATTAGTAAATTTTATTAATTTTAATATTTTTGAAATGAAATATTATTATTTACAAAGGACAATCTTAAGCATATACTTTTATAAATTATAAGTTCATATCATAAATAAAATTTAAAATTTAAAAATAATATTACGTTAAAAAAATATATGTCTAATTTTGAAATATACGGAGAAGTAAATAAATAAACTTCTATTCTCACGTCAACATTAGTAATTTTCATAAAATAGCGATAATTCATGTAACTAAATATAAAGATGTTAGAGGTTCAGTCCTTATTATAATGATTATGAGTGTGTGCATTGATCCCGTAGATTCTAAACAGTTGCCTCCTTTATAACATAAATGAATTATAAATTCAGATAGAATTATTCTTCGCTCCTTGCATGTTCTAATCGGTTTTTCAAATATCATCGTGTGCCTCTCAATATTTTAAACAATATCAAAAATGAAATATCAGTTGGAGCCTTAACATAATTCCGGATTATTGGTTCTTAATGTTTATTCCTTCTCAATTATGAAATAATTTTAGACAGTTTTACTTTTTCCTTTTTTGTTGATCGATTTACAATTCTAAGAACGTACCACGTATGTAATAAAAGAAGAATGAAACAGATGAACATGTCCATAAGTACACAGATAGTATTAACATAGTACACAGACCAAATACATGGTACAGTTATGATTATAATATTTGAACAAAAATATTGTGTACTACTTCTATACAATAAAATACTTGCCCCAATCAACGACGCAAAAAATGGGAAACTGAATATTAAAGCCATTTAAAAATTTGCAATATAGTTGCATTTTTTTAAGTATTATAGGTGTATAAATGAAAGGAATAATAAATACGTAGGAAGAAAAAAGAAAAATTTAGTAAGAAAGTAAAGAAAGTGAGAAAGCTACTTCAATTATGGAGAACATGACCTTCCAACGAAAATTTGCAGAAGCATATTATGGGCTTCAATCAGCTTTCCAAGGTTCCAATGAAGTCTTGCAGCACATTACACATACATGAATACATATACACACCAACATACATGCAAAAATTATTGCGCTCTCTTTATTCTACGACAAGAGTTCAGTTGTTGTTAATCTATAAAATGGTTGTAAAATAATGAAAAGATTATCGAAGGTCACAGGCATTGTTGGAATTCTGGTTTGGGATGTGTGTGTGTTGGGGGCTGGGGTGGAGTGGGGGTGGGGGGTTGAGTGGGTGAGTTTACTTAGGAGTTTAGAGTAGCAACTCGTTGGTTGGAATGAGCTAAACTACTCCAACATCTTTTCTATTTCACACTTCAATTTTTTTTTTAAATTGAAAAAAATATTGACACGTGTCTCTTAAGGTTTCAATTTCTTCTATATCAATAATTAAAAAACATAATCATTTATCAAATACAAAACGAATTGAGATATGTATTGAAGCAGGTAAATCACTCGAAGTGAATTTGGAACTAAGAAGTAAATATAAACAATAAAATATTAAGGATCAGCTTATTTTTCATTTTTTTTTCTGACGTCATTCATATTGTTAGCATTCACTATTTTCAGGTCAAACATAATAGAGTAAGGTCTGATAATAAAACTAACAATAAGATGGGGCCTAAAAATTGTACCACATCAATAACTTTGACAGAGTAATAATTGAAGAAATGAAAGTTTTGATGCCATTTCAATCTAGTGGGAGGCCAGATTGGTTCAGTCCCTGACCAAATTTAGTTGTGGGGGTACTATACTATCTTTCTGATCATAATAACAATAATAGTATAACAACCAATTGAAATTTCTCAATCAGTATTTATGGACCTTATATATCATGAGATACATAATGGGGGGGGGGGGGGGGGGGGGGGGGGTCTTGTGTGGGGGGGGGGGAATACTTCTTGTGATCAAACAATTATGTGTCTAGTTCACTTGCAAGAGATAATCCAATGAAAATAATGAGTATTTGATTTGTGATTTGTTCAATTGTTGAGCCTAGGGTGCACAAATTGGAGCAGTGCTTATTTAGTAATATATGTATATTATACTGTAAATCAAAATGAGATTATAAGCGTGGGCTATGAATGGAATATGAATAGACCCAACATGAGATAATCCAGAATCTATCATTGTCCCAATAGTTTTGACCATTGTCACTTGTTCTGTCCTTTTTCTTTGACCCTGTCTACACCTACTAGGCTTTTATTACTGCATCACTTTACTCTTCCAACACATGTATACCTCTATGCTGGTATCTTTAATGTTGCACTTCCTTGTGAAAACAAAGACAGATCAAGTTTTGGCATGGAGTACAAACAGTTCCCTAAAGGACATTTACAGTATTAAAAATAAAAAATAAAAAAATTTGATTGCTAGATTGACATTTACTGTCCTCAAAATGTGAATAAAATTAATTAATTATGTATTTCATAATTAATTATGGTTAATGTTCCCAAATGACCATATTTTTTCTTGAAGCTTCAATCTACCTATATTATTTTACGCATTGTGAAAAGTTCAAATGTGACTATTTTAATCCAATTTGCAGTTATTTTCTTCGAATTTAACAATTGAGAATTGAAAAAAAAGTACTATATAAAATATGATGTTTGAACGGTTGAATTTTTTTAATAAATTATTTTATGTCATTTCCATATAAACAAACCAAAACTTCATTAGAGATTTAGAATCTTTAGCAACTAAAGACCTAAATCTGCGTGTATGAAGCATCCGTGTACTAACGATTAACATTTATATACTTGTTCTTACAACCTTACTTTAGGATCATTTATTAAACTAAACCATAAAATAAAAACAGAATAAAAGTTAATAATCGGAGTTTTGCGACACTTGTTGCTCTCGTAACAAAATTTATACTCAGCAATATCAACACGTTGTAATAAAAAAAAATTAAAAAGAAAAAAAAGACATTCAAAATTCGAACTGATTACAAGCAAGAAAATAAATCCAATAATGCTCTTGAAAAATGTCGTCATTCACGACAGCATCAACTCTTTTTCCTTCATCATTCAATGCAAGCCAGATTGAGTATGATTTTGAATGAGGATCGGTCTATTTACTACACACGTATCACACACATTTATACACACCAAACTAACTCCTCTCTTACAATTTATTAGAGTACAAAGGCATTTGTAAATTTTTAATATTATTACAAGAGAGGGGATTTGAAACCTTGACTTTTTGGCAAGGGAAATATTTACAAACGACCTAATGAACCTGAATTGTTATTGATTAACATCATCATGTCCTTAAGTTTATTTAAAGAAGAGAAAAGAAAATTAAGGGAAAGAAAAAAAATTATGATGTCTTTGAATTTTTTTAGAAGAAAGGAAAAGAGAAAAATATATAATTTTTCCTCGTGAAGTTTGCTCTTAAAAAATGAGAGAATATTTCTTTTAACCTTTAAAGATTTTTCATAATATCAAATCTATCATTCTCGTTCTTCATAACATCACGTCCCTTAATTTTTTTTCTTTCCTCTTATAAACTCCAAGACAAGATAGAAAAGAAATTATTTCTCTCTTTTCTAGAAGTTTAAAACTCAAAGACATCTCATTGACATCTTTGAAGGGTTACAACACTACTTACAAATTAACCACCAATAAGAACAACCAGAAAGACACAAACTCTCAACCTAGTGAGAAAATTTGCTAAATATTATTAGTTGAACCAATATGACAGAGTTTAAGATCTAATATTGTTTAACCAAAAAAAACAACCCCTGAAAAGAACCGCATGTCAACTATGAAAAAGAAAGTAATGAGACTAATGAAACTTAAGAATTAGGGAAGTATTGTAGAAAAGGGAAGAACCTAGGCATATAAATTCGAAAAGTTTCCCTTCCAATTTAAATAAAGGTTTCTTGCTTTAGATTTACTTTTGTTTTTATCTAATGTCAGTGATGGGTTTGGGAAGGAGGAAAAATAATAATAATTCTATAAAATGGTCATTATAAATGTCAGTTATTCTGTAGATAAGTATTTATATTAGCACCATCTAGTTAACATAGTACTCCATATGTTCCAAAAATAAAAATAAAAAGCAACATTTCAAAATAAGATTTGTTTCAAAAAAAGAACAAAATTTACATAATTTTTTCATTATAATCAAATAGCTTTTAAAATTTATCCTAAAATCTTCTTTTCTGATCTTTAGTTGACCATTCATAACAAAATTTATTATTTGTATACTTAATTCTTAGTCAAACATACTATATTAATATTTGTCAAGTCCAAATGTTGCTCTGTTCTGTGGAAAGAATGGAGTAATAAAACTACTCGTAACACCTGAAACAGCAGATGGGTGTTCACAATCCCAGAAATTTCTTAGTTTATGTAAATGTTACAAAAGGGGAAGAGCTAAAAGTTTTAAATAAGGAAGTTATAAATGAGAAAAATATAGACATGATAAAGAGGTATATAATTAGTGTTCAACTATATGCAGGAATACTCATCTCAAAACAACATTCAGCTTGCTTTGCACCTGATCTCGTACATTCCACTGCACCAGCAACCATAAACAAATTAATCTAGGGTCAATAATTTTTCAAAGATGAAAGTCACAAAATGAAAACGAAAATTTTGCATATTAAGGTACACTGCACCTACTCAGATACTGAATGTATTTACCTGTAGTTCATTAATTTCTTCATCCGTAAGAGAACGTTCCATGGAGCGATATGCTATCCTGTAACACTGACTAGTCATCCCTTTCTTGTTGGTGAAGTTGTCGATCAACCGGACCTGAGATTTGAGGTAAGATTCAAAATTAAGTGATGTAAATCATGGGAAAATTTCTGTGCACGTCATCTAAATCTGAAGAAATTATGATGAAATAAGGTTTCATATCCATAGAGTAACCTCTTTGTATGCTTATTTAAACGATAACTTATCGCTGTAAACACACCAACACAAACCCAAAAAAAAAAAAAAAAAAAAATACCTCTTCAACTAGATCTCCAGCTACACCTCTAACAATTTCACAAAGATTATTCTCGGTGAATGAGTCACTGATCCAGAAACTCATGTCTTTGAAACATGGAGGATACTGCAAAAAGAGGATAAGTTTGGACCTCAAGAGGAAAAAGGGAAGTAGTGCTAAGAAAATGCAAGAAACTGAAGTCCAACAATTAGAATAAGTGAAATTGCAATTGAAGAAAAATGTCTTTGGTATCAGTAATGCATTTAGCTCCGCTTAAATTTGTATAGCTCAAACATAGTTCGAAAAGACCAACTTAATGATTAGAATTCAGATTACTTCACCCAGATGGAAACATATCCATACCTTTGAATATGGCTTGAACTTCACCCCAAGTTCACCTTTTAAGAACTGCATTCAAGGGAAAAACAAACTTTCAGCTTAGCACAGTTACAACACAGCTAATGGCCACAGGATTTTTCTGTATCAATTATTAAAAATATAGCAAAATAAAAATAAAAGGTCTTGTTTTTAGGAATGATGAACCATCTAGACCAAATGCATCTGCAACCAGAAAAGAAATTTAATACTGTCAAAGAACTTAGGAATATAAGAGTTACTTGGGAAGTAAACCGCTCATCTGTTGACCAGAACAATCGGATATCAGGTATGTCAAATAGGACCATTGCCAAACGTTCCAACCCAAGGCCAAAAGCCCAAGCAACATTATTAGTTTTACCACTTCTCCTTAATATCTCCTGTTCTGTCACCCCACACCCCAGAACCTCCAGCCATTTATCCTGGCAAAGCATTTAAAGTTAATATTAATATGAGTTGTATGAGTGTACAGATATCATACACATTGTTTTAAAATAAGACAAGACTGTGTTTCTAAATTCAGGTAGTTAATTTTGAGGTATCACATATTCTGGTGTGAATAAACTGACTTAAACTTAATTTTTTATTTTTTGAACTGTTAGAGTAATGCCTTGATACATGGAATCAGAGTAATATATTTTTCTTTTCTTTTTTTTTTCCTTTTTATTTGGGCTAAAAATCAATAATCATAACATAAGAATCTCCGAGAAACTACTATTCTGAAAATAAATGTACCTGAAAATATATCTCAAGTTCAAATGATGGATTCGTAAACGGAAAATAAGTGTCCATCCAGCGCATTTCCACAGCACCTGAGAAGTTGAAAAAGTTTTTGGTAACAAGGAAATTCATACTAGAACATGTTGCTAACATGTATTACGGATGCGAATGTATGAAGCACCAGCATCAGGTTTTGAATTAACAAAGAGAAGCACAATGACTGACTAAATTTGTAAATCAGAAGATATAGTAACCAGTTGCCATTAACTCAGGATTTTACTTTTAAATACTTTTATTTGTTTATTTATTATTGTTATTGGATAGGTACTTCTGTAATCAGCATACCTGACTCTGTTCACCAGTTTAGAATCACCATGCACTATATATTATTTTCAGAATCCTCTTGGTCAATTTAAATAATGTGCACCCAATTTTCCTAACAAGCGTTACAAACTTTCCTCAGCATCTCCAGAGTATATTAGATTCTAATTGCTGAATAGGGTGAGTAACTATTGGCTGTTGTACTTTTATAGTTCAAAGTGTTGAAATCAGGCTCTAACCAAATAAATGACGTGCCAAACCCTCGAGACATGTCTTGAGATCCCCAGCAGCATACGTTGTGGCATCCATTCCAGCTGCCTCCCATTCATCTGGACTAAAAACTCTAACCCCTTCCATCTGCACCATGGAAGTTTCAGAATACATCAGATATACACTAAAATACTAAATCTTTTGGGAGGTAATGCCATGGTTTCCACTAGTAAGAAGAAAAACCTGGTGGAATACGGGATAATGAGTTGCATCAATAGAATCTCTGCGGTATACATCTCCAGTAACAAGAAAATGAGTATGACCTTTCCTCAATAACTCAGCCTGATGTGCACTTGTGTGGCACCTTAAGACGGTTTGGGAGTCCACATAGTATGTATCATTGTAACTCCTACTAACATGGTCCGCAGGCACCAAAACATCATCAAAGTTCTACAACAAATGATTCATTATTATGAGAATGCATCGAATCACTTGCAATACTCTGATCACAACAACATATTCAAGACGGCAAACTCTTAAAGTTCAGCCTTGATCTAACAAAATCGATCATTGTTTACAAACATTTATCTCATTATCTATATATATGAGTAGAAGATATAGATATGTTTCCTGATAAAACTACACTTGTTGAAAAATTGTTAATACAGTTAAGTAATATGTAAAGAACTACAACTTAGAGGAATCTGGTCAATTTAAATGAAAAAGTCAGATTAAGCCAGATTTTAGAGGAGACGGTGAGTATTAGAAACACTTTGTTTATGAGACAAGAATAAGCTTTTTCCAAAATATCCACATAGCACCATACCTCTTTAGTAGAGACGATTGGACAGAGATCATCAAACTTGTCAAATTGGTTTGAGTATTTGGTGTCAAAATAATCAAAAATTGCATTTTTCAGTATCCCAAGCGGATGCTTATCCCTTCTGTGAAGTTGCATTCCAAGTTTTGAAAATATTGAATCCGGAATATTGTTTGTAGGGTCATCCCTCACCACATCTACAAACCAAAACCAAGATGAATCATACAAGATACAGAATAATTCGACTGTGATGTCTCTTTTGTTGTTACAATTCATTCTCAAGTTGCAAACAGTTCGTTTTGTTTATATGGAGTAAGTAATTGATTATAAAAGCACAAGGCGGAACAAGGCAACCTTGATGAAATGGAAAAACAATTGGAACGGCCATGCCCATTTCAATACAAAAGGACTCAAATGTACTATTAAGGAATTATTACAAGCATACAATGTTGCATCGAAAATTATCAAGGTATACCGTTATTTCCCTCCAAAAACAATAATTTAGACACTCCACTCACATGACAATTTTTCAAACTCCCAAAGTGCCAAACTTTATATATAACTGACATTACAAGAACCCATTGGAAAAAAAAAATTGTAAAAGAAACCTTGATGATATAATAAATGCCATCATGAAATCCCAGTTCAGCCAATTACCAAATATATACTGTGATTGAATATAGATTCTAAACTAAGCGAAAGATTGTGTAACAAATAGAAAAACAATCAATATTAGAGCAGAATACATAAAATGATCAAACACCCATACTACAAAATACAAACATTACGAGGACAAAGCTCATTCAAATCCCAACCAGAGAAAACAGAACGCTATCTATACCAATTAAAATGAAGATATTGATCCAATGTACATTTTATCGCAGCAATCTGCCAACTACAATCAACATTCAGTATCATAACACACTAACACATGCCCAGAGGCCAGAACTCTAAACGGACTAAAAATTCATTACAACCAGGAAAAGAACTTGTAATCTAAGAACGTGGGGTTTCATCGTTTCTTACCTTCTTTAGCAATTTTAACTCCACCGAGCTCCAGAGCTGAAATTACCGGTTGTCCCCATTTCTTCCCGCGAGAGTTATCGGCGGTAAGAGCTGACGGAGTAGAGAAAGAGAAAGATGAAGTGGGTAAGATAAGACCCCGGAAGCCATTTCTGAGCAAAGCGGGCTTCGACAGGAAGATGGCATTTTGAGCAAATAAAATGGCCATGGTCGCTCTGTGCTCTCAATAGGCACCGAGTCTTCAGTCTGTCATAGGTCAGCAGAGAAATCTTCCAGTTGAGACATGTTTGGATATTTGGTAAATCATTATCGGTGACCTTGGGCCTTGGCCTTCTGTTTTTATTTTCACCTCTTTAATTAATTAAAATTTAACTTCATTCATTATCAATTATATAAAACAAAAAGTATGTGCGTAAAATTAGCAAGTACTCTATAACCAAAAAAAAATAATTCAAAGCTATAAAATCTTCCTTCCCCCCACCCCCAAAGAGTTAACATGATAAATTCGGATTTTTTTTACCAACAGTTAAATTTTATTTAGATGTAAAAAGTAATGGTTGATAACTGATAGGTCATATTCTTTTGCTACTTTTAGATTATGAATTAAATTTTAAAATTAAAAGTAAAGATTATGTGTTTATTATATTTTGACTTTAACAAAGAAGTTGGCAATATAAAAAATATGCAATGAACACTTGAATATAAACTTTTAGTTAAAAAGTAACTTTAAAAAAGTTACAAAAGAGCAACCCGTGGCGTGTCAAATGTGTTATATATACATGTATTGGTGTATAATATTATACATAGTATTTTCCTAATATTATTAACATACTAATATTTTGAATTGTAACAGTAATATTTAAAAATAAATTTTATTCATAAAGAAAGAGTAATAACAATATTTTTTTTTTATTACAAAACTGTATTTTTAAAATTTTATCACAATTTTCTTTTTTTTCTTTAATTAATCATTCGCATATAATTTTTAATTAAACATGTAATATTAATATTTGTCAAAATTCAAATTTAATTCTTTTTGTGAGACGGAGGCAATGGCATTTAGTTTGAGAAACTGGCGTTGTGATGTCTTTCTTTTGCAAAACTTATCTATCACCAACGCAATGAATGGAAAAGACACGTGCATAACACATACAACACTTCTGAGACACTCAATATTTTTTTTCTTTTTTGATTTGGAAATCCTGCACAACTGACTGGACCTCTAAAAGTAAGATTAAACAGTAAGATTTTGGCCCGCAGTTTGGCAGCAGCCAAAAAATATGAAATTTGAACATCAAACATTGTTTCCGTCCAGTTTTGACCTATAAAAAAGCATTTATTTGGATCTTGAAGAATTTAACAACATGAGTTTCATTCTTTGGACACTGACTTCAACCCTGCAAGTACTTGACCCCAATTTAAATAGCTGGAGCTACTATGTAATGCTATTCCATTAATTTCTCCAAAAGCAGGCCACAATTCTTCGGAGGTGTTTCTGACTGGCAACTACATTGATATGCACCATTTCACAGAACAAATATTACTTGTAGAGTCTATCCATTGTATCCTTTATGCGTTGAACATCAGCTCCGATTATTTCAGAGTCCTTTTTACCATTAAGGAAGAAGTGGAGTGTTGGCTGCAACATAAGACAAAAGACAATTCTTAGCATGATTGGCCAAAAGAAACCATATGCAACAGCAATTGCAAACAATTTGCAAAAAACATTACAATGATCATAAAGTACATGGCAAATCAATATCAAACTCGATATCCTGATACAGAGACATGCAATGGAATGCGCCGCACATCAACCTATATGTAGAAGAAATACCCGATGAACAAGTCTAGGAAAAGCTCTAACCTGAGGAGTTCTTAAGCTATTGGTGAGAATATGTCGAGCACAAAAAAAAAATAAAAAAAAATGCTGCATTTTTGACAATCCAGTGTTCAATAACTTCTTATTAATCCCTCTTTGCCACATATGCACCAGAAAGAAAATGAAATGAGCAATTTCACAACACTTAATATCCCTTATTTTCATAATATCGTAAGTTAAGCCATTGACTATCTTCAAGGCATGAAGCCGAGTGACTGTAGTGATTAGTCATAAATCAACACCAACTAGTCATCTTCTGGATAAGAACAGTCAACAGTGCTAGTCGCAAAAACTGACCTGGGCAAAGTAGGGTTCTTCTGTAGCTTATTCGGAGTATTAGACAGAACAGAGGAAAGTAGGGTTGTTCACTAGCTTATATGTACTCCAGTTCGTTTTGAATGCTCAGGTAGTTTTGACTTTTGACCAATAATTGACTAGGTTTAGCTACCTAAAATTTGAGTAGCTACCAGCAGGGAGCCAATCTCCTTGGAGATCTAGGTTTAGTTATTTACATTTTCGTGTACAAGGAACCATACAGAATATGAAAGTAAATCTGTCGGGGTTACTAAAAAAATATTAAAAACAAAAAGCTCCTCAGTTGTCCCTTCAGTTCCACAGAGAGCTCTATCTATAATAGATAAGCTTCAGGAATTGGAACGATTTGACAAATTGACAACTACATGATACACATCATCACAGGAGCACGTCAAACACAAAAACTTTAATTTGGCATTGTTCTATTCTTTTCGATTCCCACTGCCAACTGACATGATTTAATGATTTTTCAGTGTTACAATTAATATGGAATCAACAAACATATCGATGCATGCAAACTTAACTAAGAGATGCCACTTGTAGACATGTTCAGTTATAGGATAATGCATAAGATTACGAAAATTAAATACTTGTGCTTGAGACATGGACAGACATTAGACACTCAGTGTCTTCAACAATACTGTTTCGCATGTCCCAACAAACATATTTAAATTTTTGACAATAAAAATGACAACATATATTTACCACAGAGTGAATATTCAGCTTGCCTAATGCACTTCCGAGGTCCTTCTGCAACACAGAACAATAGAAGATGTGTCAATAATCAGCGAGTAACAACAAAGAAACATCCTTTTATCCTCAACAAAAATCATATTCGTAAATGCAAGTGGAAGGACAATGAGAAAGTAGATCATATTAGACAGATAAAAATTAAAAATAAGGAAGAGTAAAATAACAGAGGGAGATATAATAGACAGAGTAGATAGTAGAATTTTTACAGGTATATATTGAAAAAGCTAAACAAAAGGACAAGTGAGAAACTTGGATATTGTCAACTAGGATCCACCAAAATATCCAAAAGCTAGAGCAAATCTCCTGTAATGGGCTTCTCAAGTTTTGTAAAATTGCTTGAACACGTAATGACAATAGAATAATTCATATACATATTCTCACAATCTCAAAAAAAAATATATAGTATTTCAACTTTCGGGGGACAATTTACTACTTTACTCTCCCCAATCAAAAATAATAAATAACTAGTAAACTCTGACAAGCCCATATCTCAAAGGGAGTTTCACACGAAATGAGTCCTTAATCATAGTTCATCAAAATACACATCGAAATTTAAATGACTGCTCCCCATATTACCATATTAGCTTATATTATCAGAGTTAGTTAAATGAGAATAAACCCACACCAAAGACTAATTACTGTCAAAGCCCAATAAATTTACTTTTTTTAAGAGAAATGGCACTCTTTCACACTTCAAAACTATATAAACCAGGTGGCAGTTGAAGTGAATCTATCTGCAACCTAAATGCATACCACTTTACACTAATTATAATCGAAGAATTTTCAGTGGCCAAGGGACCCATTAGAGGACAAAGATGGCACTTACATGATCAATGTCAACCTTATATGTGGTGACATTAGGGTATTTCTCAGTCAACACCCCCATCATAGGAGATAATAACCTACCTGCGCAAGATCAAAGACAAAATAGTCAGCTCTTTGGCTTTTTGCCCCTTTTAACAGAAGCCTGTCGCATAATCACATACGTCTACATAAACAAAAAACTAGCTGAAAATATCCACCTTATCAGCTATATAAGAATTTAGAAATAGAAAAATAAATGACTAAGGATCTTACATGGACCACACCAAACAGCAGTAAAGTAAAATATTGTGGGCAATGATTCATCTGCAAACAGAATTCATTAAAGTTATGGAAATCCTTCATAACTCAAAACAATCAGAAAATAATTACTATCAATAGAACATTTATGTTACCTTGCGCCTTGCGAAGTGAACTATGAAACTGCTCTTCTGACTCGATTGGCACAAGATTCGATGGGCCTGAAACCAGTCGAACCATAAAGCAGAGATTCTTCTCAATCAAAAAGGAACTACTAAATGACATTCATAATTTGATTTCGTGGCATAAACAGATAAATAGTTTGCTTTGGTTTTCCTTTATCAATTTACCCAACCTTGCTTTCTTTTTACTGATCAACAAGGTGTCCATAGTAACACCCATTTAGCATTCAGTTTTCCAGTCACTTTGCAGTTTAGCAAAAGTAAGAAATTACGACACATGATCAGATAAATTCTTAATTTTTTATTGATATCACAATGCAACAGATACAGCCTGTATATATACTTCCAAGTACAGAGCAAAATCAACTTCCAAGTACTGAGCAAAATCACAATAGTCACTAAAATAATATATCAACGATAATAGTCACTAAAAAATCAGCGCATAACCATAAAAGCAAGAACAAAACCAAAAGCAGAGGATCGAACCTGGTGAAGCCTTAGCGTTGGAGCAAAACTTGCGATTGAGAAGGGGAGAGAAGGCAACAGTAGGAATAGAGAACCACTGAAAAGATGGCTTATAAGTTCTATGATTACTGAAAGGAGATTGCGGAGCTGTGGTCGGAGACACCATTGATAAACCTAGGGTTCTTCCACTGAGCGAAGAGAATGGAGCGGCAGAAGCTGGTAGTGGTCTAGTATTAGAAAGAAGACGACGAATTGAGGAAATTGTCCTCATTCTCTCACTACAATTTCTCTCTCTAGACTGGGTTTGTGTTTTGAGGGCAGAGATGAAGCTGCTAATAAACCCATTGGAGTCGGCAGAGATGGTTTGCTGCACACTCTAAAGGTTTTCTAAGGCTTTGTTTGGCTCTCTGTTCGCTCCTTTGGCAATAACTTTTTTTTTTTAAGTTCGTTTTTTTTTTATTACACGGGATAGGACACCGCTTAATGAATTATATGAAAATCTGAACATATTGTTGATATGAATTATAGATTGTCGATATTGGTCATTAACAATGTCCTTTTTAAATAAAGAGTGCTGATATGTCTTGAATTGAGGGATAAATAACCTACGATTTTTTATTTTTTTTATGTGTTTTATGTTTTATCTCCTTTAGTTTTTGTTCAAGAATGAGGGGGGCTATTTTATTGAGAATTTTCCATCTTTTATGTACTTAGTCGGTGACTTTGGCATGGGTGCACAACGTTTTCGTTAAGTAGAACTTGCAGAAAATTTGTTTCTTTTTCCCTCATTTTTGGAAAAAGTCCTAGATATTGCAATAAGCCAATAATATGTGTTATAAAATCATGGAGAGAGAGAGGAAATAAGCAGAGATCTATTAACATATTGTTAACCCATTGCACAGAGGGAATAGATTTAACGGTGGTGATATGACCCGAAAAATGAGTAACTAAATGATAATGAATAATTATTTAATGTATAAAATTATTATAATGGATAATTCATTTGTCAAATATTAACTAATATCTGTATAAATAGTTCAATTTCAAAAACTTGTTTTAAATGACTGGATTTTTGGTACAGGCGTGTAATATGATTTGGGAGGAGAAAATATTACAAGAGTTTATTCATACGATATGTATAAAGAGTTCAATTTATACATCAGCACAAATTCACTGCCAACTAAGAACAGAAATGACTGACAAAACTCTTATGCGACGCTATACTGCAGAAAGGAAAGAAAGTCTCATTTCATGATAAATCAAGATTACATAGACAATAAACCAGTGAGCTTCAAAAAAGCAATTATGGCTTCTGAACTGGTGAAACTGTTTGTTTAATCCAACAGATTAATCTCCTCTAGCAATCTCATTCGTTACACTGATAATGCTATGACAATGTACTACTAATATGGAGGCTCGTGTAGTCCTTATGCAAGTACCACCCAAACAGGGTAGCAATCTCACCAGTAATCACCGCACGAACATTTTCCATCCTTAAAATGGTGAAATCGTTTATTGTCTCTAACTATCAATTCCCTCCCGACAATTCTGGACATGATCTTGATGGCATTGTGACAGTCACCGCAAACACGGAGGTTCTTGATGATCCTTAGGGGTGTCCTTGCTGGAGTACTGATCAGACCATACGCAATAGCTAATCGTTCACTGTGATAGAGTAAGGCCTGCTCTTTGGCTTCTTGATCGATGTCATGAAGAACGTATCTAGTGTCTGGCACATAACGTTGCTCTTTCATTGCCGCCCTCAACTTTTCATCATCCTTGTAAAGTGTTGGATTCCTCACCTCACCAAGCCGGCTTTTACCCTCAAGCATATTTATTAGAGATTGCTTCTTGGGTGGCGGCGTAGGAATCTTATTGGCAATGGCCTTCAATGGGTCAATACCAATCAAAAACTCCTCAGCACGGTCCTCAAGATCAATATCTCCATGCATTCGAGCATAATTCATCAATGCCTCCCATATTTCAGCAGTGGGTTCAAAAGGGAGAGTCTCAATGTACTCCAAAACCTCAGTTACATGCCCAGACTTCCCGAGAACATCAATAAGCCCCAAATAGTGCTCAATTTTGGGAGTAATTCCATACTCATTCTTCATTGATTCAAAATGAATAAAGCCTTCTTCCACGGCTTCAGCACCAGCACAAGCTGCCAGAACAGCAAGAAAAGTTTGCTCATTGGGTTGCAATCCTAATGTCCTCATCTGCTCATACAATGCTAAACCATCGTCTCCCAGCCCATTTTCTCCATACGCATTTATCATTAAGTGCCAAGTGTCCATATTCCTATCCGCCATATGATCAAAAACTCTTCGTCCATCAACCATACTCCCACATTTGGAGTACATCTCAATCACCTTATGATTCAACTGAAGATCACCCCTAAACGTTGATTGTAAAAAGTAATCATGCACCTTTTTTGCATCCTCAAGTTTCTTCGACTTCCCACATAACTCAAAAAGTGCACTAAAACACACAGCATCAGCACGTATCCCCTCGTTCATCAATTCAATAGCCTCCTTAACCTTTCCCTGTTGGCATAAACCAAACAAATCATCTGTGGAAGGCTGCCCGCTCGGTTTTTGATTATTCAATACTTGCACTTGATTCTGACTGTGAGAATTCAAATTACCAGCATTAGCATTCTGAACTTGTGGACTCCATTGATCCGGGCTTGACCGTTGTTGCGGATAATTTTGAATTGGATTGGGGGCTTGTGGAATATTCAGACTAGGATTGAGGGCTTGTCTATAACTCTGAGTTGGATTGGCAGCTTGTGGAAAACTCTGACTCGAATTGGGGGCTTGAGGAAAATTCTGACTCGGATTGGGGGCTTGAGGAAAATTCTGACTCGGATTGGGGGCTTGTGGAAAATTCTGTCTCGGATTGGGGGTTTGTCTATAACTCTGATTTGGATTGGCAGCTTGTGGAAAACTGTGACTCGAATTGGGAGCTTGAGGAAAATTCTGACTCGGATTGGGGGCTTGTCTATAATTCTGACTAGGATTGGGGGCTTGTGGATAACTCTGAGCAAAGTTGCTACTGAACTGTGGACGGCCAGAATAAGGATTTTCGGGTTGTGGGTATCTCTGATTTTGATTGTTCCAAGGATTAGTGTTTCCAGGAGGAGGATAATGCTGAGTTTGGGTAGAGTTTTGGGCATAGTTCTGATTTGGAATATTAGGGTTACTTACTCCACTTTGGGGATATCCCTGACCCGACCCAGGAGAATAATTCATCTGATTAGAAGAATAATACTTCTGGGTTTGGTTATTCCACTGATTAGGAGAAGGATTTTGAGTTCCCTGTTGAGAAAAATTCCATTGATCAGGGTTTCTATGATCGAAAGAGCCTTGCGAGGGTGGTGGGTATTCTTCGTTCGGGACAGAGGAGGACGCGGCGGTAGTAGTGGCGGCCGTGGTGAGGGTTCTGATTGGAAGGTGGATGGGGGAGGAACCGGAAGACAGTCCTCGGGATGGGGATTGGGAAATGAAATGAGAAGAGTTATCAGAAGAGCGTACCTTGATTCGCGACGGAGAAGAAGAAGAAAACCTGAAAATCGAAGGATGCGTGCGGCGAATCGCCATTAGAGACGCCATTTTAGCTCTGCAAAACGGAAATAAAACCCTAGAATATAGAACCTAAACCAATAAACCCTTCACTCTCGAGAGTCGAGCGAGTCGCTATACACTGTTGTTGTTCTCAACTATTGTGAAATTCATTAATTTTGATCGGTGGAATTACTAAATTGTATATGTGAATTTGAAAATATGGTTATTTTTAATTATTTTTTACTTGAAAAAAGTTTTCCAAAATAATTTAGTAATTTTGGTGGTGTAATCTTTTATATTATTTTTAATATTTATGTAAATTACAAGAATGTGGAAAAATAGGAAATCAGAGATTACAAAAGTTGAAGGTCCTTTAGAGGAACAATATATTTACTTATTATTAGTATTGTTATTTCACTATATTAAAATAATGAATAAAAATGAAATAGTTTATGATTACACATTAAAATGAGATCTTGATAGATAGATAGACCGGTTAGACTTTATTTAAACTAAAAAACACTTTATAAATTATTGATAGTCATGACCATTCACGAATAGATAGAAGATGATATTGCTCCTCATATATATATATATATATATATATATATTCATCTTTGATTACGCATAATTAAGAATTTGTAACATTAAATCTTAATTCTTTTGAACCCTCCGTGTCTAGTAATAAAATTCTAGTATACGAGGGAAAAGTTAGTCCAAATCAAAATTTATAATCTCTCTTGATTTAGAGTCTATAAAATTATCACATAAATAATTTTAATTTTTTGATTTTACATTAGAAGTGAAATTTCACTTATTATTTTTTAAAAATTTATAAGAGATAAATCACTCATCGTATCAAATTAATTGGTTCATATATACAATACAATACATATACTACGTAATAGAGTAGCAAAACCAGACTCATATAATATACACGCATCCCTTTTATTTCATCAATTTGTTTTAGGATTATAAACGAGTTAAATTAATCTAGAGTCGAACTTATTTATTAAATGAATTGAGTCGAGTTGAATATATATTATTTAATAAATAAAATATTGTGTTCAAAATTGACTCGTTTAAATAATTGAATCGAGTCAAACATGAGTTAAACAATATAAATTAATAGAGTCGAACCGTGTTTCTCGAGTTTGAACCAAATTAACCTGAGCCAAAATTATTAAATGAATAGAAAATTGTATTCGAGCTTGACTCATTTAACAACTTGAATCGAGTTTTAAACGAGCCAAACATATGAATTGTTGGAATCATTTACAATTCTAATCTGTTTACATTAATTCAATGGAACATACATGTACATCTACTGTGATAAACATCATTTTTATCGGGTTAGATATGTTTCTTAATCACTAAACTAAACTTATTTTACATTTTGGTCACTAAATTCAAGAATCAACAAGTCAACTCATTAAATTAATCAAATTTACAAAAATTTAGAATTTCGTTAATACACATTAAACGTTTAACGGAAATCCAATATAGTATGTTGATGTGTCATAAAAATTGTCCTCGTAAGATAAAGAGAGTTCGTGAGATGCATTTGAAACTATTTCTCACATTTATAAACACTTTAACACCTACATATCTTGCTCAATAAATTGGGCAAATAACTAGGGTTGCTAAGCAAACCAGTTGAGGCAACAATTTTAACATTCAAAGAGGGAAATAGCAATTAATAAATTAATAACGAGATTTCAGATGTGAAATAAGAAATTTGGAAATGAGTTCTTCAAGTGAAAAAAAAAATCATGTCTGATGATGGAGGTGAGGAATGGGAGATGTCCACATCACCAATCAAGTGTTACTGTGGTTTAATGCTTGAGTTTGTGTGATTTTGTAGATGTTCAATGCTTGAGTTTCATTTCTTTTGCTAAGAGCTAACCATCTGATGAATAATACTCCGTATGAGTAATTGAGTCTTGATATTTGCCTAGCACATGGAATACACGAGAGGCTGAATAAATATATTTTGTGTATAAATATTTATACAAATAGTTTTAATATTGCTACATCATTCAATATATTACATGTCATTTGAGGGACAAATATTATTAACAAAATGTTTTACATAATGTAAATTCTGGTGATTTAATGATAAATTTTATAATTGTTTCAGTTGAATGACTTAAATGTAAAAATATGTATAGTTTAATGACTCGAAAAATATAAAACCTCATTTTTATCAATGAACATATTTAGTGAGAAAAATTGTCTATTTAAAATTTAATTTGACAAAAATTATTTTACGCTCATTTGGTTTATAGTGTCTTTCTCACTTCTTTTCTAAGATTATGATAAAACTATTTCAAATGGTCCTATATTCGAGTTATTGTTTGTCATTTCTAGAATTTTCATATCATGGTGAAATGATTTCTAGTAAGGTACGTGTTCTTCATACATATTACGCTAACAAAAAGTAGTATCCAACTTAGAAGTCAAAAAACAGAATTTTTTTTAATTTTAATAACGATAAGAAAGAGCGCCATATAAAAGGAGCATTACAAGGTCTAGCCCAAAAGAAAAAAAGAAGAATAACTTCATTATTCATCATTCTTTGGTTATTTGTTTCTCAATCTTATAATAATTACGATTGTGTTGGTTGATCCCTCCATATTAATTACAATATTTTAGCGAGGATCCTCATGTAATGGTTATTTGCTCCTCAATATTTTAAAATAATCCTCGCCAAAATATTATGTTTCTTATTACATAAAAATCACTGCTAAATAATACAAATTCATTCACATCACTAGTTTTTTTTTATTCAAGTTGAAGAATTTAAGATTTAGAACTTTTTCTAAATAAAAAGATGTTAAAATTATTTATTTTAATGAATGCTTCGTACTTAAATAGAAATCTTAAATCATGTAAAAAAACATGCTTAAAACAAAAAGGCCTTTAAAAATATACATTTTACCTCAAAAAGTTTAAGTATGCATTTCTTTTTTATATTCTCCTTCTTACCTAAATATAAGGGTTATTTTATCTTTCATTCTATAATAATTTAAAAAATAATAATGTTACAGTGTCTAAATAAAGTTATATCTTAATTAAAGGTAAGGTATTGTTTATTATTGTCTTTTTTTTTCAATACATAAAGTAAACTTGTTATTTCAATATTCAAATGATAATAATACGCATTTATTCTCCGATTGGCAAGTACTGGTTGCTGAGTCAGCTACATGACGTGGTCCCCACTTGTGCAGTACAATACAAACAGCAAGAAGTACAATGACACTATCGCAATTACGGACCATCCCCAAGCCCTTTTTCGTCGATCAACTCACTTTTCTCTCTCTACTGTCCAATCCATCTTCCTCAACTACTATTGCCAATTACAAGAAAGTCCATCTCTCTCCCTTTCTCTCTCTACAATATTTATATTTCTCTCCCTGTGGGCTATAAATATACAAAATATAATTTCTGTGTGCGTATACACAATTATATATACATATATATTTACAGACACGGAAATCGAGGAATATTGTTATTCGGAACCTTGTCGTTGGGGTTTTTCGTTTGATGGCTCCGAGTTACAGGGACGTTCAGCTCGCCCTCGCCGGCGGAGACTCGTCGGACGGAGACCTGGAGGATGTTCGGCTGCTCGAGTCGTACGAAGAGGAGGAGAGAGAAGCTAATTCGGTAAAATCATATGAGGGTATGAAGAGAATTCAGGCCAGAATTACAGGGATGACTTGTGCTGCCTGTTCGAGTTCGGTCGAAGGAGCTTTGATGAGCTTAAATGGCGTTTTTAGGGCTTCGGTGGCTTTGCTTCAGAACAAGGCGGATTTGGTCTTTGATCCCAGTTTGGTCAACGTTAATATTTTTTTGCTTAATTTTGTGATTTGTTTCTTAGTTTACTGGAATTTGGTTCAGTATATAAGTTTTGATTTTAATCATGATATGATCTGATTGCTTACTGAGTTTCAAAGGAGTATTAAAATAACTAACAATGCCAACTAAATCTTGTTCCAGACTTCCATTTATATGGGATCATATCAAACTCTCAATTACGGTGATAATAAAATGCATTACAGTGAGATGCATGTGCTGTTTTTTGTAACATTTGAACTTTTTTAGTGATGAACTTGTCCTATATCATCATCTGTTTTCTTATAAACTGCTATAAACTTGAAGTGTTACTGATAAAAAATGGGGAATATGCGTTAGAAGTAGGAGAACCCTGGTAGTGGAATATTGATCTTAATGGTTTGGTAGAAAGTTTTATCATTTCCTTCTATTCTCTTAACTGTTCTGTGCATTACATAAATTAAAATCATGGTCTCCTTTTGATGAAGTTTTCTAGGTCCTCTTTTCCTGTTACTTCACAAATATTGCTAATGTTAGGTTTCAGTTGTAAAAAATGAAGTTCTTAAACTTTTTCAGGAGGAAGACATAAAAATGGCAGTTGAAGATGCTGGTTTTGAGGCAGAGATTATACCTGAACCCAGTTCGTCGCGTACGTATCCACATGGAAGATTAGTGGGGCAGTTTACAATCGGAGGTATGACATGTGCAGCTTGTGTAAATTCTGTTGAGGGAATCTTGAGAAAGCTCCCTGGAGTAAAAAGGGCAGTTGTAGCCTTGGCTACATCTTTAGGAGAGGTCGAGTATGATCCTGATATAATTAATAAGGATGATATAGTGGATGCAATTGAAGATGCTGGTTTTGAGGGTTCACTTGTACAAAGTAGTCAGCAAGATAAAATCACATTAATGGTTACTGGAATATCGAGTGAATCTGATGTAGAACAGTTAGAAGGAATACTTTGTGACTTAAAGGGAGTAAGACAATTTGGTTACAACAAGACATCAAGAGAATTAGAAATTCTCTTTGATCCTCTGGTTCTTGGCTCTAGACTGCTAGTTGATGAGATTCAAGTCCAAAGTTCTAGAAAATTTACTCTACATGTCAGAAACCCCTATACAAGAATGGCTTCTAAGGATCTTGAAGAATCCTCAAATATGCTTCGGCTTTTCATGGCTAGTCTCTTTCTCAGTGTGAGTATAAAACTTTCCTTTGCACTATATCTTCCTTAATATAATTTTTCATTCTTACATTACTTTCGTTGGAGAAATTTCTTTTTATTTATTTATTTATTGTTTAGTAGCAATTTTTCCTTCGAGTTCTGTTTTTGCATGATTTTATTCCATCTTGAGCATTCCCCACTTCTTTTTTTTCCTCTTCAATTATGCAAGATAAAAATATCTATTATGACATCCTGAATGTGCAAAATAAGAATCCTTATAATTAGGTATTCTTATTTGTTGTACTTCAGAAAACAACAAAATGAGCCCTACACTTGTTGAATGATATTGTGAACTTTTTCTTTTCTTCTTATTTCTTATGCTGTCATCTGTTGTCTATAAATCATTGAGATAGATAATACAGTAGATTCTAATATATTCCAATTACACTATCCCTTGGCATAGTCACATCAGAAGCCTTCTATGTACAGTCATCTGTAGCTCACAATTCTCATAATTTCTGTAACTTTACTTTTAAAATTATTGCCAGATTCCTATCTTTCTCATGCAAGTTGTCTGCCCAAGCATTCCTCTATTATATTCTCTATTGCTCCGACAATGTGGACCCTTCCCACTGGGTGATTGGTTGAAATGGGCATTAGTGACCATTATTCAGTTTGTTATTGGCAAGCGTTTTTATGTTGCAGCTTGGAGAGCACTTAGAAATGGTTCAACGAACATGGATGTCCTGGTAGCAGTGGGGACTTCGGCTTCTTACTTCTATTCTGTCTGTGCATTACTATATGGTGCAGTAACTGGATTTTGGTCACCTACTTACTTTGAGACAAGTGCAATGCTGATAACATTTGTGCTACTAGGGAAGTACTTGGAAACTCTTGCAAAAGGGAAAACATCAGATGCTATAAAGAAGTTGGTTGAACTAACACCAGCTACAGCTTTGCTTATTCTCAAAGACAAAGGTATGCTGCTTTTTTTGATCAGAAGCTTTCAGATGCTATTATTTATACAAAAACAAAGTTTTAAGACGTTCTGTTACACACTTAGTTCCTGGGGATTTTTTGTTTTTTTTTTTCTCTTTCTCACATTTTTATTTTTTTTGGCCTGAAACCCTCATCCAGTGGGAAGAACTGAGATGTTTCTTTTGTACAGTACTACTTCTACTTTACAAGTTTGAGATACGAATAGATAAACCTTAAATTTTTTAGGGAGTTTAACATAGTCCCACGGATGTTCAACTCTAACAAGTGGAAGCTGATGTAATATTTCTACCTGTATCTAATTAAGTTTCATGGAGTCTAGGTGGCAAGATTATTGAAGAAAGGGAAATTGATGCTCTATTGATTCAGCCTGGTGATATTCTGAAAGTTATTCCTGGCACAAAAGTTCCTGTGGATGGAATGGTTGTCTGGGGTTCAAGTTATGTGAATGAAAGCATGGTTACTGGCGAATCGTCACCAGTATCAAAAGAGGTCAATTCATTAGTTATTGGTGGTACCATTAATTTACACGGCTCCCTTCACATACAAGCTACCAGAGTTGGTTCTGATACAGTTTTGAGCCACATTATTTCTCTAGTGGAGACGGCACAGATGTCCAAAGCTCCTATTCAGAAATTTGCTGATTATGTGAGTTAAATTTCTGACAAAGTTCTCACTTGTGCCTTGGCATTCTTGCATTTAAGTTTAGCTTAGGTTAAGTAGCAGAAGCGCATCTTTCTTTGCTCACTTCTTTTAATTGAAATTTCTTTCTTTTCTCTTTAGTTAAAGCCTGTCTCATTAATTTATCAGGACCTTGATAGTGCCAAATTCTTAAATCTTTACATTTCAACTTGAAGTATCTACAACAGTCAAATGGTATATTGACAGAGCTACTGAATTTGATGTGTCCTTTCTCCAGATGTTGCTGCGGTTAAGCCTGAGAAGTCCAGGCTGATCCAGTTCTATAATTTTTCTGGTGTATCTTTTGTCTGACCTTGACTGGATATAGAATCTTGGGTTGTAGTCGGCTCTAATCAGATAAAACACAAGTGATATGGCTTGAAAGAGCATGGAAATTTCAGTTAAAAATACTTTATCAAGTGAAAAAGCCTTACCATTAATTGTCAGTAAAACATATGGTGATTTAAGGAATTCTATAGGTGAGAAAGATGAACCAAATGAATTCTTTTTGATATCATCGCAGCTGACTATTTTGAGCAATACAGTTTTATATCTACCTTCCCAGTGAACATAGGATACTTATTGAATCTAGTCCTTGACAGTTGACATGATGAACAACCTTGAATTGTTAAATTTTTTTCCCTTAAAAGATTTAACATATACAGTGTGATTGAATTAAAAAAAGGAAGTAAGAAAAAAGTATTCATTCATATCAGCATTAATCATGATGTTTTGTTGGTAACTAGGTTCAGCGAATTTTGTCTGGTTTTTATTCTTAGTTTCAGAATATATTATTGATTTAGTTTTGTGAAGGAGTGATAAATATGTACTATCCTTACCATACATTTGCCTGTCATTTGCAGGTTGCAAGCATTTTTGTTCCTACAGTTGTTTCTTTTTCATTGCTGACATTCTTTGGATGGTATGTTCATTATGATTGTTTCGACATATTCTTTTAGGTATCTGATGATTATTGTCTTAAACTTTATTATGTTATATGTCAAAATTCTGTGTAGGTATATAGCTGGAGTTCTTGGATCTTATCCAGAAAGCTGGCTACCTGAAAATGGCAACTACTTTGTCTTTTCCCTTATGTTTGCAATATCAGTGGTAGTGATTGCATGTCCATGTGCACTTGGCTTGGCCACCCCAACTGCTGTCATGGTTGCAACAGGTGTTGGAGCTAATAATGGTGTGCTAATCAAAGGAGGAGATGCGCTGGAGAGGGCTCAGATGATTAATTATGTACTATTTGACAAAACAGGAACTTTAACCCAAGGAAATGCTAAAGTTACAGCAGCAAAAGTCCTCAGTGAAATGGATCTCGGAGAATTTCTCACTTTGGTAGCTTCAGCAGAGGTGAATATCCCAAAGACTAGTTTTTACTATCCTATTATGTAATTTTGGTTTCATATTTGTTGAGGGTAGTCATTCAAGTAAATTGAGTTTTAACTCACTCTTTCTTCTCCTCGTGCTTCGCATAAAATATGAAAAGGAACCACCGCTGTATAACTAAACTCCAGTACTGATTTATTGTGTTACCTTAGAAGGGTTAAGGTCTTACTGCTGCAAAAATTGAATGTATTATGTCAACACTTTGAAAATAGTCAGAGCTGCTTATTTATTGGAAATATACATTATTTATGGATATCAAATTCTTTATGAATTTGTATGTTCTAGGCTAGCAGTGAACATCTTTTGGCAAAAGCAATATTGGAATATGCTCGCCATTTCCACTTTATGGAGGATCCTTCTGCTACAACAGATGCTCAAAACCATGAGAAAGAGTCCAAGTATTCTGGATGGCTTCTTGATGCATCAGACTTCTCTGCTCTTCCAGGAAAGGGTGTCAAGTGTTTTATAGATGGAAAGCAGGTTTTGGTGAGTTTTCTGTATCATTGACACTAAAAGAAGAGAAGAAGAAAGAAACAAAAGTCTGAGAATAAAAGAAACAGAATCAAATTCTAGTAACTCACATTTTGGAGTTTTTTCTTTTATGAGATTGTTTATACTGAACAGGTTGGTAATCGTAGTCTGCTTGCTGAATATGGGGTCAATATCCCAGCTGATGCTGAGAAGTTTGTCGTAGAACTGGAAGAAAGTGCAAGAACAGGAATACTAGTGGCATATGGTGCTGCCCTGATTGGCGTTCTTGGAATATCAGACCCTTTAAAGAGAGAAGCTGCTGTAGTTGTGGAAGGCCTAAAGAAGATGGGTGTGAAACCTGTCATGGTTACAGGGGATAACTGGAGGACGGCTCAGGCTGTTGCCAAGGAGGTGTGTTCATTTCTTTCAAGGCTGTTACTGTTTTCCTAAGTGAGATGAAGTGGCAGTAACATTATAACAAACCCAATGCTTTTATGTTTAATGAGAACCAGGCCACTAGTTTTTTATTTGTTTATGCATGCAAGCTTGAGTGAGAGTAATGGTGGGAATTATTTTCATGAAAGGAAAAGAAAAAAGAAAAAATTCCAATAGAGTCCTTAGAGAGTAATTTGGCAACTTTGGAAGGTCATATGAAAACTCTGGTAAATGGTGCCGAGGGAAACATTTGTTATAGTATTTTCCATTTTCTGGGGTTACATTTTATGTCCGAGTGCATCTGCATTCGACTAGGCCTTGACCTTTGTTCGATAATATCCAGCAGCTTATCAATAGCTGAATGATACTGATGTATACCTTATGTGCAGGTTGGTATTCTTGATATAAGGGCGCAGGTTATGCCAGCTGGAAAAGCTGATGTCATACATTCATTTCAGAAAAATGGAAGCACAGTTGCGATGGTTGGTGATGGGATCAATGATTCACCCGCCTTGGCTGCTGCTGATGTTGGTATGGCTATTGGGGCAGGAACCGATATTGCAATAGAGGCAGCGGACTATGTCTTGATGAGGAATAACTTAGAGGATGTAATAATAGCCATTGACCTGTCTAGAAAGACATTCTCTCGAATCAGATTAAATTATGTGTTTGCCCTGGCTTACAATTTCATTGCAATCCCTGTAGCTGCTGGGGTGTTGTTTCCTCTGGTAAAGCTCAAATTGCCTCCATGGGTAGCTGGTGCTTGTATGGCTCTATCATCCGTAAGTGTCGTGTGCTCTTCTTTGCTTCTTAGGAGATATAGAAGACCCAGACTCACCACTATTCTAGAAATAACTGTAGAGTAGGAATTTAACATCAGAGAACCAAAAACGGGTATCAACCACTTAGGATAGACTGAGATGGATGTATGATAGTATAGTTCTTCGCCAATTTTGTATATGTATTTTATACTGTTTTGACTTTATTGGGGGTGTTTTTGTAGCATCCCTAGACAGTGTAGATTTTGTGTGTGCATAATTTGTAGTCAGTACTCCGTTTTTGAGTGGAAAAAAGGTAAAAATGCACTCTTTTTTTGTCACTCACAATATATGCACTTGCATGAGAGATACATGTAAACCCTGTACCTGTAAAACCATATTTCTACTTTCATATGTCCTTGCCTGGAACTTTATTTTACCCCAAAGGAAGATGAAAATTATAAATGGAAACTGGTAATTGTAAAACCATAATGTTCCACCATCAGATGTCCTAGTGCGGAACTCTGTTTCAGCTCAAAGGGATATGAAATTTTTAAAGGTTGGGATTTAGGAAACTAAGGCACTATAGTTTATTCAGTACTCAAAAGGAAAGTTGTTACACAAAATTAAAAGAAAATCTACCTTTTCTCCATCCTTATTCAATTCTTAGGTAAATTTATGTAGCAACTTCAAATGCTACATGAATTAAGTTAAAATTAAGATCAATTAAAAATATAATAAGTAATTGTCAAAAATTACATCTAAATATTGGAATATGTTCATATATATATATATATATATATATATCTATATATATTATTGAAATATGCTTTGAGCATAGAATCACTTGTTGACTTAATACTTCTTTCGTTCCAAAAAAAAAATAATATTTAGACTTTTCACGATTATTAATTTTGTATCTTTGATCAAAAATTAAATATATAAATAATAAATTTTTTTCATGAAATTTATTATGAATTTTTATGTTATTATGAGATTTATAAGTTTGTAATTGAAAGTTTTTTAATTTATCTCAAAATAACAAAAAAAGAATTCAAATGTAACTTTATTTTGGAACAATTTTTTTTTCCTCAAATGTCACGGAGGGAGTGCTGTTTATTTATATGAACATCCAAAGGTCTTCTATACTTATTTTCTAATAAATCGAAGTTTTTCTGCCCAAGGATAACAATTTTGCACAACAAAAATAAAAATGGAGTATCATCGAGTAGGAACTATATCTATTATTCTATTACTATAAATCAATTAATATATATATATATATGTGTGTGTGTGTGTGTGTAATTCTATTGAGTCAATTTGATTTTTTTCTTGTTAAAAATAATTATATAAATTCAAATAAATATATGGTTTCAACTTTAAATAATCTATACTCAGGCTTAAAATTAGAATATGAAAATGATCGATATAATCAAAACAAGTTAAGCTTTTAAAAATATTTGGAAAAATACACAGAACAATTTAAAAAACAACTAAAACAATAATAATAATAAAAAAAAAGTTATCCGTGTATCAAACATAGATAAGTACATTTACGTACACTGAAACAATTATAATTAAAAGGTTTTCTCTTACATAATTTAAAAAAATAATATATATATATATATATATATATATATATATAAATGAATTTTATAATATTACGCGAAAGAAAAAAAATAAAATGACCTGTGCTATGCTTAGACATGAAGACTAATATTAGTTAATTGACAAATGTTGTTCGAGGGATGTTCGACTTTGTTGAGTCGAATTTGGTCAACTTAATTTTTTTTAATATATTTTTATTAAAAATAATTTTATAAATCCAAATACTATTTTGTTTCAACTTTAAATAGTTCCCTCTTCGACTTAACATTAAAACACCGAAAGGATCAATATAACTTAAATATTTTGATCTTGCATAAATATTTGAAAAAAAATACATTGAAAAACAAAAAATACAACTACAGCATATATAAAAATTGTATACATACACATGATATAGATAAATGTATCTACATATACTAAAACAATTATAATTAAAAAAGATATTTAGAACAATATGTTTTATCTTATATATATAAAAATTATATACAATTTATATATACAAAGAAATATAAATATACGAAGTTTTTAATATTACTTAAAAGAAAAATAAGAAAATAAAATAGTGCATGCTGAGATCATATTTATGAGTCTCACTCATGTTCTTTTGCAACAAGTCTTAGTTGAGTTGTAAGCATTTGATTAGATTTAAAGCTTTAATTTTTCTATTTTCTCAAAAAATTAGAGTTCAGTTATTTTCACTTATGCCAACTCAAAGAATTAGAATTCACTTACATTTTTTACTTAGCTTCAGTTTAATCTTTGAACTATTATTTTTTTCACAACTTACGCCACTGAATATTAGTTCAAATTATAAAACGACCAAGATGCGTGGTATATTACTAATCAGAACTTACTTATGTGACTTGTTTAAAAGTAAATAAAATTACAAATGAATGACTTGGAATTACGACCTTGAACATTTTAAATGGGGTCGAAATTTCTTTGAGAAGTCTGATGTTTAATTGTGACTTTATACTAATAATTATTTGAAAATTTACTGCTATGTATTCTATTATCTTAAAATTTCAATATGAATTTTGTATAATCTAAATTACAAAACAAGTCATATTTTTTTTAGAAAAAATAAAATATATCTCTAAATTTTTAATTATGATTTAGATAAGTATAATTTGATAATTTGCTGGCAGGTAACTGGTCAAAGGCAGACAAGCAAGGGGTCGTTGGCTGTGTACGTCATTTTTGGTCTACCCTTTGAAAGAATTACTTCTAGTATTCAAGGTGTCAATTATTGCTTTGAATCGTTCTTTTTTGACCAAAACCATATCATCTATATATTATCCTAAAATTTTAATAAAAAGAACAAGTACTCTTAAAGTTTATGTAACTGTTTTTGTTTAGTTGTTTTTCGTTTAAAACATTATCATCCAATAGAATGTTTGCATTTTTTATTTATTTATGAAACAAAAAAAAATGTTCTTATTTATAAAAAATGTGTATTTCACTATGATATTGAACTCATTAATTGTCATAAACTCATTCAAAGGAATGAACACTGTTTTAAGACATAAATAATGACTCTTAAAATATATTATGTTATTACTTAAGGAAGTTGATAGTCAGAGCAAAAATAATTACTACTAAAGCAATTACAGTTGTATATTTTATTTTGATTACTAGCAGTAAATATTTTAATAATTATTATTGCTAGTTCTGGCAACAAACACTTAAGGATCAAAGTGTAGACGCAAAACACAACAAAACATTTTTTTTTCCTGATTAAAAAAAAAAGAAGAGAAAACTAATGTCATATATTTTGAAGGTTTTTATACTCTAAGAAAAGTTCAATTTAAAATTATATTTAATTTGATCTTGACTAAAAAATAAAAAGGAAATTTGATCCCTATATTTAGAAGTCTTGGTCAAGTAGTCAAATGTTGCTTCGAATTTCACAGGTTTCATAATTCATCTTTAGCTTCGGTCTAGCTTATTAGATATGGTACTCATTTCAGACGTTTGTAATTTAATTTGGTTTATAAATTCCTAGTTGGTATTGATATTCAAATGGAAGATAAAAAGGGTATATAATAATTAATTAGGAGATAATTCTTGGTCAAAGTAAACGAGATGATGAAGAAAGTCTTTGCACGCTAGAGACTGATGAAATTGGTAAACTTCTAATGTTCATCTCAGTCAAAATTTTAGTACCCAAAAAAATAAAAAAAGAACTCTTAGTCAAATATTTGATTTTTTTTATGCATCTAAATTGGGTCAGACCGAAATAACTACATCTTTATTTTATTTTGAGGGTTTAAATTTCATAAAATAGCTCTATTTTTTTGATACATCTATTCATATTTATTTCGATTAGGGTAGAACTACGTTAGGATAAAGGGATCGACGATTGTTCCTTTCAAAATTTTAAAATTTCTATTATCATTTCTAAAATTTTATAAATATTTTATATGTATCATATATTATCTTTTAGTATTTCGCTCTATCCGAACGTATTTTTTTCTAAAGTTCCTTTATGTTATAACATTTCAATGCATAAAGTTTTATGCCTCGAAATATCATATAAGATGGGAAAGAAATTGTGGAATTCATTTTACAAGAGAAAAACTGATGGTCGAAAGTGTGAACATATAACTTGGATCGAAAAGATTAATTTTTCTTTCCCTAGTCAAAACTAGTGGAGTCCAATACAGAGATGAAATCTTGTCAAATACTCAAATGTGCTTTTACAAATTACTAGCAATTGCGTCCTTTATTGCTGACAAGGAAGAAACATATACTTCGTACGATTTTACTTTCTGCAAATTGGTTTGACATTTTCTACTAAATTTCCATGAATGGGGGTGCCAATATTCTTTGCTCCAAGTTGTTGAATAGTCTAACAAATTTATGCTTTTAGAGTATTAAATGTAATTAAAATAATTTTTGTCTCTAAAAAATATTATTGTTGATAACATAATTTTTATTCTGACAATATTATCTTCCTAAAATAAATATAATCTCCAATAAAATAAATTTGAGATTTAAAATTAGTGAATTTCCAAACTAATTTTAACTTAAAGACGTTCGTTGTTAATAGAAAAAATCTTCTTCCTTTGCACCTATCTCTCTTGGCCAAATTAACTCTTGTATGCCCTCTACCGACTACTTATGATCTCTCAAATCTTTGCATTATTGATATATAATACATTTGTGAGCTAGGGAGACTTCTTTTATGAATATATTAACTTTAAAAAGATGATTGTCCTTTAATAATTGCCATTAAAAATTCAGTAAAGACGACTGTCTTACTCTCATGTAAATTAAGTAAATGATATGAAGCTTTTATCAATTCTAATGTTTTTCTTTATTTGTTGCTAGGAACGTGAAGCTTTTATGTGTCATACATATTTGGTCTATATGATATAGCCCGAAATAAATAATATAGTCGAGAAGCACATGGAAAACTTAATAAAAATCTGGAAATTATGAAGAAAAATGTGATGAAGCATCTTTTTCTTTTCTTTTTATGTGAATGTGATGAAGCTTATTGTCCTCATTCACTTTGTTGAGCTTCATCAAATAAAGCATCTCTCTCTCTCTCTCTCTCCATATATATGTATGTGTGTGTATATATGTATATATAATTATATTGAATAAAACTAGTGTACAAATGAGTCAAGAGTCAAGAGTGGATAGTAGTAGTAGTGCGTATGAATTGTATGTTAGCGTAGTTGTTTGGTTGTTTAGTTTATTTTATGTGTTGAATGGGGCGGGGGAAGCACGTGAACTATTTCCATGCAACTTAATTCTCTTCCGTTCACACTATATATATGTCCATGACTATGATTTAATTAATATGGAGTTATTCAACCATTAAATATTTCATTAACTATATAACACATCGTTTGATTCATTCGAAAAAGATGAGATGGATATTTTCGCTGTGTACCTTTGGTTGGTTAGTTAATAAAAACGTATCTTTTAACTTTGAAACGAAGTACAATTCCTTAAGTATGTTATATAAAAATGCTAATGAAAAAATGATATCAAAAGAATCTTGATAAAGAATATTACTTCGTAAACATATTAGAATCATAATCCAAACTGAGACGGATTGAGTAAAAAAAGACTGATCCATACTTAAAAGTCTTGAGATCAAAATTGAGACCGGAACCGACGTAGGACCGATCCAACTAAAGATTGACCTAACTGAAGTACTTGATAATCTTTATATATTTTGTTGAATTAGGATTGATTTGATCCGATTTTGTTAATTTTAGGGGTGGTCCAAAACTGAACTAGTCAAAATCAGTCTTTTAATGATTGGTCAAGTCTGGACCAATCAATTTATTTGTTCATCATTACTCCATACAAAAATATATAGTATGAAAATCATATAAGCTTAATTTACAATTTACAAAATTCAAAAATGAAAATATTGTTATAATCATCATACATTGAAATAAAAATTTCAAATTGAATCACAATTGGCTAATACAAAAGAAATTGTGCCACAAATAAATGCATGTATATATGACTTGAACTATTCGATTATGGTTTTAACGGTCATAAATATAATTACTGCGTAAAACACTCTACATTGGCGTGTACATCCACCGACCCTAACGCCGCCTGATTCGATTTGTGATGTGGTAGTTATATTCTGAAGTTGTATATACGAGTATATAACATTAGAATTCTAACAAAAATTTGAGTTCGTTATTCATTAATTTGTTTAAGGAATTTATTATTCTTAACTTCTGTCTTAATCTGTTACAACTTAATCTATATGGAGACTCATGTGGTTTAGATTGAGTTCACACCCATCCACTTATTTTATTAAAAGATTATGAGCTAATATAATGCATTCCTCTAAAATTCTAGAGTTCGAATATTGGATTATTCATATTCTTTAGCTATTTTAGGATTTGCTTAAGAAACCATTCACAAAACCTAAACAACTCAATCTGAAAATTTCTAATTAAAATTAGATGAAAAGTTCTAATTAAAATAAAATACTCATGCTTACAAACGAAGAAAGTTTTCTTCCTAGTGGACGTGAAAATATAATACTCCGTACAATATATTCATAGTTGATTACTTATTACTAATATTAGCTAGATATATTTGTTTTAAGGTTGTCGCTTATTAAAAGTCTTAACTCAACTTATCCTTTACTCCATCCGATTCAAAAAACAGAGCAACATTTAAACTTTTAATGATTATTAATTTTGTATCTTTGATTAAGAATTAAATGTACAAATAATAAGTTTTTCTCATAAAATTTATTATGAATTTTTAAGTTATGACGAAATTTATAAGTTTGTAATTGAAAGTTTTTTAATTTATAACAAAATAACAAAAAAAAAATTTTAATGTAACTTTTTCTTTGAACAATTTTTTTTTTGAAACGAAGGGAGTATTAAAAAGGTGCCTGTACTTGTACTAATAAATACTTATAATAAGAAAAAAAAGATACTTATAATAAAATAATGAAACTTTAGCTATGTAAAAGGGGTATCATCATCGTCAACAAAACACACACATAAACACAAAGCAAGAGTAAAAATCCTAATAAATAAATATATGTTTAGGCTTTTAAAATTTATTGACTATATATATATATTGAACATATCCAAGAAATAACATGGTATTGAGTCTTGGTGCATGATGATGTAATCTCATATGTATGTATGTGCGTCTATATATATCTCATGTAATTAAAAATTTTAACTATACATATAATTTAATTAAAATGTTGTTTCCTGGAAGCAGCACACCCCTTTTGTCCTTAGAGCTATTATATTCTGCCTCTCTCTTTTATAAGGACGTTCTAAATTTTCAACATTCCGCATGCTTCAAAACTTTGACCATAACTACATATTTCCACTATATATAAACCATTCAAACTTGGCTTAAATATTGCTACCAAACTTTCCACCCCCACCAAATATGAATGACACTAACCCGGTCTCTACTGGCCAGTGGGTACACTACTACCAACAAACCGCCGCCGCGCCCACTAATCCTCCGTTAACCACCGCGGGCAACCGCGGCGGATTCTCGGATACCACCACTACTACTAGTACCATAGTCACCACAAGTTTCACTACTAACAATAGTTCGAGTCCAAACAACTCAACTTCTATCGTAACTAATGCTGAAAACAATAATCTCGTGAACGCTAAAGTGGGGACCGTCGCGAAGCCGATACGGAGACGATCCAGAGCTTCGCGACGGACTCCGACCACGCTTCTCAATGCAAGCACGACCAATTTCAGGGCCCTGGTCCAACAATTCACGGGCTGTCATAACACGACGGTCTCGGGCTCTTTTGGTAATAAAAGGGGCCCGCTCAACTTGAGTTTTGGGACGTCGAGTGATAATTACCAAAGCAACCCCCATGGCAATCAACTTGGTACAAGTTCAAGCATTGGCACATTTGGTTGTGATTATAATTATACTCATCAGCCGTTGGCTAATAATCAAACGACGTCGTCGTCGTCGCAATGGCGGCAGCAGCAGAATCAAGAAATGTACTCGAAAGAAGGTAATAACATGGAGGATGGTGGTGGAAATTTGGATGATTTTGTGATTGATGATGTTTCTGATTTGCATGAGCTTATGGATGAATCTTCTCCCTTCAGTGGGAATGGATGGTAGTGAATAGTAATTAATACTACTTCCCAAGGGTATTTTGGGAAATTTATAAATATGGTGTTCACCTTGACAATGTATATATTTGTTCCATTTAGGTTGAATATATATAACCTATTTTGAGTTCAAAAATAATAAGAAAATGTAGCAAGGGGGCTGCTACAGGTATGTTCCACAATCAGCTGAAAAGATTTACATTTTTTCAATCAAAAGTTTATTATTTGTTTCTTTATTTTATTGTCTTAGAATAATAGGAATATGCCAGAGAGCTTCGTAGCTGGCTACCTAGTACTGTAATTCTGAAAAAATCATGAAAATTTCCATGAGAAATCACTCTCATCTTTTTCTGTGCATGCACTCTATATATAGCATCTCTTTTCAATTTTGTACCCAAAAAAAAAAAAACTTTTCCATTTAGTGAGAACCCCATTTAGTGGAATTTTACGATATGATTTTCAAATTTTAGAAGGATTGTCAAGGTATGAAAAATATCAATTTTTAGTTTATTATAATGATTTTCTATTTAAATTTCAAATATATTCATTTGATAAAATATATCTTAAACTAGGTAAATGACATCAACAAACTAATGATCACATCATTATAATTGACAAATTTATAACAAAATGACTAAATAAATTATATAAAAATAGTTAAACGACCAAGTTTGAACAAAATTTTAGCAAAATTCATGAATTTATTTTGATGTAATTTTTATTTATTTCATAGGGGAAACAAAACAAGAAAAGAAAATGGGGGTGAAAAGTTTTAGTAATTAGAATTACCAATAGCCTTAATGTGATGAAGACTAGAGAATTGAACTTGTAAGTATATATGAGTGTATAACAGAAAGTGTGTGAAAAGCAATGGTATAAATTATTAAGGTGGTCTAGAGGTTCCAAAGGGAGAGCAACTTTCTGTGTCGAAGGAGTTAACTCTTACCACAAAATTTTTAAAATCGATAAATGAGTATTGTTTTATTCAATATTTCAATGCAAGGGATAATAAGACAAATTGAATATGCATGTGACAAGTTTTTAAAGTTTGTAGTTGGAGATTTTGTGTTATTCGGTAGATTATGTATAATTTAATATAAGATAAATTATATTATTTTAATATATTTTTTAGTTATAAATGTATTAGCATATGTAAATATATTAATCCATGTCCTAATCATATAGAACTTTTTTTTTTATTGTTTTTGTTGTATTCTTTCTTCGGGGTAAATTTTCAAATATATTAAAAATATTTTTGGATGATTAATATGTTGGAGTTGACTCATACTTCAACATTATCTGTTTTCAATTAGGAATAGGTTTTTCTATTTTCTATTGAAATGTATTTTATTTTTTATTCCTAATCAGAATAGGTTTACATTTGAGTTTTGAATTTGGTTATTTTCCCAATTCTTTTTGGATTTTTAACATTATGTTAGACTCTATATATACAATGGTTTATTGTTTATAGGTAGATCACACTAAAACATAATATTTAGTTATTTGTGAGAGTCTCTTATAAGTGGGTGAGAATATTATATAACTATTGAGAGTTTGCAAGGTAGATTAGTGAAGTGTGAGATATTCCATCATAATTGTATCTTTGTATCTTGTTAAAAACTTGGATCAATAGTAATAATATTCAAACAGGCTGGATATAGCTCAGATTTGGGTGAATCAGAGTAAATCTTTATTTTCTTTTCTACGATTGAATTATCTCTTTGTTTGCGGTTTGATATTTGTTAAAATCTTATTCCCAACATCTGGTATTAGAGCTTGGTTTACGCATAGAGTTTCTAAGATTAATCTGAGTTTAAGATGTTGACAAATACATCTAGAGTTGGGATTGAGAAATTCAATGGGATGAGATTTGAGTTGTGAAAACTTAAGATGGAAGATCTACTTGTGGATCGTGATCTGTGGTCGGTGATTGAGAATACTAAGCCGGTAATTACCGCGGATAAAGAGGATGAATGTTCTTCTGATGTAGTAGAAACAGTGACAAAATAGCAAATCACAGAATGAGAGCGTTTAGATCGGAAAGCAAAAGGCTTGATCCGCTTGTGCCTTACAAATACTGTTTTGAGAAAAGTTACCATGGAGAAGACCACAAAAGACCTTTGGATGAAGTTAGAAAATCTTTATCAAATTAAGGATGTTTTGGTGGTGAATAGAAGCAGAGATCAAAACAAGAATACAATGCGTGATGTTAGTAGATCTCGATCATGTGGGACATGTGTTGAATGACGACACTGAAAATTTGTACTTAGTTGCGACATGTGTTGCGCAATTTAATTTTAATGCATGGTATTTTGACACGAATGCCTCTTTTCATATAACTTCCCATTATGAATGGTTTAGCCATTACGAAAACTATGATAGAGGGAGCGCGTTTATTTGGAGAATAAAGAGATGCTGAAAATAAAGGATCATGGGAAGGTGATAGAAAATATGGTAAATTTGGTGAAAAAAGATTCTCAGATAAATTGTGTTTTAGATGCTGAAATCTTCTCACTAGTGACGAAGTTTACATCGGAGAAAATTCATGTGTTGCAATTGAAGAGATTTGTTATCATTAGGGAAAAATTTTTGGTGTTCAAGTTATTGTTATCCTTGCATTGACTGGAACAATTTTTTCGGATGTGTTATCAAAGGGTTGACTTATTTGTTCAACGAGTTGGATTTATACGATGTTAAGATGAATGTTATGTTTATGTCAAACGATATATTCAGAAAGATCGATTACAAAAATGACTCTAGTTTGGACAAAAAAAGTATGTTGAATCTTGAAGATGTTCAAAATGGTTGTTTGCAAGTCAGTTGAGACTTCTAAGCGAATAGGAGTAATGTTTGTTCGCTTGGTGATGGTTGACACGAAAACAGGTTATGCAAACTTCGTTACTATGGTCGATAGTATGGAGGAGTTCTGGTAGCGTATATCTGATGTTCAGGGTCTTGAAAATCAGGTTACGATTATTGCTATATGTTGTGTGTGAAGTATTCACAAAATGGGAGAATGTTGGAGTTAGCTCATACTTTAACATTATTTATTTTCAATTAGGAATAGGTTTTCCTATGTCCTATTGATATGTGTTTTATTTTTTATTCTTAATCAGAATAGATTTTCATTTGGGTTTTGGATTTGATTATTTTTCCAATTTCTTTTGGGTTTCTAACATTATGTTGGAGTCTATAAAAATACAATGGTTTATTGTGTTTATGGGTAAATCAAACTAAATCATAATATTTAGTTATTTGTGAGAGTCTTTTACAAAGGGGTGAGAATTATAACTATTGAGAGTTTGTAAGGTAAATTAACGGAGTGTGAAATATTCACCATAATTGTATCTTGTGAAAAACTTGGATCAATAGTAATAATATTCAGACAGGCTGGACGTAGCCCGGATTTGAGTGAACCAGGGTAAATCTTTGTTTTTTTATGCGATTGAATTATCTTTTTACTTGCGGTTTGGTATTTGTCAATGTCTTATTCCCAACATATATTTTGGTTCTATTTTTTATATTTTAATTTTAATTTGAAATATGAAATCATTTAAAGTCAAAACTTATTGAAAAATAAAAAATTAGTGTAACCAAAGAAATATTTTAATATTTTATTAAAAGAAGAGATGTGAATAGTAATTCTTAAAGATATGGAATTACTATTCTATCCATTCCTCTAATATAAATAACTTTATTTTAAAAAATCTATTGAAATGAGATTTTTGTCTAATTTTTTAATTTTATTCTTTAAAATACAGACAAACTTGATTTTGAGGATTTGCAGCAAGTAATCTATAAGCTATTAAGGGTCGGAGGGAGTTATATAATTTGGAAGTATATATTGCAGGCGATGCCGCGTGCGCGAACCACTTAACATTGTTTCCAATTAATTTCTTCGAAGTTGCCATGCCATAACAAACTATGCTTCATGACGCGCACAAGCATATGAATAGTTTAGCAGATGAGTTAGAGAAAAAAATATGAAATAATGAAGAAGTGGGTTAACTGAAAACTCACTAGTCAGCCAAGATTAATGCAATGGATTAATATATCTTGTCCCATCTTATGTCTAAGTTTTGAAAGCCACTTGCCTCTTAAATTTTTACTTTTTTGAACAGAAGCAATTATAAAATTAGATACTTATGGATCACAAAACGAATAAGATAAAGAATGATGCACATATTAAATTAACGTAGGCTAACCATTCTTAAAATTAGTTTCATTATATATCTTACCAAGTTTTGAGTTTTCCCATAGACTAATGGTGTACTGCTAGATCTAGGCCAAGAAATTCAAACTAAAAAAAAAGCCTCTTCCTTCAAATAAAACTTCAATTATTCGATCTCCTTCTCTCTGTCACAACAACGTATAACTTGTGATCTATCATCCATATATCTACAACAGAAACTTCAATTCATTGTCCATGGCCTCATATTCTAAAAATATTCCATCGTCATCATCATTTTCTTCTTCTACCAGTGGTTATCAGTACGATGTGTTCTTGAGTTTTAGAGGCACCGACACTCGCAACAATTTTACTGCTCATCTCTACGAGGCATTGGTGAGGGCTGGAATAAAAACATATTTAGATGACAATGAACTCCAGCATGGAGATGACATTTCCTCCAAATTAAAAAAGGCAATTGAGGAGTCCCGGATCTCCATCGTCGTTTTCTCCCAAAACTATGCATCTTCCAGATGGTGCCTGAACGAGCTCCTGAAGATCGTGGAGTGCTGGACAACAAACAAACAGCTGGTTATTCCAATTTTCTACCACATCCATCCATCTGATGTTCGTCACCAGAAGGGAAAATTTGGTGAAGCTTTTGAAAAATACAATGAAAGTAGTAGGGAGGAGGAGAAAAGCAAGGCCACCCCTTGGAGAGATGCACTCACTCAAGTTGCAAACATTTCCGGAGCCGATCTCAACTTTCTAGACTCTAAAGGGTAAACCATTATTACCTTTCTTCACATTATTCACTCAAGAAGTTTTTTCCCTTTCTTTCTTTTCTGTTTAAAAAATAAAATAAAATTGGGAACCCAATTGTTAAGTTAAGTTAGTTTTATTGATTACCTGATTGATTATGTTTTATATAAATATAATAACTTAAGTTATAGTAATCAGGTGATTGTTTGATATGTTATATGTTATAAGTTTGCATTTAACATTATTATTCATACACTTTATTTCGCTTCAAATTTATTCAAAATCAAAAGTTTCACTTTAATTTTGAATTATAAAATTTCGCAAATTTTTTTTGTATGAATTGAATATATTTTTTTATCGAGTAAAAGTATCATATGATTTAACGGGTTTTCATAATCTAATTATCGATCAAACCTTACGGATGGAGTAACCAAATTTAAAATGATATGAGAAATGAGTTCAGTTAGTGCATAATTATTTTTTGGATTTGTGTTAGTTAGGAAGTACATATTAATTCATGGTTTGACTTCTTATTAATTTTTATTATGTGATACAAGTTTCATTTCTTACTTTGATTTAGTTATGTACTACGTACTCATTGAATTTGAGTACTCGATTCTGCACTGTGATTCATCTCACAATTTCCCTGCATGTATATTGGCAGGAATGAAGTGCACTTCATAAAACATTTGGTAGAGGAAAAGGTTATGTACATTATAAAACAGAAGACTCCCTTAGACGTTGCCGACCACCAAGTCGCAATGGATAGTCGTTTAAAATATGTCGAGAAATTGATGGGGGAAATATCAGAGATTCCGGTGGGTATTATTGGCATCACTGGCATGGGCGGAATTGGAAAAACAACAATAGCCAAAGCCGTCTATAATTCTATTTCTCAAGAATTTGACGGTAGTTGTTTCCTTGACAATGTTACAGAAGTTTCAAGACAATCTGGTGGAGTTGCTTTGCTGCAAGAGAAACTGCTCTCTTCTATCCTCAAGATACAGAATCTAAAGGTTGATAGTGATTCTCAAGGAAAGACTTGGATGAAGGAAAGACTTCGCTTGAAGAAAGTACTAATTGTTCTCGATGACTTGGATGATGATCGACGATTAGTACAATCATTAGTTGGACAACGGGATTGGTTTGGTTTTGGGAGTCGAATCATCATAACGACAAGAAACAAACATTTGCTTAAGAATGTGGAAGTCGATAAAGAATATGAGGTGGAGTTGTTGAATCCTTCAGAGGCATTAAAGCTATTCTCTGGGCATGCATTTGGGAATGATTTTCCACCAGAATGTTATGTCAAGCACATAGACATCGCTGTGAAACATTGTCACAGGCTTCCTTTAGCTCTTGTGGTGTTTGGGAGTTATTTGAGGGGAAGAGATGTGGCTGAATGGAGAGAAGCATGTCGCGACTTAAATGATATCGAGGATGATGAGATTCCTAGGACTCTTAGAATAAGCTTTGATAGACTTGGTCCAAAAGGGAGAGAAATATTTCTTGATATTGCAAGTATTTTTCTTGGAATGGATAAAAAGAATGCAATTGAAAGATGGGAGGCATGCGGTAAATTTTCAGAAATTGCGTTCAATTCTCTTATAGAAAAACATATGATAACAATAAAAGAATTTGAAGGGTTGAGGATGCATGATCTGTTGCGTGACATTGGAGTAAAAGCTATACATGGAGAATATAAGGAGGATCCTGGAAAACACAGTCGATTATGGATTAAAGAAGACATAAAAAAAGTATTAGAATCATGCACGGTAAGAAAAACAAATATATAAGTAAATGGTAAAATTGTAATTGATTTTCTTGTTTTCTCTTATCTTAAATCAGGGAACAGAGAATATTAAAGCTATAATCGATCCACGTCTATGGAGGGAGGTTCTTCCTGCACGGATTAGTACAAAAGCATTTGAAGGGATGCATGGATTAAGATTGCTAGAGATAAGGGATATCTATCTGATGGGAAGTTTTGAAAATATTTTTAAAGAGTTGAGGTGGCTGGACTGGTATGGTTGCCCCTTGGAATGTTTGCCATCTAGTTTTCATTCCACAAATATGGTTGTCCTTAAGTTGAGAAGTAGCCAGCTCAGAGAGTTGTGGAAGAATACCCTGGTACGACATATTGATTGATAATGCAACTATTTTATAATTTATAATGAAATTATTGATTGATAATTCATATTCATGAGTCATTCATTAAATTCATTATTGTTATATATATGTAGCCCTCGTATGGTTAGATGGCAAAAAAACATATGATTTTGTTCTTCCGATGTTTAATATATAACAAAGAATACATTCGTTTATTACTTAAACTAACTCAAAACTTCCTCTCTTATACTAATAATTAGTGAATTATATATATATAAAATATAATTTGTGAAACGCATAAAAATTTAGAAAAAAATATTTAACGTGATATAATTGTGGTGGAGATTTTAATGAGTTCATTTCGTCAAATGCTTATTTTATAGGCAAAACAAATGAGATAAAGATAACACAATCTTATCAATATATCACTAGATGACTCAAATAATATCCAAATAATCTTTATCTCTTATGATCTCTAATAAAATATGCATGTTCCTTCCTGCAGTTTCTGGAAAACTTGAAGGTCCTTGATGACAGTCAGTCTCCGTGTTTGCAAATAACACCAGACTTTAGAGGAGTACCAAGGCTGGAGAGGTTGCTACTTTGGGATTGTGATGCACTGAAAGAGTTACACCCATCAATTGGACATTTGAATGGATTGGTTGAGTTGGATTTGGGACGGTGTTCAAGGCTCACAAGAATTTCGTTGGACTTCTCCTCCGGTCTGACTTCATTAAAAACTCTAAATATCGATGAGCTAGAGTGTTGCAATGTGGAATTCGGAACAATTTGTAGTTTGCCCTCCTTGGAAGAATTAGTATTTAGCAATTGTGACCTAAAGGAAGAGCACATTCAGAGTAGCACTACCATTTCTTCCTCATCCCTAAAAGACTTGGATTTAACTGGTAATGCCTCCTTGAAAAAATTACCTTGTAACTTCCTCACTCAGTTATCCAGCCTAACTTGTCTAAGATTGAGGTATTGCTCGAGCCTTGAATCGCTCCCCGAACTATTTCCACCTACTTTAACCACTCTAAGTTTGGATGGTTGCTCGAGTCTTGAATCGCTCCCCGAATTATTTCCTCCTACTCTAACCACTCTAAATTTGGATGGTTGCTCGAGCCTTGAATCGCTCCCCGAACTATTTTCACCTACTCTAACCACTCTAAGTTTGGATGGTTGCTCGAGCCTTGAATCGCTCCCCGAACTATTTCCACCTATTCTAACCACTCTAAATTTGGATGGTTGCTCGAGCCTTGAATCGCTCCCTAAACTATTTCCACCTACTCTAACCACTCTAAGTTTGGATTGTTGCTCGAGCCTTCAATCCCTTCCCGAACTATTTCCACCTACTCTAACCACTCTAAGTTTGGATGGTTGCTCGAGCCTTCAATCCCTTCTCGAACTATTTCCACCTACTCTAACCACTCTAAGTTTGGTTGGTTGCTCGAGCCTTCAATCGCTCCCCGAACTATTTCCATCTACTCTAACCTCTCTAATTTTGGGTGGTTGCTCGAGCCTTGAATCGCTCCCCGAACTATTTTCACCTATTCTAACCTCTCTAACTTTGGGTGGTTGCTCGAGCCTTGAATCGCTCCCTGAACTATTTCCACATACTCTAACCTCTCTAAATTTGGGTGGTTGCTCGAGCCTTCAATCGCTTCCTAAACTATTTCCACCTACTCTAACCTCTTTAAATTTGGGTGGTTGCTCGAGCCTTCAATTGCTCCTTGAACTATTTCCACCTACTCTAACATTTATAAATTTGGGTGGTTGCTCGAGCCTTCAATCGCTCCCTGACCTATTTCTACCTATGCTAACCATTCTATACTTGAATGGTTGCTCGAGCCTTAAATCGCTTCCTGAAATATTTCCACCTATTCCAACCACTCTATACTTGGATGGTTGTTCGAGCCTTGAATGGCTCCTTGAACTATTTTCACCTACTTTAACCACTCTAATTTTGGATGATTGCTCGAACCTTGAATTGCTCCCTGGAATATTTCCACCTACTCTAACCGGTCTATGGTTGTATGGTTGCTCGAGCCTTAAATCTCTCCCTGAACTATTTCCACCTACTCTAACCACTCTACCTTTGATTGGTTGCTCGAGCCTTAAATCGCTCCCTGAAGTGTTTCCAACTAATCTAACCACTCTAACTTTGTTTGGTTGCTCGAGCCTTAAATCACTCCCTGAACTATTTCCACCTACTCTAACCACTCTAAGTTTGGATCGTTGCTCGAGCCTTGAATCGCTCCCTGAACTATTTCCACCTACTCTAACCACTCTAAGTTTGGATGGTTGCTCGAGCCTTGAATCACTACCTAAACTATTTCCATTTACTCTAACCACTCTAAGTTTGGATGGTTGCTTGAGTCTTGAATCGCTCCCTGAACTATTTCCACCCACTTTAACCATTGTACTTGCATTCAATTGCAACTCACTGCGACAACTTCCAAATTATCTGTGTACGAAGAACCTCCAACGCCTAACTTTTTTTTTAGAACTTTCGCATATGGTTAGTAAAATTCTGAGAAGACTAACTTACTTTATTTAATTCTCAATATCTCTATCAATCCATATCACCTTCACTGATAACTTCTTGTGTTTCAAACAGGGAATCACGTGTGAATTATTACCTAACTTGAAGATACGTCTGAGTCCTATGAAAGATATTATTTCCTGGTTGGAGTACGAAGAAACAAAGTCTTCAATCTCGTTTCAGTTTCCAACAAACAGTTGTTCTGCCAATAACTTTCTTGGTTTTACTCTTTTCCTTCAAAGCTGCAGGGAGTCTACTATTCAAGTAAAAATAAATGACTACACATGGAGGAGGACCAACATATTTGCAGGTTATAGCCATGGCATCAATTTTTCACCAAAAGAATATCCAATACAAGCTGGTCACAAAATTCAAATTTCCATACGACCAAATGCAGAAGATGTTTGGATAAATTCTTTGAAGTTAAACTGGTATATGCATGATTGCTTGAATGGGGAAAGATCTTTCAATCGGGAAATAAATGGATGAATGTAGAAGTCGAAGAGTAAGTATTACATTATAGAGATGTACTAATATTACTCTACTCTATGTTTTAACCAATTCTGCAAATCATAAAATTCCTATGTTTTTCCTTTATTTAATATATTCTTCTTTTCTGAACATCAGTGGGAGACTCGAAGAATATAAGTCAGACTACTCTTAACATCCAAAATTAATCTCACGTACTGCACATTAACCAAACTCTGCATCCTTTTCATTTCTTCTAAAGCCTTTCATATCAAAATTAATCAAATTCAAATATAAAATCCGATTATTCAAATTCAAATCAAAATTTAAACATAAACTTTCGAAAAAGTACTAGATTACTTTTTGAAATATTACTTTACTTTTTTTTAAACGATGAAGTATAAAATTTTAAATGCACTTACGAGGGATGTGATATATTTCTATCTGGCTAATAATGGAGTGCTTTACTATCAAAAAATAAAATAAAATAAAATATTAATAACAATAAAACATGCTCTGGTAAAATCATTTCCATAATACTATCTCTGTTCCATAAAAATTTTATATTTTGAGGTTTTAAGGAAATATTAATATTGCATATTTGATTGCAAATTATATATTTAAATAACAATTTTTTAATAAAATTTGTTATGGATGCTTATTAATGATAAGATAAATAGTTGTAATAATAAAAATTTGAAAATATAGTTTCATAATTTTTTTTATAAAATACAGTCCTTTTTTTTTTGTACTCCTGCAGTAGGAATATTAAAAAAAATTCAAAAAGATCTACTAGGTAGCCCTATGTTATCAGTCATTTGCGTGCGTGTTATAAAATATGCATATGGGTTGCAGGGCATACTTTTCTTAAAATTTTGTATTTGTTTCTTTTGGTCTGTTTTACTGGAATAATTTCTCATATTCTTTGTCTTCTGTTTATAAGTATTAAGGGGATGTTGTGCCGAAGTTGGATTTGAAGTTTTTGAAGCAAATCTTTGTCCCCAAAATTTGATCATTTTGACTTGTTAGTTACAAATCTATAATCTATAAAGCTTACTGTTGTCCTGAACAAAATGCGATATGAGACACGATATGAACAAAAAATTGAGATTATTCCGTCTTCTTATTTGAAGAAGTCACAAATCTTCCACCAAATGACCTCAAATTTTGAGAAAGAAGGTTACCTTCCTAAATCTTTATTCCAGTCCATCTTACTTTAAAAGAGGGTGACTATGTCTTGCTCATATTGATTCAAGGTGACTCGCGATGGAGTTTTTAAGTACCCTTCACTAGTACAAAAATTGTCTTATGCGTCGCCTTATTTGCATCGATTTTTTAATAGAACTGTCGCATATAGTAGCGCAGTGACATTGTCGTAAAAAAAATAAAAACTATTTGCGTCGGTTCTTTTACATAACCGACACAAATTCTATGAAAATATTTAAAAAATAAATTAGTTCACCATTTGCGTCGCTTAGTATAAAACACCGACGCAAATAGTTTTGATTATTTGCGTCGGTTTTTTTAAAGAATCGACGCAAAATATGTATAAATAATTAAAAAATAAATTAAAAAGAATTTGCAACGGTTGTTTTAAAGAACCGACACAAATTGTTTGGAGAATTTACGTCGGTTCTTTAGTACAACCGACGCCAAAGATGAGAAATAATTGAAAAAATTAAACAAAAACACATTGCGTCACGTCGATTAAAGACTCGACGCAAATGCTTTAAAATTTTAAAAAATAAATTATTCAAACATTTGCGTCGCTTGATCTAAATATCTGTCGCAAATGGTTATGTTATTTGCATCGGTTTTCTTCTTTGTCCGACACATATTCTTTATTATTAAGTGTATTTAGGTTAAAACTTTTGCTATTTTGGCCTGGTTCGTAAGAGAGGAGAGAGAGCGAGATCGTCTTTGGCGGGAAACTTGGCTGAGATTTTGCAGGTTTCTTTCTTCAATGTCTCCGTTCGAGAGCTCAGCTTTGTTGTGTAAGTAATTGTTAATTAAAATAATACATTCATCACATGCATTATTTAAAATATCAGTATGTTTGCTTGAACTGTTGTTTGTCCGCATCTTATTTATGATAACTGTATAATCGATGTGCTTACTTAGTTAATCGTTGTGGTTATTTAGTTATACATGGATCGTCAAACATGGATGTACAATATATTGCGTAACGATGACGCATATGTGAGAGGGTCGGGTTAACGAGTTTATTATATGCGCGGTTCAACACCAAAAAATCATAAAGGAACATGAAAAAGAAGACATGATTGTGTGCCCGTGCCGCCTTTGTGGTAATTTAAAAAAATATTCGAGTGCAGAGACAGTGCGTGAACATTTATTTCGTTGGGGTTTTAAGAAGGGTTATACGAAGTGGATTTGGCATGGCGAAGGAATAGAGTCTGATATGACTGGTAGTTCAAGGTCGAATTATGCAACCGAATGTGATAATTCGGTCGATAATGACGAAGATGATGTGGACATTGATAGGGTGAAAGATATGATACAAGATCTCCAAGACCATATGATGCCACAACCGGATATATTTGAGAGTTTGGTCCGCGATTCTAAGAAACTTTTGTATCCCGGGTGCAGTGACGACTTGACAAGGTTGTCAACAACTTTGAAGTTGTGCAAGTTGAAAGTCAAGAATGGATGGAGTGACAAGAGTTTTATAGAATTGTTAAAAGTTTTACGAGAAATACTTCCGGTGAATAACGAGCTTCCCACTTTCACGTACGAGGCAAAGAAGATGTTGTGTCCTATAGGTATGGACGTAAAGAAGATACATGCATGTCCAAATGACTGTGTGTTGTTTCGAAATGAGAATGAACATTTACACACATGTCCTAAGTGTGGAGCATCTCGGTACAAGCGGGAGGGTAATGATTCTGCTAAGGATGATAAAAAAAAGGCTCCTAGCAATGCAGTTTGGTAATTACCCATAGTGCAATGATTTAAACGCCTATTTGCAAATCCAAAAGATGCAAAACATTTGAGGTGGCATGCGGAAGGGAGGAAATCAGATGGGATGCTTAGACACCCGAGTGACTCTCCACAATGGAGAACCATTGATTAGAAGTTTCCTGAATTTGGTGGAGAAGTTAGGAATCTACGACTTGGACTTTGTACGGATGGGATGAATCTTTATGGCACTCTAAGGTGTCAACATAGCACATGGCCAGTTCTTTTGGTGATTTATAATTTGCCTCCGTGGTTGTGTATGAAGCGCAAGTATATTATGTTGTCCTTGTTAATCTCAGGGCCTAAACAACCAGGGAATAACATAGATGTTTATCTTGAGCCGCTTCTTGAAGATTTAAAACTTTTGTGAGATGAAGGTGTTTCGGTGTTTGATGCAAATACTCAAATGAATTTCACATTATGTGCGATGTTATTTTGCACCATAAATGATTTTTCGGCTTATGGAAACTTGTCAGGGTACACTGTCAAAGGAGCTAAAGCATGTCCAATTTGTGAAGATGCTACTATTGACCATCGTCTAAACAATTGCAACAAAAATGTTTTTATGAGTCACTGAATATTTCTTCCCCATAATCACCCTTATCGTAAGATGAAAAAGGCTTTTGATGGGCATATCGAGACTCGAGAAGCCCGTTTGCCTTTAACTGGGAAAGAAGTCTTTGAGCGGGTTAAGGATATTGATGTTGTATTTAGAAAGTTGTATCAATCTCCTAAGCCGAAGAATTTGTGGAAGAAGAGATCCATATTTTGGGATCTCCCGTATTGGGAACACATACAAAGTTAGACATTGTCTTGATTTTATGCATATTGAGAAAAATGTCTGTGATAGTATTGTTGGGACATTGTTGATTTTAGGTTTTAGAACATTTGATGATGATTGTCTTTAGATTACTTAGAGTACAAATGTATAGAAAGTGTTGATTAGTAACACTGAAGTTTTGGAGCTAGCAGTTATCTCTTTGTTTGTAATTCATTCATTCTTTGTAAAGAGATATAAATATTTCTTATTTGTAAGTAACTGCTGGAATGGTGTATCGAAGCTTCAGAAAGTCAAAGTGTGTATTTGATCCGTTGGGTTCACAAAAAGGCTTGTCGGAGACTAGGAAAACTGGTCAGAGACTAAAGATTTTTTATCTATCGGAGACTAGTTTTGCCTATCAAAGACTAAGGCTTACGTCATCAGAGACTAAGTCTAAAAGAGTCAGAGACTAAAGCTTACGTCATCAGAGACTAAAGTTAAAAGAATCAGAGACTAAGCTGACATCATCGGAGACTAAGCCTTAAAGCATCAGAGACTAAATAACTCTATCGGAGACTACACAATCTGACGTCATCAGGGACTAAAAGCACCAGAGACTAGTGATGACGTCACCAGAGACTAAAGATGAAGCATCAGGGACTAATCGTGATTTATTTCCTGAAAGATATAGAGTTCGAATTAAAAAGGAATGTCTTCCACGTAAAGCAAGATATTATTGAAGACGTAGCTAGTAAGGAAACTAACCAGAAATCTGTTCCTATCAAAAAGGAAAGATTGTATTTGATTCGAATAAGGAAGCTGAATTTTATTCAGAATAGGAACTGAGTTAATAGTAATTCAGTTGTTAGAGAAGCTGTAATTAGGTTTACAAAAAATTGTAATTTGAAGCTGTATAGGTTTTTCATAGTTTTGTATCTTTTCTTATACAGAATAAAAAAGAAGCTGATGATCATATTTATTATGATTGTTAGAATTTGTAATCAGTTGTGAAATCAATATAGCAATTGTTTATAAATTGATTTAAGTTTTTGTTCTTTATATTCTGCAAGAAAGTTTAATTTCTTAAAGAACAAGAAATTCGAAAAGTATTCAAAGAACTTGTATTCAACCCCCCTTCTACAAGTTCTCGGCATCTCACTGGGAAAACAGTTGAATATACCAGGAAAGACAAAGGACTGGATCAAAGTCAGAAAAGATATGAAAGAAATGGGTATACGACTAGAGCTAGCACCGCAAGAATCGGAGAAGCGTACATATCTACCTCCAGCTTGTTATACTTTGTGTAAAAAAGAGAAAATCGCATTTTGTGAGTGTTTGTTTGGTGTGAAAGTTCCATATGGATATTCTTCAAACATCAAAAGGTTTGTGTCGATGAAGGATTTGAAACTCGTGGGTATGAAGTCACACGATTGTCATGTGTTAATGCAATAGATATTACCAATTGTAATTTGAGGGATATTGCCGAATCACGTGAGACTTGTTGTTATGAAGCTTTATTTTTTCTTCAATGCCATCTATAGCAAGGTGATTGAACCCATCACATTGGATAAATTACAAGCTGATATTGTTGTCACACTATGTCAATTTGAAATGTATTTTCCACCTTCATTTTTTGACATTATGGTACATTTGGTTATTCATTTGGTTAGAGAGATTAAGTTATGTGGCCCTGTATATTTGCGGTATATGTATCCTTTTGAGAGATTTATGGGTATATTGAAAGGATATGTGAGGAACTGATATCGGCCGGAAGCTAGTATAGTTAAAGGATATTCAGTTGAGGAGGCTATTGAATTTTGCACAGACTATTTAGCAGCTGTCAATCTTATTGGAATTCCCAAATCTCGTCACGGGGGAAGACTTCATGGACAGGGTACATTGGGATCCAAATGAATCTCTCCTGGGTGTGAACTGCGAGATAGAGCGCATCTCTTTGTCCTGCAACACATGACTGAAGTTCATCCTTACTTAGATGGTCATGTCAGTTTGATTAGGAGACAGAATCCTTCAAAAAGTGGCATTTGGGTTACAACTGAACATAATCTCTCATTTGTTGGATGGTTTAAAGACCGTGTAATGTGGCAGTTGTCAGATACACCAAATGTCATTTCTAATACGATAAAATGGTTAGCATATGGCCCAACATGCTTGTTCGATCTTATGAAGGTTATGATGTTAATGGATATACGTTTTACACCCAACGTTAAGATGGAAAGAGCACTATGCAAAATAGTGGAGTTACCTTGGAAGCTTCATCAACAGAATTTTTCAGAGGCAAATCTTCAGGATCGAAAGATGTGAAAAAGTCATATTATGGGGTGATTGAAGATATTTGGGAGCTTGAGTACAGAGAATTCAAGGTTGGTCTCTTTCGTTGTAATTAGATTGATATACGTCGTGGTGTTTGAAAGGATAACTTAGGCTTTACTTTCATAGATTTTAGTCAGTGGGGTCACGTGGACGACCCATTTATACTTGCAACGCAAGTGAAACAAGTATTTTATATCCAAGACCCCGCCGATCCTAAGTTTTCAATTGTTGTTCAAGGCAAGAAAAATATTCTTGGTATTGATGATGTTGTTGACGAAGACGAGTATAACCAATTTGATGAGAATCCTCCTTTCTCTATGGGTCTACCTACCCTATATGGTGACAATAATGGAGAAACAAACTTCCTATGTAATGACCATGGTGAAGGGTTATGGATTGATCATGAAAAATAAGTGCAGGACTTGAAGGTTTTAATTTGTTTTATTCCAATTGTTGTAAAATTTTGTATATTGTAAATTTTAATTTGTTTTATATATTCCAATTATTGTAAATATTTGTAAATTTTAAATAATTGTTAATTGTATATTTTAATTTATTTTTATTCCAATAATTATAAATTTTAATTTGTTTTTATTCCAATAGCTGTAGCTGATTGTTTACTGAAGTAAATTTTATATATTTCTAGTTAAGTATGGGAAGTAGTTCTTGCCAACAATCATACAACAATTAAAATGGTCTATAAATAAAACCACATGTCAGCTTATAATATTTCATAAGGCATGGGCACACCTTGCAGCAGTCCCCTGTTTTTAAGTATTTAAGTTATCCCCTGTTTTTGAGTATTTAAGTCATCCCCCTTTTTTGAGAATTTGCGTCGGTCCTCTTAAAGACCCGACGCAAATGTTGGGTTTATGCGTCAGGTTTTTAAAAGAACCGACGCAAATACCCGATTTAAAAAATAAATTATTAACACATTTATAATAAGTTGGGTAATTTCGAACATTAGCCGAGGGAAAAAGGGCATCAGAGACTAGTGATGTCATCAGCGGGTAAATTTGTTCATGCGAGCCTAGCGATGAGGTCATCAGAGACTAACTAGTCTCCGATAGTCATTTTTTTCATCAGAGACTATTAGTCTCCGATAGCTTAATTTCTAGTCAGAGACTAACTAGTCTCCGACAGTTTAAATTTCTCGGTTTTGTTTTCCGAGTTTGTTTTGGAGATTGTTTTCATTTTAAATTAGAATGTTTATTTTCCTTGTTATATTAGATATCTTAATTTCCATTATGGAATTCTTTCCATTGTAAATTCTTTCTAATTAGAATTAGGTTTTCTTGATTAGGTTAATTCCTTTATACTTTCACAACTGATTTGTTTTACCTTGCGGATGATTAAATTCTTTAAGCAAACTAAACAGATTGATATATATATATATATATATCACATTTTTGATTTAATCACTATAATATATGGTATTAATGAATTTCAATATGAGTAAAATATTAATTTTTTGTTAGATTATTATGTAATATATTAATATAAATCGTATATTAAAAAATAATAATAACTCATTTGCGTCGGTCCTCTTAAAGACCCGATGCAAATGTTGGGTTTATGCGTCGGATTTTTAAAAGAACCGACGCAAATGTGTATAATTTTTTTATTTTATATTATTATTTGATTTCGCGGCATATTTTTCATTTGCCCCTCTTTTTACCGCCTATTCATTTCCTTTGCGCGACATAACATTTGCTTTGCCCTAAATCTTCAGAAGTTGCATACACTGCATACGAGCTGCATACATTTCCATTTCAAGTTCTTAATCGATAAAGATACATTTCCATTTCAGTTTCTGGCGAATACACTGTAATCGGCTTCGGATTTGTTACAAGTGAAAGTGGTATATAATTTTTTTTCAACTGAACTGCCCGATTTGCATTCTTTTTCTGTTTTTTGTTTTAATACAACATTTGTTTAAAGCCCCAAAGTGTGTCTTGTGATATATGTGTTCTATTTGTGTTTCTATGTGTTCTGTTTGTGTTTCTTTTGAATGGAAGCACTGCGATATACTATGTGTTTTGTTTGTGTGTCTTTTGTTTTTGTTGTTGGGATGCACTGTAATTTTTGGCAATATTTTTGCATTTTTTTTATAACGTGTTACAAATTGGTACCTTCTCATTTTCTTGATGATTGAACAATACATACTGTTAGTTGGGAATTTTTTTCGCCTAAGTTGCTTGTTGAAGCATTCTGTACTTCACTGTTGGGATTCACTATAATTACAGTGCACTACGAATGCACTGTAATAAATTTAATCCTAGTAAATATAATCATATAAGATTTCCTATTGCACTGTAATTGTAAAGTTAACTCTGTAGTTTATTTTTAAATGTGATATTTTTGACATTTTCTGATGTACTTTGTAGTTTACAATTATCATGGACCACCAAAGTTCGAGTGAGAGATCTACTAAAAAAACTAGAGGTCCAACATATTGCAAAACATTGAAAGAAAAGTCCGCAAATAAACAAGTGCAGAAAGTGATTGAGTTTGATGATCTTGGTGTTCCCATTGGAACATATGTTGCTGCATTCAAGTTGTACATTGGAGCACTAGTTAGAGTTCAGGTTGACATTAATATTCAGAGTTGGCAAGAAATCAGTGATGGACTAAAGGATATGATTTGGGAGGAACATATGTTGTTGCATTCAAGTTGTACATTGGAGCACTAGTTAGAGTTCAGGTTGACATTAATATTCAGAGTTGGCAAGAAGTCAGTGATGGACTAAAGGATACGATTTGGGAAGATATTAAGGTATGAATTGAAAAGAATAATTAGTTGTTTTAACATATATTGTCGTTCAAATTTTATTACAAGTTACTTATATGTATGATTTGAGTATTTTAGACTGGGTGGAATATAACGGATGATGCGAGACGGAAGGACGTATTAAAATCTGCAGGGAAAATTTGGAGGGATTTCAAGTCAAGGTTAGTCTGCCGATACTTACGTGTAGACAAGGATTCTTACGAGAAATATGACTTCATAACTTGAGAGCAATGAGATAAATTCATTTATGATCATCAAAGTGAAGAATTTCAGGTATATTATTTTGATATTTATATTATTATTGGTTTTCAGATAATATTATTCAGGGACTGTTTACTCATATTATTGTTTTATTTTCTAACAGACTAAAAGTGAGAAGGCACGTGAAAACCAGAAGTTTAAAGAGTATCCACATTATCTGGGAAGACTTGGATATGCAACGAAAAAATTGAAGTGGATGGTTGATGACCCTCTTGATTCTCTACCTTCGTCCGAATCAGTTAATTCAGAAATTGTATCAACCGATCGAACTGATCTTAGTTACGATTAGATTCCGGCGAGAGTTAGGAAGAGGGATAAATGTGAAAGTTATTATTTTCCCAAGGACAAGACTAGGGATGTTGTTCAAAAAATGGTAATTTGTTAATTTAAAAATATTTATATTTATAGTTATGCTTAAAATATTAATCGTTAAATTGATTTTGAAACAGGTGGAATGGAAAGACAAAGCCTTAGAAGGTTCGTGGACTCCTCACGGGCATGATGACATATTGTCACGTGCACTTGGAAAGAAGGAGCACGACGGGCGTGTAAGAGGGGTTGGAGGAAATGTGCGCATGAAGGATGTATTCGGGACGGACAGAGGCAAGTCCCGTAAAGGCCTAATATCAATGGATGAGTTGTCTACGATAACTCAAGCAATAGAAACAAAAGTGGCCAATCAAATTGCGCAACAATACCAATCTCAAATGTATGAAATGGACATGAAATACAAAGACCAGATTGGTACACTGCAAAGTCAGCTTGCGGGCATCTTCAATCACATGAGCCAGATGGGAATGCCTATTCCCCAACAAACTCCAACAACTCCAACAACTGACGTGATTCAAAGTAGCTCCCACTCGGTGGATCCATTCTTTGAAATAAATGTATACTTATTTTTACTCTTTTCTATGTCTTTCAATCATAAGTTATCATATAAGTGTCCTATATGATCGTAACTGAATTTTTTTTATATAATTAACATAGAAGCCGACTCCATGTCGTCTCTGTGTGATTGCTGAGACCGGCAAAGTGATTGTGGCTATTGGGACTATTTTTCCAACAAATGGGTCTGGTAATGTTGTTCACGGTCACCAAATGGAGCTCAACAATGTTAGAGTATCCGTTGATGACGTTTGTCCTAAATTTCAACAAGCTTTGCTTCCCGTGCCTACGCATGAACATATAAGAGTAGGTGACGCAGTAGGTAGCTTTGTTCAATAGCCTAAACAACTTGTAATGTTGGGGCAAGTAACAAATTTCAAATTAACATTATTAATTATAAATGATTGTTGTTAATTCATTTAACTAATGTAAATGTTATTGTTTAACTTTATATCTAATTAGGATCCCATCTTACAGGATAAGGGTAAAGAGTCTGGGTCTCCCCCCACCAAAAATAACCAAGTTCGTAGTAGCAAAGGGTCGGCTACTGACGTGGATCAGAACTTGACTCCAACATGTAAATGCTTACATTAACTGATTATGGTGTTGCCTTCCTCGAACGACTTAATTTCAGTGTCATTAGATTATGATTCATGCATTGATGCTCCGAAGGAAGTTGAAGAACTGATATACATCGCGAGCGAAGATATAATCCAATTCTGTAAAATGGAATGGTTGAATATAAGTGTCATACAAATTTTCATGAGGTGAGACTATAATTTTCATACATTCTCATTTATCTTTTTTTTTATATACAAGTTTATTTTATAAACTAACTAATTAGTAATTTGTATATTATATTTAAGGTATCTGAAGGAGATGACTAAGGGATCTAATGCCTTTAGATTCCTGTGTCCTCAAAAAGTGGCAAATGCAGTAAATGATCTAGATGACGCAAGTTGATACATTGCGGATATTTTTCTAGTTTGCTGAGGATCCAAATTCATCTTAGGGCCATACTTCCAACAGTAAGAACATAAAAATTATGGGCTTAATTTCTAGCTAGCTTGTTCATTGATATAATTTAACATTGTTATTTACTTTGTAAAAATGTAAGGAGCATTGGATGTTGTTTCTTATATCATGTGAGAACAATGCAATATATGTGTTCGACTCATTGAAGAAGGAAAAGAATAAGCCAATCAAGACAGCATTTGCAGTGTAAGTAAATTATATATTAATTTCTAAGTTATTAATATAAGTTAAACGTGTAATCTCTTTTAACATATTTATTTACTCATATATAATATATATAATTTTGTAGGGCATTTCGATCATATGTTGCTTAAGGTGGCAAGAAGAGAAATAATAAGTTGCATTGGTATACGAAAGAGGTTAAGGTAAAAAATACTTGCTAACTTATCCAAACAAAGTTGAGTTTATTGGTTCCTATAATATAATTTATTATTAAATTTTTAATCAACTTGACTATTTATATAGTGTTCTCAACAACAAGGAAGTGTTGAATGCGGCTACTATGTCATGAGGTACATGTATGACATCTTCAAGTTACATCAACGAGCTCCATATACAAAATGGACTGAGGTATATTGTTTTTAATTATATGAATGCAATTAACTATTTCAATCTAATAACAAAGTACCTTGTATATTGGTTTTAATTATATGCTTAATTGTTTCTTTTTTATAATATTCTACAGGGTTTAAGTGCAAAAGAGTCATATACTCAGTTTGATATAGATGAAGTTAGAGACCTATTTGGAGAATTTTTTATGAGTCATTGTATGTGACCTTTGCATATTTGAACAGTTTGTACATTTGGACAGTTTGTAAATATTTCTGTTTTGAACAGTTTGTAAATTTGGATTTGTATATATTCCTGTTTTGCAAATATTGAAGTGGTTGAATTTTGTACTATTTTGGCTGGTTGTGGCATTAGAATGTATCCTTTTTAATGTACATGTTGGATATTTTATTTTTAAAATGAAAATTTAAAAAAAAAATCCAATCATTTGCGTCGGTTGTTTTAAAAGCACGACGCAAATAGATTAAATTATTTTTAAAATTAATTTTTATAACCAATCATTTGCGTCGGTTATGGTGAAGAACTGACGCAAATGACACTATAATTGTGTCGGTTCTTTTACAAGTGTCACACATATTTATTAGTTTATTTTTAAAATGAATTTTTATAAACCAATCAGTTGCGTCGATTCCAGTGAATAACAGACACAAATGAAGAACCGACGCAAATGACATCATAATTGCGTTGGTTCTTTTAAAAGTGCGACGCATATTTAATAATTTATTTTTAAAATGAATTTTTATAAACCAATCATTTGCATCAGTTCCTGTGAAGAACCGACGCAAGTGACACACTATTTGCGTCGTCTGTATAAAGGACCGACGCAAATAATATTTTTTTGCGTCACGTCTTTAATCGACGCATATGGTTATGCATATTTGCGTTTCTATCATATACCTCATTTTTATTTAACAGCGTATGAAAGAAACTGATCTGTATACTATATTGGTTGGCAGTTAAGCTTGTAAGGCTGCCTCCTGACTAATGTATTGAATGAATGCATACC
>CM025786.1:1404481-1426138 GCA_014636745.2 Centella asiatica | reverse complement strand
TTCTGCAGATTTACCATATTCTATCAACGAAAGTTTTCTGCAGAAGGAATTTTCAAGTTTTGGCGAGATAGCTGAAGGTATGCGATCTGTATACCTCATTTTTATTTAACAGCGTATGAAAGAAACTGATCTGTATACTATATTGGTTGGCAGTTAAGCTTGTTAAGGATGAAGCCGGACAGAAGTCAAAAGGGTATGCATTCATTCAATACATTAGTCAGGAGGCAGCCTTACAAGCTCTTGAAAATATGGATCAGAAGGTTTTTCTTTTTTTTTTTTCATTGTCGTCTTAGTCATGTTTTTTTGACTTATTGAGCATTATATAACTAAGAAATTGTATTATTTTCTCTTGCGTTAGTATGTTGATGGCAGAACGATCTATGTCGAACTCGCAAAGCCTGATAAGCATTCGTATGGCGGATACCCTAGAACCTCTGGACCGCCTAAAGAGCAAAATGTGCTGGCTCAAGAAGACGAAGAGTAATCATGGATGCTACTAAATTTCCAGCTCTTTCTTTTTCAAGAAAAATAATAGACCAGTACATATTAAGAAAAAAAAATTCATTTGGCAATGATGTTAGGAACGGCTTCAGTTAGTGCTCTACAGGATCAGTCTGGTATACGGTACTAAGTTAGCATATATTGTGTGTCTGTCTGTGTTTTTGTTGGGGGTTGGGGGTTAGGGTACTAGTATACATCATGATTTGTGTAGTGAAGAAACAGTAGTGATGGCAAGTAATGATATGTTATTGAGGATAAACAGAGTAATGCTCAAGTCAATTACATTGCTTTACACGCACAACCATTGCCATTATCACATGCAGTTCCATATCAGTTGAAATCTAGCATCAAAGCTTGTTTTAAGTACACAGGAGCCAACAGTCATAATGGAGGAGACTTCCGTTTACAATGGTGCTGACATGGACAAGTTAGTTAGAGAGAATCTAGCTAGTAATTATACTCAGTTACATTGATATTAGTGCAAGTCCCTAGAAATGCGTGAAAATTAATTAGTGTTAGTTGCCAAGTGTGTATAAATATGTATCGATACTTTTACATTGAGACTTAATGAAGAAATGAATCAGTTTTGTCCTCCTTGTCTCGAGCTTGATTGTTTCTCTGTTTCAATTGATTTTCATTTCATTCACATATCTAAACTGGCTTTATTGAACCTTCAGTACATATAAGCCAAACCTCATTTTCATTAGAAGGAATATTTCGACCAGTTGTATACGTCGTTTGTTTTAATTTAAATTTTGAATATTATAGTATTTTCTCGTGTTTTAAAATTTAAAAGTTTTAAAATTTAAAATGAAATAAAATTATTCTAAAATTTAAGATGAAATAAAGTGAGGATTCAAAATGAATAGTAAGAATGTGTTTGATAACACAATTAAGAGCTCAAACTTTGAACACGATAAGGAAGTTTAAATTAAAATTGTTTATTATCTTTCTCTCAATTACGGTATAAAAAGTTACAATTACAGTTTTCTGAGTTACATAATTTGTCCTACCCTATTATATTAAGACAAGTTGTAATTAGTACCCTCATATTATATAAGGATTTGGTTCTTCTGTATTACTCTTTTTTTTATTATTATTTAATGTACATTATAATTTTGAATATAATTTATTTTACGTAATTTTAATTATACGGATAGATTGTTTTCATAGGAGAGGGTATCAATTTTCATATAGTTTGACAATATAATATGTATTCATCTTAATACTTAAATTTTGATATAATTTAATCGATTGAGATTTAAAAAAATTTCAATTGTTAAAAAAAATTGTTTTCAATAATATTTATATGCCATGTGGGAATACATGTAGCTTCATCTCTTCTATTTCTTCATTAGTCATCAACCGGGAGACCTTTAAAAATCAAAACTTTGTCAATAAATTTAGGAAAATGACTAAATGAGAAGTGGATAACATCAAAAGAGACCATCTAACCAATAATACTTGTTTGTTTTTTTAACAAACTTTGAATGACATCACTTTCTCAATCTTATCTTGTATGCTATATACTAGGTGTGACGTTGTTACTTGATTTAAGTTTCAACTTGAGTAATTTCACCTTCCAATCGCATTATGTACACTATTTTACTTCCTTTAAGATTCTATACAGTAATACTGAGGACCAGGTTCTGGCAATGCACATGGTACTGATCAAAGCTATATATTTTTTCAATATCAATTGTACTAATATCAACCTTGGAGATCTAGTAGCTGAAAATTAATGAGCGTTTGTTAATAGTTATGTAATTTTTAACACAGTTATAAAATTTTATAAATATAAATACCCAATCTTTGAATTTACTTGAAGGGAGAAAAAAAAAAGGGGAAGAAAATTTAACTTTTTCGTTATCTTTGGGTTTTTTATAAGAGAAAGGAAGAGAAAAATAAACAACTTTTTCTTCCTTCCGCTCTTGTGGTGTTTGGGAGTTATTTGAGAGGAAGAGATGTGGCAGAATGGAATGAAGCATGTCGCAACTTAAATGATATTGAAAATGATGCGAGTCCTAGGTTTCTTACGATAAGCTTTGATAGACTTGGTGCAAAAGAGAAAGAAATGTTTCTTGATATTGCAAGTATTTTTCTTGGAATGAGAAAAGATTACGCAGTTGAGAGATGGATTGCATGGGATATATTTTCAGAAATTGCGTTCAATTCTCTGACAGAAAAACATATGATAACAATAAATGAAATTGAAGAGTTGAGGATGCATGATTTGTTGCGTGACATTGGGGTAAAAGCTATACATAGAAAATATAACGAGGATCCTGAAAAGCACAGTCGATTATGGATTAAAGAAGATATAGGACAAGTATTAGAATCATGCACGGTAAGGAAAACAAATATATAAGTAAATGGTAAAATTGTAATTGATTTTCTTGTTTTCTCTTATCTTAAATCAGGGAACAAAGAATATTAAAGCTCTAGTCGAACGAGGTCAATGGAAGTATGAGATTCCTTGTGTAAGGATTCTTACAACAGCATTTGAACGGATACATGAATTAAGATTGCTAGAGATAGAGAATATAACCTTACTACAATTGATTTAACTACTTTAATTACTTTCACTACATTCACTGCTCGGTAGTAATGTAACAGTAATTGAAATAGTGAAATTGTTGAACGGTATTTAAATAACTCAATTAATTTTATAGTCTAAAAATAAAAATATATCTATAATTTTGAAATAACTAAAAAAAAAATATGTATCTTAAATTTTAGAACAGATTAAATATATGATTTTGTTCTAGTTGTACCCGAGAAATGGGTAGAATTCATGGGTAATAAATAATTATTAATGGGTAATGAATCATAAATGGATCGAATTAGAAATGAAGTATTTTTAATTAGGTAACAAGTGGGTTGGATATAATAAATATGAGTCAAACTATATATTACCCATTTCATTAAACACTAAAAAATTTTAATTGCTTTTGGAAGTTAATTTTATAAGAAATTGAGATCACCGCATTTGATTTCTTGCACTTCACTTCGCATTCGTGAGCTAAATTTATTCGAGATAGTTATGCGGGCTTCCTTTTATTTGAATTTTAGTTGAGTTCTGTAGATGTTCTTGATGCCAGTCGCTCTCGGTGTTTGCAAACGACAGAGGAGTTGTACCAAGGCTAGAGAAGTTGCTACTTGGAGATTGTGAGGAACCGAAAGAGTTACACCCATCATTCGGACATTTGAGTAGTTTGTAGTAAGGTTAAGTAATTAAAGTAGTTCAACAATTTCACTATTTCAATTAATTTCACTACATTCACTGCTCGGTAGTAATGTAACAGTAATGGAATATATGCTATGTCATTTGTCACTAGAGGCATGTGAGTTTTCACTGTTAACGTTTCCTTATGGCATTCATTGTTGAATCCACATGTAAAAGGTAAATACAATTACTACAACACTGTTCGATTGTAAATACAATATCGATCTAATTGTTGGACAGTCAATATTAAAAAGTATATGTTTAATTGTTAAACCTAAACAAACTGATTTACTCACAGATAATAATCCATTTGTCCTAAAACTACATACTGCTAGTATACAAGTGCATCGTGCTAAAAACTAGCGAAAATTAATGTGAATTATTAATTTTACACCTTTTTTTTTTCTGCACAAATATGTATTAGTCATATCTAGAGAATGGGAGAGGGAAATTGTGAAAAGGGAAAATGAATGTAAGAGGATTAAGAGACTATAAGAATGAGATGTGAACAATGAGTAGGTGGGGTGGAGTAGAAATAGACTTAATAACTACCGTACCTGACCTAATCCTGTTTCTTGGAGTTCAAAGATTGCTACGTCCATCAATTTAAGAAATAGCAAGAATTCTTGATCTCTCTCAATGTGCAGCTGCAGGTGGAAACCTCACTCCTTAAATTTCCATACCCTACCGTACCCTACTTACCCCACTCCATCTTTTTGGCCCATTTCTTCTTCTGTCCTATTAATTGTCCTATTTTCTAAGAACATTCTACTATTTTTCGACTTTATGGTTCCATCCTATTTTTGCAAAATTACTATACATACTAATGACCTAATAATAACCTAATAAAAAATTTGAACGTAGTGAATATGTCGAGATTTTCGATAAGTTATCACTTTTAATAATGACTTTGCAAAAATGAGATAGATCAAGAAAATCGCAAAATAATGGGATGTTGTGAAAAAATGGGACGTACGAGTAGGTCATAACAAGATATCAGCTATCCTTTTCTCCAGTTCATTTTATTACTACTTGCTTCTTTTCTAGTGCAATCTGGTACTAACTACTACAAGAAGTACGCATCGCTAAATTACTACAAGCAGTAGGTCATACACTCAACAATAATGCTGGTACTAACTACTACAAGAAGTATGCATCGCTAAATTGCAAAAGCATTTTTTCAAATAAGAAATAATTGTTTTTGAATTATGTTCTGTTGGTTCACAAGCATTTCCATACCCTGTTGGCCTGTTTGGTTGAGTAACAAAGGGTTGTGTGTTCTACAATCCTATTAAGTTGGAGCAGTTTTATGAGCTTTATTGAGAAGACATAAGATTGAAAAGTCAACCAAAATGCACATAAACAAGTCTGAATGAGCCTGTAAACTGCTACAGATTCAATATTTGTGAATAAAAAAGAGCTAGAACTGAATGCGTGTTGATGTTTTGATTGTAAAAGCTGTACATCAAATTTGAAATAATGCCACGTAGAAAGTTACAATAAACTCCAGAAAAGCACTTAAATTTGAACACCAGAAGTTCAGAACTGGTTCGAAGTTTGAGAAAGAACTACGGAAATTCCCCTTCTTTCTTTCGAATTGTTGTGTATGCATGGTTATACTAATTTACACATCTTAATAAAAGACCAGGCAACAGCTGATTGACTTATTACCCAAAAAAAAAGAAAAAAAAAAAGAAACAGCTTATTGACTCGTATTGAATTAGAAATGAGAATTAGAGGAGGTCGCTTACAAATAACATTAGTTGGTTGTAGTAACTTTAGGCTTTAAAAATGGAAAGAACGAAGCATCTAAGGAAAACTAATATTGAGATGCAGGTGCCCCCCAGTAGACATGATTTAAGAAGTGTTTCCCTGCTTCTAGAGCTCATCAATCCGAAGAACGGTAGAGCGCTCTCCAGGATGGATTCGCCATCAAGAAAATACACCTGGAAGTCGAGGCCAATGATTAACAATGCATAAAATTGCCGAATAAGAGAAAAATGGAAATGCATAAAATTAGGAGTTGTAATCATTTCTCCAATTACTTAATTGTTGGTAAGCTATATATACCTGTCTAAGCGTGAAACTGGCCAAGGAAATTGAAAGTAGATATACAAATCACAAATAGAGAAGTCTTGGTTTTAACAAGAAAAATAAAATATAACATTCACAAAATATCCAATAAGTTGGTCCTCTTTGTTTGTAAGAAATAAGAGCCAACTTATGGGTCCAAGATCTTGATCCAGCCCAGAGTCAGGCAGGGAAATCCACAGTTTTACTCCAAATACATACTATTACGAGCATTTCTAGATTGTTGCCAGCCTTGATAAGATTATTAAAATTTTCCTTCGGAAACAAGGAAAGGACTACTAATATGTTCATCATATATAAATGTAATGAAAAATAGCTCTTGCAGGCTGCAGCAATTGTTATTTCAGTTAGCTATTGACTACATCACATCACACGTTCAAGTAGGCCAATAGTAATAATGACAGTAGCTCGTTTAACAAACATATGGTGAAGCCTTTTAGATCATTGTTATCTTCAGACTTTTGAAGTGTTCGCTTGTGTAGCAGAGCAGTCATCTCCATCCAATCATCAGCATTATGGATGCGCACGCCATCCAATGAAACAATCAAATCACCAGGAGATATATACCCAGCCAAAGGTGATGTAGAAGAAATATCCAACACCTATTCCAATATTATTAATATACGTCAACAAGAGAGTTGAATAAAAGCAGAAACAACCTTTTACAGGACAACGTCCATTCACAGTACCATAGGGCTTTCACCATGTGTGTAGATTGGATATAAGACCAAGGGCAGGAGGAACAATGCCATTGCACAAACTGCACAAAACTGTAGAGGAAGTTAACAGTTATCGGCTTGAAGATTGAAAAGTCGTGATGTAGAACAATATGATATTTTCTTACATAAGAACATAGACATAAATATAAGTTGAACCATTTGAACTCACTGCTGCATTGTGCCAAATGCCAGCACAGTATATTCGAAGAGCAGCTACTCTTGGTAGAGCCTGCAGCACCTCATGATTGAAAGCCACTAAAGCACCTGGAAACAGGACTACAAACAAGTAGATAAATATTAATACAGCTCTAAAGCCAGAGACCAACACTAAGCACTAGCCTCCGCAAAGAATGTACGATTAGTTTACATTTAAGTTATCAGGATTTAAAAAATATTAATAAGATCATATATCGCAGATACAAGAACCAAAGAAAGTGAATCACCGTGCAAAAACTGAAGCACGAACAAGATTTAATAAATTGCCATCCATCCTAGTAGAATAAATATTAGAGTGGTCACCGAAGGAGAGTATCCAAAGAGTGAGCTGCTTAGGAGATTGGTTAGTTGGTCGTTAATGTTCAATAAATGTAAATATCCAGCCAATAACCAAAGAAGCACCTAAGCATTAAATCAAAAGAAGAACATGATCATGACAAGGACAACACATTACTCCCTCCATTCCACAGATATAGTCATACTTAACTCTTTCCCTGATAAATTTGCATTATCTTAACATGAAAGGTTGACAATTAAATGATATCTAATTGCTTCTTGTAAATGCATTAAAGTAGAAATTACTTTTATGACAATAAAAAAGAGGGGCAAAAATTACAAAACTTGCCTTTTAATTCTATTGAATTCGCATCAAAGTTTAAAATTTGGATTTCTCATACGGGAATCTTTTTGTGTGGGATAGAGGGAGTAACATTTTTGAGAGAACTCCAAGTGGAAAAAACAAAGACTGATTGTAATGCTAACCATAGTTACACCAAGAAGAGTTGTTATACTAAACCCAATCCCCACTGAAAACCAAACTCTCAAAAACCTGAGAATCATTTTACATATAAAAACTATGTAAGCTTCAATTACAACAACAGTAAACAAATATATGAAGCAATATATCCTTAAATTTAACAGCAAATACAAACATTCTGATCTTTTACTACTGAAAGTACATAACTACATACGCTAAATACCGGAAAAGATGTTAGATTTTATAACCAAAAAATTGGGATAAAACCTGGAATGTCTCCGGCCAAAACGGAAAAGGGGCTCATTCAAAGCAGCTGACTTGAAGTCGCAGTACCTAGTTAAGGTGAAATATAACAAAATGAGACATACCCAGTTCAAGATTTTCATAAATTTTCAAATAGAGATGGATAAATAGATAAATTGAAATGAATACCAACAAGAGACTGTGTTGGAGAGGTGTCGGACGCGAAGGGGAAGGACAGTTTGACTATGTGCTCTGCCAAACCTTCTCACTCGTCTTCCTTCCATCTAATTTTCTGCAACCTAACAGATGGGAGGCAACTGTAGAAAATCTGTGTAACAGGATTTTGGGTATTTGCACTTTGCGGGTTTTTTACATTTTATGCGGGGTTTAGTTAGCTGTGTATATAATTTTTACATTTTATAAAAGAATTCACTTTTTATATATTTGGAGTGTATTTACTCCATTCTTTGCAAATTTGAAAAGACAAAAGGGTTGGATTAAATTTACTTTTGGAATTATCTTTTTTAAAATAATGATTAGATATAAATTACTCTCTATCTTAAATTTAAAAAAAAAAATGAGAGACTTGTTTGTACAAAGTCTAGAAATTTATATTACAAGAATGCTAAATTACATCGCTAGCACTCCACTTCAAATCATTTTTAAAATTTTGCACGTACAAAATTTATCATGTCCCTAAAACCCTAAAAATAATATTATACGGATCATGGCATACTCCATTTTTAAATAATTTTGTTGTGTAGGCTAATATGATTTTTTTTCTTGGTTACAAAATAAATATACGTGGCGCAAGGCAATATGATTATTATTAATATTATATATAAAGCAGTAATTTTTAGTAATGAAATTTCTTATATCTCGTTTTAGATAAAAATATTATTGAAATAAAATTACTACATAATTAACATATTAATAATCCTTAATATGCTAAATTAAGTAGAACACAAGATATCGATCCGTTTTTAATTCTCACTTATCTCCGACGTTTTAAAGAGACGAAAATCATTCAATGATATTGTTGCAATCTTCGTCCAAATATCTCCACCAGATTTTGTCTAATCGGCTTGAAAAGTATGCTCCAAATCTGAACTTTCCATTTTTGTTAAGATATTCTGTTCTGTTCTTTATATCTGTCTATGTTTATTGTGTTATTATTACTCCTTTTTCCAGAATTGCATTTCATGTAGTACATTTACGATTCTTGACATTGTAAATTCAATTGCGTTGTAAACAATTTTCCTTATAGTATACTGAAAGCATTATAAAAGAGGGATTTTTTTTTTCGAAATCCAATAATTTCTTTGTACAATTCAGTTTCTTAAGGTTTCACAAACATGGTACAAACAAACTGAAATGTAACTCTTTATGCATTTTGATAATCTGGACTCTGCATTCTTTATTTATTCAAACTTTGATAAATTTCAAAGAAAATTATTTCTCACCCATTTACGAACTTATGATAGCAAAAATTTAGTACGTTAAGAAGCTGAAAAACCTTACCTTTACTTGCTCAAAATTTCAATGGAAAGATTAAGCTGCTGAAAAACCTTACCTTTACTTATCTCTTCCTAAACTTTCCCACATAAATTTTATGCCCATAAATCCATCTTATATATTGGCTAAAGAAGTTACAATTACTCTCAAACTCTAATTTTCTTCCCCCATCATCAACAAACTTTATTCTTGCACTAATGTCTCTTGCACTGAACTTTAGTTGTCATATTTGCATTTTAATTTTGATCTCTTGATGATACAGTCTTGAAAAAGGATTTGAACTTAATCTCCAGTGGGTTGAATTCGACGATGTTCGTTATCACATTCAGGTGATGGGCCAGCTTTTTTCATCATAAATCTTGGTTAAAATGTTTGATAATCACTAATGTCCTAGTTAATTTACTAAATTGTTCTTTAACACACTTTTGTACAAGTTTTTGAGGGAGTATAAACTTACATAGATCGCATTTATTTCAACTTAAATTTTAGAGATTTTAAGTTCTAGTAATGTAATTTACACTATCAAAATTGAAGTTGAAGAAAAGGGGATTATAATCGATGTTTGTGTGGATAAAGATCTTGTAGATGTTGATTAATGATTAATGTGTATAATTTAGATTCATCTGAAATTCAGAAAATCAATGTACTTTGCAGATCTTACATTCCAAACTCTCTTGTAGGCATCTTTGGAAATTCCACATCTTCTGCTACTATCAGTATCATTACCTGCTCCACCCCCAGAAGTTACATTCTCAGATGGTCTTCCCCATGGAGCTGTAGAAGCCATAAAAGCAGCATATGGAGCTGTGGCACAACTTCTTGATTCTCCAAGAGACGGCTTTAATCTCACTATCGAAATTGATTTGTCAAAACTTCCTTCGGATGAAGGTTAAATGACTTCTTTTACTAAGGATATTATGATCTTGCCACGGCTGTTATGACTAGTTATGAGACTCTAGAATGAGTTTTCAGACACTTGCATTTGCAAATATACATTAGTCATATAATGCTCATATGACCATCATTTTGTTTGTTTCGTTTGTTTCTTGTTGATTTGTGCAGAGAACAGAAATGCTCTTTTAGTACAGATTGCATCTGTGCGCGAAGTGGTACTGTGCTCCCCATTAAGATCAATTTTAAAGAATCTTGCTACAAGAACTCTTGCTCCAGATGTGGATAAGCTTGTTCCTCTTGCACATCGCCGAAATGAATCCTTTTTTCTTGTTCCTCAGGTGACTGTCTTTATGATGTATTAAGCCTACAAGCATTTGCATAACATGTATTTCTGTTATCTTCATAAATAGTTTGATATGTACGAGGAGTTTCTTTTAATGCTAGTGGAGTAACATCTCATGATTGCATATGGCAGGCAGATAAGGTGACTGTGATTTTCCCTATGAGATTCAAGGATTCAGTAGACACTATTCTAGCAACTTCTTTCCTACAGGTACAGGAAGTATGTAATAACAATATATGACCTAAGAACACATTCATTGTACACACAGCACGTATAATTTTGTTGTCATTCAATAAAGAAAGCTTCTTCCTCATAATCACAACGAGTCAGTTTTGGCCTCGTTTAACTTTTAAAGATTCTAATAATGTAATTTATGTTACTGACGTTTAGAATCTCTATAATTTAAGCTAAAATAAACAAGATCTTTAAAGTCGTCTAAGATTTAATGTATCCTTCAGGAAATTGTGGAAGCAAGGCGCGGTGTTAGCCTTAGCACCGCACCTTCCTGTTTGTGGTCTCCTTCGCTTCCTACTGAACTGAACGACGTTCCTGCTGAATCAGTTGCTGTCAATTCTGGATTTGTTACCTTTGGTATTCCTCAAAATTGTGATAAGTTTTGTTTAATTATCCAACCATTTCTCATGCCTTAATAGTTTCATGTGACTACTGCAGTCATTCTACCAACGCATGTAGAAGGCAAAAAACTTGATAAAACTGTATGGAGTTTATCAACATTTCATGCATTTGTTAGTTATCATGTCAAGGTAAAAAATCTCTGCAACTGTAATGTTTGTTTTTAGGTAATATATCTCTTCTCTTTTAGTACATTAATCTTCGTGTTCTTCGATAATTTTTTTTTAATCCAAATCTACGTTAATCTAATAATCACTATATTTAATGGCCATTGAAACAGAGTTCTGAAGGTTTCACGTATAGTCGAATGAGATGTCGCGTGGAGTCAATGATTCAGGTAATCAAGAAAATTTCTTGGTTTCAATCCTCTTTGGGCAAACTTTAGAAATTAATAATCCCAATAGTGATAAAACAATACTATCGCAAAGTTCTTTTTTAATTTTTTTTTGTAAAAAAACTTTAGGTCGACGGGAGACTCCTGGTCCAAATTAGGGTATGTCAGTTGTCTCTTTTAAGTGTTTATAATAGTACTTACAAATTATAATAATACTTGTAAATTACACGCTAAAAAGGACAATCGACGTGTTAACCGTCAAAACAAATACTTTCAAAGTAGTTTCATACATATATATATATATATATATATACACAAGAAATGTGCCTTGTGACATGTATTTTGGAACCCATTACCCATTATGTACTTCAATATAACAGAGCTTTATGTGTATCACTTATTTGGTACTGGTAAGCCCAATAAAAAGCTGCCCATTTTAAAAATCATTATATGTTTGTTTTATTTGCCTCAGGCTCTGGATGGTGCTAAGCCGGATTCACAGGCCGAAATGGAAAGTGCACAGAGCAGTTCCTTTAAGCGATTGGTGTGCAATCACAACGCTCTTACCACTTCTTAAAATTACCCCAATGATAGATTTTTCGGACCTAATTTGTCGCGTGCATTCTATTTTTATAAGATTAAGTTGAAACAAACTGGTTAGAGTTTAAACATCTAATAGCTGCTTTTGGAAGGCAATCGTCCATACATTTAATTTGGGTTGTTCCCTAGATATGTGATGGGTTTACTCCACCTTCTATTGGGCGTAAATAAGATATCTTATGTAAGTTGCTCTTGCTTAGGTTTGTTATGCAATTTGGGGTAAATAAATTTTGTTCTGTTTCTATTCCTCCTCTTAGTTTAAAATGTAGAACAGCTATTTTGCTTAATTAATTGATTTATTGTCATATTTTCATTTGTTGAAGTTTTCTTTCATTTGATTTGAATTCATTTTTTTTTCTTTTGACCAAATTGGTCAAGTTATATAAGTGAAGCGTAGCATTCTGAACTCTAACGTCGTCCTCTCAGCTCCCCTCTCCGCACGCACGCACACATACCAAGAAAATGATAAATAAAATTCAAGAAATGATTTCAGATATTCAATATGCTCCTGAAAAGAAATTAAACATATTTTAATTTATGTCGTGACTAAGGGGACATAAGAACACAAATTAAGCCACTATATATTTATCTTCACGGTGTTTTAATTTGAACCGTTGTCATCTTCTCAAATCTCTTCTTTATAGTTAATATGTAAATTTTTTTTAAAAACAGATGATTTATACATTATAATGATACATAATTTTATGTAAAATTTAATATATATTAAATTTTTCCCAAAATTGATGAAAAAGAAAGAGAAAAACATTGAAAAAGGAAAGAAACATACCTATCTGAATTTTATACTATTAAAGATAATTTAGTCGACATTTTAAAAGTCAATGAAAGAGTAGTCATCGCGTGGAAAGCCTGAAACGAATATTATTTGGCTGGGCTCGGCAGTTAAACCAAGCTGAGCCATTTACGTCCCAATAAATGAATGAATGTATTGGAGCCGTTCTCGAGGCAGTTGGCATTGTGACCCCCCTCTATTTTCCTCTTCTTTTTTTTTTTCCTTTTTTTTGTGTGGTTAAGTCTCTTTAATTTTTCTTCAAAATTTTCATATGGTTGGCGTTTGAGTTTTTCAAAAAGAAGATTCCAGGTTACCCTTATTAAACTCATCTCCTTCAATAATGTCTTCAAAATTTTAAATCAGTGCCTTGCGTAATTGAACAATTAATTATAAAGGGTAAAATTGTACTAGATTTGATCATATTTTCACGACTCCTTAAGTATTTTCACCGTTTCCCTTATCAACAATTTCACCATATTCCTTATTATACAGTTAATAACAATTTATTTACTTTACATTATTTTTCATTTGTACTATTTTAATTCATAATTAAAATTATACTCAACTAACAATTACATAACCAAAAAACATTTGCAGTATATCAAGAACCATATATTTACTCCGTAACAAACAAGAGGTTAGATGTGATCTGCCCAACAAAATGAAACAGATGTTAATATTATATGGACTAAAATTAAGAAGATAACAACAAAAGGAGAAACGTGAAAACTCAAAAATGAAATTAGAGATGTTCTTAATCTGCAGCCAACCCATGAATCAAAATATTTGGGGTGATTCAAAATAGTTCAAATGAGAATGTGAAGTGGTAGAAATTGATTTTCCGCTGTAAACATTCCAATATTTTAATATTAGATTTATAATACAGATTTTGGTTGAGATCCAAATGACACCATTTTCTTACTTTCTTCCCCAGATTTACAGGAAGGACCAAGTTAACAGATGCTGCTGCAATTGCTCTTAGTACGGGGAGCGATTTTTTCCATACAAAAAGAGATGCATCTCCTTTTTTAAATAGCTTAATGTATGCTATGTGTAGCAAAACCTTAAATATGGAGATCATTGATAAAGTTAAAACGCAACGACCTTTTTTCAAAATAAAAAGATTTTGAATTTCAAATAGTAGTTGTTGATAGGTATAAGATTTTTTCCTTTTTTTTTTTTTTGGGTAAATAAAGACTAAATTTTTAAGCAATAACTTTCGCAGTTCGTATAATTCTTCATTGAATGTGTAAATTGATGCTTAAATTTCTAAATAATAATCTTATATGTTATTTTAAAGAAAAAGAAAACCTTCAACTGCCATCAACTGCATCCAAAAATTAAAGATTTCCAGCGCACTGGTAATTCAAAACGTTTGAAATGATTCTCCTAGAAAAGTAATTTTGAGTTTTAGCCTTGGGGAAGACCGAGCACTTTGAAAGAATCAATATATTTTTCTTTCTTTCAACTTTTTCTTTTTCAAATTTACATGGGAAATCATTGTTTGAAAATTACAGCACCCGTTATAACAATCTTTCGGTACTAATTTTACATAACATAATATAATAAAATTTTATCTCCAACATTTTATTTTTAAAATTGATAATCATGATCATATCTTGACTATAGATCAATGTATCTTTCCTTACTTTAAACTACTGTTCCAACCAACCAAGAAAATCAAATAAGTAGAGATATTTTAGAAGCAAATGCAGAAAACTTCTGAAATTTTTTGAAGTAAGATATTTAATTGAAACAAAAAAACCTACAACCCTGCTAAAATGGCGATTTTGCCTAAAAAAGAACAAGGGCTAGCAGGGGCCTCTAGCCTGCTCTCTTTATATTTTTTTTTCTTTTTGTACAATTTTGACGAAAAGAGTACTTATTCAGAATCACTTTCCATGCTTTCCATCCCTTTCAATCCTCTTCGCTTCGGCTGAAAAGATGAAAAAATAATAAATAAATAAAAAGGCGAATTATGACAATATGACAAAAATAAAAAAAGGAAATTATTTATATAAAAATAACAAAATTTTGTTATTCTCGATTGATAATTAGACTTCAATCAAGTTTTTAATGTTTTATGATTTTCTTTTTTTTTTCAATAAAAAATAATAATAGCTTGTGATGACAGAGATGTGGCACCACTTTATGCATGAATATCATAATGAATTACAGAATGGTTTAATTCATTATTTAGAGGGCCACTCTTTAAGTTGACAAAAAACTAATTGGAAAGGAATCACTTTAATGTTTACAAACATGGGGAGGGAAGAAACAAACACATCTAATAAAGCGAAAATTTTAATAATCACTTCCATTAATTGTTTTATTTATTTAACTTTATTTTTTTATTGTTAATAATCTCATTGGGGAGGATGTTTGAAAAAGTCCATTGGTAAGGTTAGTATTGACTTTTACTATCTACTACGTTATGGCCTATGTATTAGTGAAGAATTTTATAATGATAATGGAAATAACTAGTAGTATTATTTAATTGTATTATTTATTTTTATTTTAATAAAAAGAAAGCCATAAATTATGGTTGGTTTGTTCACCTTTTTGGTGGTGCATTTCTTCTCCTTAACTTCATACCTAGCCTTGGTCACATCAGACAACCACATCCCTGGATAAACATACTGTCAATAAAAAAAAACACAAACAATACATCAATATTTTTATTGAAAATTTATATATATGTGTATATTAAAAAGAAAAGAAATTTTATTGTCAATAACAAAGGAAAATTCTAAAAATTTTGAAAAATAAAAGTATACCTGGATCATTCTATCAACAGCCTTTGGCCTTTTTTTGGGTCTGTGGGGAAGCTTTGTCCCTTTCATGACAAGAAAATCCTCTTCTTTTTCCTTTCTTGTGAGTGGTATGTAAACCCTTGGCCATTCATTCACCTCACCACCACCACCGATAGTCGCCTTCTCCGTGGCGGTAGCCACCGCAGCACTTTTAGTAGTATTACTAGCATGATGGTTAGTGGCAGCAGGAGTATAACTGCAGCCAGCTTCTTGTGCTGGAGCAGAACAAATCTTATTATGATGATTCACTCCAAATCCTCCACCTTGTTCTTGCCGAATCAAGCCATCCAATTTCTCATCCCCCCTTAACAAAGCTGAGCTAGAAGAACATGGGGTTGTAATACTAGTACCACTCTTTCTATGATGATCATTTTTCTCTACTACTTTTGAAGGAGATCTCTTCCCCACTTTGGATCTAGATGAAGAGGCTATAGCACCGGCAGCCACCATCGCCGCCGCACGGCTGCCACTTCCGCCACCATTTCTCAGTGGATGAGACCCACTTCCACCACCAAATTGATCTTCCAAATACCTCCTATTATAATTCATAAGCCACGAATATGATATAAAAATGAAGGATTTATAGCCAGGTGATCAATTGACTGGAGGTAAAGGTTGTGCCTTTAGGCTTATTTTTTTCAAGAAATTTAAGGGTTTTGAATATTTGATGAAGAAAAATCTGTTTACCAGACAAACGCACAGGCACATACATGTGGTGATGTGGGTAATGAAATAAAATAATGAGACATGTAAATCAAGAAACAGGTAACAGAACCGACAGACTTCGAATTCTCACCCCATATAAAGAAGAAAAGCACATCGGATTATCAGATATAATATATATAAGAAAAAAGTGCAACAGTGAGAGGAAAGTTGGGAGCTTGTACGCATCAAAATTCACCTAGTAAATCTAAAGGTTAATTATATAGTAAAGAAAAAAATTAGAAAGATGAAACACATATGGAGAACACCAGATGACCAGAGGAAAATAAGTAGTAGCTACTAGAGATTTTAGAATGGACCTGATGGTAGGGTTTACTAATCTTACAAGGGGTATAAACGGTATCTCACCCACAAAAAGTATTCTTCAAAATTCAAACAGATCCAATTCTACATATCAACTACTTATTAAAGGGGCTTGAACAAAAATATGCTTCTAAAGGCAAAATATAGGATCATTTCCATACTAATAATATCAATTATCAAATATCAAATTAATACTGGGATTTAAATGTTACCACCATTATTGCTATACAAAATAAGAGAAGATAGAGAAATAAATTACTTAATAGGAAAAAGGACAACCACATACCTACTATTCACAAGGGAAGAAGCATCTTTGTTGCAAGATTTGAGGTTTCCACCTTTGCCATTAGATGTAAAAGAAGTAGTTGCCACAGATGCTGCTGCTGTTATTGAATTTGAAGTTAGTAGAATTGAAGATGGTGGGGGCATTATAGTTGTATTGGTTGCAATCTTAGCATCTGTTGCTACTGCAGTGGCTGCTGTGGCTGGAGTAGGCAAAGAAATGGATCTTCTTTGAATCTTATTCATGGTTTGAATCTGACTTGACGAAGATGATGATGAATCATCGGTTGTCACAGCCATTCCCACGGCTGCCGTGGCGGCCGCATTGTCCTCGAGAGCCGCTGTCGCAGTCGTACGGCTCTCGATGGACCTCGAGATCCTTGATCTCTTTCTATGACCCCATTGCAACAACACATCACCACTACCCACTCCATTATCATTTGGGCTGTGCCTTTTGTTAATAGATTCTTGGTTGTGGTGGTGGCCATTTTTCGCCGGCTGCGGCGGCAGAGAACTGGGGCTGCCATAAACAGGAGAAAAGTTGTGATCTTGGGATTTGGAGGAGGGAGATCTAAACCTGGGAACCCCTTTAAGTCCTTCAACAAAATTTGGGTTTTTTGCAGCATCATCATCACTAATCTCTCTGGTACTAATACTACCATCATCTTCTTTGCACGTTCTCCAATGGGATCTTCTTCCATTGCTCAAAGGTGCCTCTGGACTCAACCCCTGATATCTGCAAATCAAATTGAAAAGCTAAATACTTCATCTGATCTGATATAATGGGAAATTCTTATCAATCTGGGAAGGGACAAACATAAATTAATAGAATTAAATTGACTCGATACAACATACAAAAAATTAATATTATTACGGTCTGGAGGTTCCAAGATTTCAACCTTGTATCATTCTAATCAATTGTAAGATAAATTAGTGAGAGCCCAATACAACAAACACCAAAATCTGAATCCTTAAAAAAAATCAATTTTCAGAAATTTATATAACAACAAACTACATGGAGAAATAAACCATATATGAACACTAACTTTCGGCTTTAAGAAAAGTTCAAAGATTTGACATTTTTAAACAAGCATTGAACAAAAACATATGATTATCACAGAAAAAGAAGTGAAATCAAACTGAACAAGAAAGGACAAACCAAGTTCTTCACAATCAACCAAGCCTTAGAACTGAAAATCTCGATTACCAGTACACCCAATTCAATAATTCATTATTTTACAAACATGAAACACAGAAAATTAAAAAATAAAAACAAAAATCCCTTCAATATAAGTCCCAGCACAGGAAAGTTCAGAACAAAAGAGGAGGATTACAAAACTTGGCCGGCTATGAAATCACAGCACTCAAATTCGGGTTCAGATTTTTTAATGGAATAACAACTAGAAAATCAGGAAGGTGCCTTAAAGCGGTAAATTCTCAAGATTCTTGATGACACAGAGACACACATGAAAAGTCCTTTTCCATTTAGTCATATATAGACCTTGTTTCTTTCCACTTCACAAAAATTGCCAATTTGAAAAACAATCGATCTCAGATGAAAATGAAAAGAACCCACCTAGATTTACCATAAACACATAATTACACATATATCTCTATATATACATCGAATGTAATCTGAAAAACAAGATCAATTTCAAGAATCTATTGATCCTATAAATAGATTTAAGAGTGATCATAAAGTTTCACTTAAGATTCACACTCAGAAACAGAGTAGAACTGGGTTCACTCAAAAGTATCTGGGGAAAAATTCATGGATTAGTTCATTCTATGAAATACCCAGAAGAAAAAAAGTACTAAAATTCGGGGAAAAGCAAGGAAAATTGGTCGGACCTCATCATATCTCAACCAGTGAATAAAACAATTGACAGAACAGAGAGCTTTGATATCTGAAAAATGGCTTAATGGGTCAGTGGAGTAATCTGTATAAGAACTGGAAAAGACATTCAAATGGTTTCATTGCCTTCAAATTTTCGTCTGCAAGTGATGAAAATCATCGAAATGGCATAAACCCAAAAGAAAGAAAGGGAAAATGGGAGAATTTGGAGAAGGAAAAAACAGGGGAGAAGGTAGCAAGAGAGAGAGTTGCAGGGAAGAAATAGGGAGGTGGAGGAGCAGAGAGAGAGAGAGAGAGATAAGTTGGATTTATTCTAAACTTTTATTGTACGAAATTACCCTTCTTCATCTTCAGTTATATCTGATGATGCCACCCCTCCTCAGATCTTCTACTTTAATCTTTCATTTTCCCTGTTTTTTATTTTCTTTATCTATTTTTCTAATTTCAAAATTTCCTGTGTTGGTAACGTTTAGACTTTTAAGCTGACTAGCGACTATGGTCTACATGTATAATTTTACTCTTACGAAGTGTATTACGTCATGTATAATTTTTATTTAAATTATTTTATATATCTTTTTATAAATTATTTTGTTAACTGAAATTAAAGTTCAATTAAGGATTTGACAACTCCAAAAAATATTAGAGCAGAAAATGTAGCAAGGAATATTACAGTAAATCTCAGTTTACTGTCTACCACTTTATCATTTTTATTTTGGTTGGTATGTTTAGATTTGATTAGTATAATTTACTTAGCTAAAAATAAAATTAAATATAAATAAATTTAATTTTTTTTATTGAATACATTTAAGGATATAGGAACGACGAATTTTGCACATACAAAATTCTCAAATCAAATTGAAATAATTTTTATAAATTGTAATTTTCATAATTTTTGTAATTTATTTTTGGGTCAAGCATGAATTGAACATTTAGTTGTGCGGTTATAAATGGAGAAGGCTTTGTTTGATTTAGGGTCCATCTGTTCTAAAACATTAAATAAATTTTGCTCTTTTAAGCCTAGTGTTGCATTTGGTAATGAATAGAGTGAGTAATTTTTTAATTGACAATAATATTCCATGAAATCTCTCGTAAATTGTTCGATGCCCGTTTTAGTTATACAAGGTCCATATTATAGGTAACGAAATTATTCTTTTATTTTTATTTTTATTTTTTTTTGTGGCACAAACGGTAAAAGATCAGTAGCGTCCATAAATTTTAAATGACATTAATTTTATTATCTACCGAATGTTAAAAAAGATGATTACATCTCACTAGCACAAAAATTACGAACATCCACAAAAAAAATGTTATGTATAATGTGGAACAAAATAATCTATTATACTCCTCTATTCTTAATATTTTTGAAAAGCAAAAAACGATTAATTTTGACACAAAATTTTTTTTTGGAAGACGACAGTTAATTAGATATTGAGGGGTATTATTTTTTGGAATTCATGTCTGCAAGCGTATGTTATATCTAAAATTATTGTCTGTAGGCGCAGATATTCGTAAATAATTTAATTTCGACTTCATTTTTTCAAAAAATTTAAGTATTGGTTTCAAAATATATAAGGAAAAATATATATTTAAAGAATTATCTTAACAATTTTTTTAAAAAAATTATATTTTTTAATTTAAGTCAATCAAAATGAAGAAGAAAAGTTGTATATGACAATCTAGAGAATTTTGAGATATCAGCTAATAGATGATCCTTATCCAACGATACTACTCTCTTAACCTTAGTAGCCTCCAAAATAAACTCGTCAATTACTAGTACAACGTAATAAATAAACTTTAACCGTCTAGTCCTTTGGTATAATTTTATATGTTATATTTAGTATTTTATTTCTTTCATAAATAATTGTCTGCCTATATTATTCAAAGAAAGCCTTAAAATGTATTTTTTTTAATTACTCTCACATTTATGCACCAACTTAATTTGCGATCTATATAACATTTATTCTTAAAAATGATAAATGAGTAGTTTAATTACAAAAAAATGATATTAATATTATTTTTTAATAAATATGTAAATTTTTAAGATAACATATAAAAGTAAACAGAGGGAGTATTACACAATTACACAACTCTCCATAAGTATTCTGACTAAATCCAATTATATCCTCAACTATGTTACAAAGTATCAATTTTGTTGATTTTGTCCTTTTCTGTTCCTATTTAAATATTACCAGCTTTCCTCAGTTTTAACGAAGAACCTGCTACATGTAGATTTTTTTTTAATAATTTATTTCGAATTTTTGATTTTTCTAATTAATACAAGATTTTAAATTAAAAAATATAGAACCTCTATATAAAATGATTATATTTTTTCATGTATTAAAAATGTGAATCATTGTTCCTTATCAGGTAACTTAGTTTTGTTAGCGATAGGTCTATGAGGCATTATGACTCTTGATCATTAATTTACTTTGCACTATTTATTGTTCAAAATTTAAGAGCGCTGTATTTTTCCTTATTCGTGGAATTAAATTATAGGTAATTATTATTATTTCTTTTTCAGGATTCATCTTTTATCTCTACAAATTCTTTATTTTAAACATTAAAGTGTGTCCCTGATATTAAAATAACATAAAAGATTGCATTAACAACAATTTCTTAAATTAAAACAATTTATATTATAAATAGAATCTTGTTCGGAGCATATCTTATAAAAAGAGTTACTGAGGCAATTTGGTTTGGCAAAACTGGATGTTGGGCTTCCCATAAGATCTTCTGGGCTGGAGTTGAGTCAGCCTGTTTCTTGAAGCAATGCTCTCTCTCTCTCTCTCTCTCTCTCTCTCTCTCTCTCTCTCTCTCTC
>CM025786.1:1381941-1403132 GCA_014636745.2 Centella asiatica | reverse complement strand
TAATATACATATGATATAGATATATATATATATACATATATATATATATATATGTATATTATATTATATAAAATATTATAATCAAATAATTAAATTAATCAAATAAAATTATTATCTTATTAATTTTTTTAATAAATAATTAAATAATTAAAATATATTTACTATATTACAATAAATATATAACAACTTATATATAATATATAATATATTAGATGTTAATATAATAAACAAAAAAATTTGTTCCAACCAAACGCATTTTTATTTTTAATTTTCAAAATTTTCAAAAATAGAAAGTTCTAAACAAACGTCTTTTCATTTTCAAAAAAAATGAAAATGAAAACACTTTTCATTTTCATTATTTTTGAAAATGAAAAAATGAAAATGAAAAAAGTAACATTTAGATTTTTTATTATTATTAATTTTATATCTTTAACTAATAATTAAATATATAAATTATAAGTTTTTTTTATAAAATTTGTTATGAATGTTTAAGTTATGACACGTTTTATAAGTTTGTAATTGAAAGTCTTTTATTTTATAGCAAAATAACAAAAAAAAATTTAAATATAATTCTTTTTTAAAACAATTTTTTTTATAAAATATAACTCTTTTTTTTTTAACAAAAGGAATATTGTTTAAAATTTATTGCTTAAGGTTGTCTACTTTGTTGACACGAGCTAACCACGCGAAAAACTTATTAACTTTATAAAACCTATAAACTCGACCATTTTTAACATTTCAACTTCGTAAGTAATATTTTAAAACATTCAAACTAGTTAAAAATGTATAGAAATAATTTAAATTTAACTCATGACAAATTTTAGTTAGTTACAATTTGACTTGGTGCTCTATTTTGTTATTTTTAGTGATGTGATAATTGTCAAATATGATGTCATATTATATTTTAATTTAATAGAGTTGTAAATTTGGTTAAATTTGAGTTATTTCTACACATTTTTTTTACTGATTTAAGGATTTAATTGTCAAAATATTAATTATATAGTTGAAATGTTAAAAACCGAAAAATTTATAAACTTTTTTGTGTCATTTTTATAGTATTTTTTATATCACAGAGATAATATCAAACTACTGAATTCATGTTTGTTTCAGTTTAACTTTTAGAGATTTTAACAATAAAATTTGTATTACAAGAATTTATAATACCTAAATTTTAAGCCAAACAAACTGGACCTGAATCGTTTCAATTAGGCATGACAACGGGGCGGGTATGAAACGGAGAGCTATTCCCAAACTCTACTCGCTAAATTTACATAGTCTTCCAAACTCGCCCCGCCCCATTAACGACTCCCAAACTCGCCCCGCCCCGTTAACGACTCCCAAACCCGTCCCGCCCCGTTAACGATTCTACCAAACCCGTCCAGCCCCCACCCCGTTACATAAAATTATTATTTTTATTTTATTTCTTTATGTTTTTATATTATTCTCTTACAAAATCTTCTAAAATCATTATAAAATATGTTTTATATATAAATGGGTCGGAGTCGGAGTTAAATGGGGTGAGATGATAAATTCCATATCCTACCCTAACCCTATAGGGTTCAACTAATCGGATTCCACTAAAGTCGAAATTGGACGAAAAATTAGCGGATCGGATAAAATTGTCATCTCTGGTTTCAATAGTAGAGGTCAAGTTTTGAAATAATATTACAAATTTTGTACATCACTAGCAACTTGCAAGGTCAGCAAAACTACGGGCCCTTTCAACTTCATGATCGAGACGTCCTCCAATTTATTCATACAACACGAAACTTATATTTATATAAATAAAAATAAACAAATACTCCGTATATGGTAATCTTTATGTATTCTTTTTAAATAATGAGTCAAAACTAACTTTAAAAGATTAGACTTTTAACTTGAGAAAGGTTGAGTTAAACTTGCATTTTAACAATATAGGGGGCACTAAATTTTAACCAAATTTTACATAATTATACAGTATAAAAATAAAAAAGTCAACTACTGGTACTATCACTTTACTAACAACTGCAAAAAGAAAGTAGCCATTATTAAAAACAATTATGAACATGCTCTCCCCCTTGGCGTGTACTAGTGAACGGAATATGTAATGATAATGTGAAGATCTGCATACATACTCTCCCCCTCGTAAAATAAGAATTATTTGAAAATAATATTTTTTATCATGGAGATATACGTTTTTTAAAATCCATCACTATTATTTTCTTCTTTTATCATTTATCAAATATTTATATCAAATTTTATGATTTTTTATTATTATTTAAATAAATTATCGATCAAACATGTAATATTAATATTCATTAAAAATTCAAATATTACTTTTTCGTATTTAGAGAGTATATGAATAATATTGTGAAATGGTTGGAAATTTTCTAACCATACGTGCTAGCCTGCTCAATTTTGTCACACATTCGTCCACCCTCCCTAGTACTAGGTAAAAATTAAGGTTTGTACTAAACTTATCATTGCAATAGAATTTAAGAATGTAACTTATTTTTACTCCAGTAGAATATGAGGATATAATGATGAGTTTAGTTTTAAAACGTTAAACTAAAGAAAATTGCACTGAGTTAATTTTCTTAATAATTTTGCTAAAATAAAATTACGAGACATAATTAGCTCCAAGTATTTATTACAACTTGAGAATACAAACCAGGTAACGGAAAAATTAGAACTAGCAACAAAATTCCGTTAGGTCTCTCTCTAACATTTTATCGAACAATTGGAGTGCATTCTCCAAACCCATGATTCTAAGTTCACGTTAAAAACTGAATGACCACAAAATTTGCTGCTAACAAAGCCACAAAACTCATAATTTGAGAATATGATTCTGAAATAAAAAGGCAAAGTTGCATACCATCAAAAGCATCAAACACCCTCTTCCTTATCTTTGCCATCTTTTGTGTTTTCACTCAAGATCTCATTAATGCAAACAAAAAATCTTGAAAATGCCCACTTCTTCTCTTCAACGGGATTTCACGAACCTTCTCATTTCTACCAAAAACTTTTCCATGGCTACTTCTAGCTAGTTCAACCTAATCTTCCTCTCCTCTTTCTTGTTTTGTTAATTTCTTCTTGTTCTGCTGCTTCTTTTCATACACTCACTCCAAAGGCAAGCCTCAGTTCTTGTTTCACTCAAAAAATCATTTGAATTCTCTGATCCTGCTCCAAAAAGTAGGAACATTTCAAATTACAATTCTTTATGTTCTTGGCCTGGCATAAGTTGTGACAAAGAAAATAGATTAGTAACTTTGCTTGAGATTTCTAATTTAAACCACCCTGGCTTTCTTGATCCTGCAATTACTGAACTCCACTCCCTTCTCAAAATCTTTTAGTTGCTAGTAATGGGTTTTCAGGGAGTTTTCCATCAGAGATTCACAAGTTCTCAAGTCTTCGATGTCTTAAACATTTCGAGTAATCAGTTCAATGGAAGTTTGAACTGGGACTTTTCGCGGTTGAAGAATCTTGAAGTGTTGTATGCTTATGACAATGTTTTTTCAGGCTCACTTTCACTAGGTGTTACACAACTTCAAAAACTCAAGTTCTTGAACTTTGGTGGAACCTTTTCTCCGGTAACATACCGCCTAGCTATGGAGGCCTATTGCAGCTAAACCACCTCTCCTTGGCAGGAAATGATTTGCAAGGTTAAATACCCAGTGAGCTTGGCAATCTCACCAATCTGCAGCAGCTATGCAGAGATTTTAAAGTTTTATAGTATAAATTACATTACCAAAATTTAAAATCTACAAAATTTAAGCCGTATCGGTTATAACAAGTTTGAAGGTGGGATTCCACTTGAGTTTTGGTAAGCTGTTGAACTTAGTTCATTTGGAACTTGGTGACTGTGAATTGGAGGGTTCAATTCTAGTTGAATTAGGCAATTTGGAAATTACAGTTGGATACAGTGCTCTTGCAAAAGAATCAATTCACTGGCTCAATTGCATCCCAACTTGAAGGTTTGATTAGCTTCAAGTTTCTTGATCTTTCACTCAATGGCCTTAAAGGAGAAATCTTCGAGAACTTGTGATTGATCTGAATCTTTTCATGAATAAGCTTCATGGGAATATACCTTGGTTCATTGAGAACTTACCTAACTTGGAAATCTTGAAAAATTCCCAGAAAAATTTCATAGGTTCAATTCCTCCCAATCTTGGAAAGACTTGATCTTTCCACAAATAAATGTTCAATTTACCATTCTTGATCTTTCAATGTGATGGATGGGATGAACTTTTTCTTTTTTTGGGAAAACCATAAGTAATGACCACTCAGACACATTACATACTCCACCCCCTATTTTGCTAATATAATCGTTGTAACAATATGCATTATCTTGCCGTTTGTTTGGTTTACATTTATTTATTCAAAAATTTTAACTTTTTAAGAAATAATAATTTATAAAATTGTTTGGTTGACATTTAAAATAAAATTAAGGGAATTCAAATTTTTTTAGGAAATAAAAGTTCTCACACAACATGAGAATTTAATTACACACTTCCCGTATCATTAATTTAGAAAATGACAAAATTATCACACAAAATTAGTAATTGTAAATGACACAATAGTAAACTTAAACTATTACATGAGAAGTATATAGTTGAACAAAACACAATGTAGAAAATGAATTTTCAAGAAATGTAAATTCATTCATATTAACCAAATGTGATAATGATACTTCCTAGAAAATTTAATAATAACACTTCTTAAGAAATTTTTGAAAGAATTAAATAAAAAAAAAAATACAACTTTCAATAGAAAATCAAATCTCATATAAACTAAACAACCGCTGATAACTTGATTTTTGACCAAGTTTGCGTACACATTAAAAAAGTTGATGAGAAGAGTGATGTCTACGGTTTTGGTGTAGTTCTTCGTAATTGTAGGGGTTAGTGGATCCCAAAGATTTAGATTTTGGAACATACGGGATTATTTCAATTTTGTTTTTGCTATAATGCTACTAGCATATGAAAAATGAAAAGGTGAGAAATATCAGATTTAAATGGCCAAATGTTTCTAGAAGTACTCAGAAAATGTATCCAACTTATGTACTACATAACGTGTATTATTTATTTTGTACCTTAAATATTAAGTTGATTAATTACATTTTCCTTGTAGTACTAATTTAATTTAATATTAAGTTAAATAATACTGATTACACAAAGTTTTTTGCTAAAATACTCAAAAGCTTAAAATAGATAAGAACATTAATGCGTAAAAATGGCCCAATTATTATATATGGTCCGAAATAATGTGAATTATCCAAAAACAACATACTCGCCCTGCATTGATAGACAAGCAGCAAGGGCAAAAGAGAGAAACTGAAGCAAAAATGTGAGTTTCCTGACTTAATCGCCCCCATTTCGGGGACATAGCATTGCTTATTCTAGAATATTTCGTTAAAGTAACTTTTTTTACAACTTAAAAATTATGTTAATGTAAATTGACTTTATTCTTTTCAGAAATTAAAAAACAAAAGAGTCTTTTTTTTTTTTTTTTTGTAAATTTAAAACGGCCGGTGTAATTTATACTGAGGTGAACATCTATGCACCTAAATCTAAGCTGAATGATATAAACGGAGACCCGCCCATGTCGACCAATCCGACCCGATGGTTTGAAAACAGAAATCTAGGGCTCATATGCTACAAAATAAAACCCCAAATGCTTACCCACAAAAACAGAATAGAAAAATCAATATAAAGGCGCGGCCACCGACGACAACTACGTCGGCCGGCGACTACCGGAGACCAAGAAATTGGGGGAGGAGTTTACGGTGATTTAATTATATCATGTTTATATGCGTGTGTCTACTTAAATTCCTTCAAGTTTGTGCCTTTTTTCGATTTTAATTTTCCAATTTAATTATTTTATTTGTATTTTGGGTCGGATTGTATATCTTCTGTTTATAATGTGAATTAATGGATGATTCTGAGCTTCAGTTAATGTTATATTTTCTGTCCAGTTTTGAGCTTCTTTCGGGTTGAATTTAGTTAATTGAAGAGACATAGTTAAGATTTCATACAGATTTTAGAGTTGAAGTAGTTTTAAAATAAAATTTGAATTGAAAGAATGAAGATGCATGTACAGATTTTAATGTTTGCACTTGGTGTAGCTGTATAAATTAATGTTACGTTTGAAAATTTATGCATGAACTTGATCTTGTAAATATACTTCTTTTATTGATCTGTACATTTAATTTTACTTTTGTGTTGTGTAGAGATACAATTATATGCCTATTTTTTCTGTGTTTGTGCGTAGATATATTGCTGAGCTGAACCTTGTAAAAATGCTATGTTCTTTTGGCAGAAGTCGTACAGGATGACCTACAAAATTGCTCAAATCCGGCTAGTGAGTTCACATCCTGAAGTTTATGAACCATGTGATGACTCATTTGCATTGGTTGATGCGTTGCTAGCTGATCGAACTAACTTATTGGAGCACCAACCGGCCTTATGCATGGAAATTGGTTGTGGAAGTGGTTATGTCATCACTTCCCTAGCTCTTATTCTTGGGCGTGATACTAATGGGGTGTACTATATTGCCACCGATACTAATCCTCATGCAGTAAAAGTGACTCGTGAGACACTGGATGCTCATGGTGTTCATGCAGAGTTAATAAACACTGACATTGCATCAGGACTTGAAGGGCGATTGGCAGGTTTGGTAGATGTGATAGTTGTCAACCCACCTTATGTGCCAACACCTGAAGATGAAGTGGGCTCTGATGGAATTGCTTCTGCTTGGGCTGGAGGGGAGAATGGTCGGACTGTCATTGATAAGATATTGCCAGTTGCTGATAATCTTTTGTCAGACAAGGGTTGGTTGTACATGGTTCTCCTTACTGCAAACAGTCCCTCAGAAATTTGCGTTCAAATGAGAGAGAAGGGATATGCTTCTAGAATTGTTGTCCAGAGATCAACCGAAGAAGAGAGTCTCCATATAGTTAAGTTTTGGCGTGATCCTAATATTCAGACAGAGCAAAACGAGATTAGATCAAAAAATAGAGCTGGTAATGCCAGGGCCATAGAATCTTTTTTTTCACAACTTTCTCGCTTGTCGTTTTGGAAACACGACAATGAAGACTAGCTGTTTCTTGGGAAGGTAATGGAGGCCTTTCTTCTTTTGATATACGGCCGATGCTCTGTTTTCATAGTTATTCTGTAATTTCTCTTCTGGAGTATTGGAATCCTATAAAGGATTACATATTCCTTTAGTTTGGTTCTGATTCAAGATCAATGTGTGCAGCAGCAATTTTGCCCAAAAAGAAAATTAATATGCTGTTCATGCAATAATGTTAATCTTTGGCTTCTAAGTTAGAACCAAATGCCTAGATTCATGCAATAACACTTAAAATAAAGAGGTAATACATAAGAGCATGGAGCGAGAGCGTGAAAGCGGTTAGTCCAGCTTTACAAATAACCTGCATGAGGATGCTTCAGAGATTGTGTTGTAACCATATTATTACGTATCATGCGCACATATCTCTAAGAATATTTCAGCATGTCCTTTATGGAAATTAAAATGCAAGAGAGAGGACTTTAGTTTATTGAAGTCATGTCCTTGGAAATATGCCAGAAGTTTGTGATTAGCAAAATATTGCAGATCCCAACTACCTATTGTTGTTCTTATTAACATTGCTATTTCCTATGGTATAATGTTGAAATCACAACTGATGTCACTCAAGAAGAAAATATTGCAGAATTAGTTTTTCTGGCCTTTTGCCAGATCCTAATTTCAGGTGAGTGGTGATATTCAGCGATAGACAACTTGAAACCTCACTTGTCTTGTACTGAATTACCACTCAGCCATTCAAACTTCCTGTGAATATTATTAGGTTTTCATATTAGTTATAACATTGGCTTCATTGTTTCAGTAGTTTAGAATTGTCTTTTAACACCTACACATAGAAAATGTGTAACTTCATGATACAAGAATCATACTCGAGTTAATAATGAAGTTGGCGTTAGAAGCTTATATATGCCAAGTTCTATCCAAGTAAAAGAAAAATAGGAATATTAAGTTTGCTGCATTTGGATGTGGTCCCAAGAAATTGTATTCCTCCCTCGAGAGCATGGTAGTGCAAATATCTACTATAATCTTTGGCCAGGGATTGCCGTCATCTTTTTCTTTCTGGTTTTTAGTCAGTTTAATTCATTATATTTACTAATTTGCTTCAATCTGTGGATATTGCTGAGGGCACTTGCATCAACTACTTTTTGCGGGCCTTATCATGTACCACGAGCAAGAAAGTGTTTAAAATATCCCTTTATTTTCAAAAATGATGCCAACGCTCCCATGGGACAAACTGCTCAATATTGGGGGAGTCATGACCAGTATCTGGACCTACCAGAGAAGCAAAAATGTTTTTGCAAGATCTTTCCACAAATAAATGTTGTAGCTTTTATTTTGTGATATTATCTCTCAACTGTTATCCAAGGCTTTTAGCCTTTGATATTTTGAGAAAGAAAATGTCACTCTCAGATCCTTTTGTCGGTTTTCATGTAAGATGCATACTAACCGATAAAAAGTTGTTGGCTTTGCCTTTGTCCCAAGAAATTTTCATTTCTATGCCTTGAACGATTGGTTTTACAACTAATCCTCGAATTCTGTAGTATAGAATTTCTTTTTTTCTGGTGTTGTCTTCTTTGTTGTTTGTCTGTCAGTATAATTTCTCTCCATATTTGTGGCTGAATTGTTTTCCTGCGAGCATTTATTGGAATAAACTTCTAAATTACTTCATTGTGGTCTTTTGAGGTAATTCCCCAATCCCCCCTCAGATGCATTCTCCAGTCATTGGACTAAAAATAGGTAAAGTTTATCTAGAGCAAGATTCTAGGATGACAAGTCTTCCTCTTTTAAGTCATTTTTTTTAACGAATTGGCATTACACACGCACACACACTCACCCGCGTGCTCGTTACACAGTTTTATCTACACTTGTTAGTGCATTCTTCTAATCCAACGGACAGATGTCCCCACGAGGTCAAGAAAGTCGAACAGTAGATAAATCCAAGCGCTTGTGAATGAAGAAAAATTACACATGGTTTTGCATGAAACGGCCAGTATGGCTACTGAATGAACATACCATGATCAGATATACAAGCTGGAAAGGATGGTGAGGGTGCCACCGAGCCAGTGCAGCACTGGAATTGTTGACCCACCCCTGCTCTTCCTTCCCCACCACCCAGTGACCAAACCAATACAACAATACTGCATCTATAAACTGTTGGCAACCTTTTGTCAATCATCAGTGGTTTTACAGCAGCTGCTATACTGCTGTAACATTAGTTTAAAAAAAGATTTAATCTTTTGGAAATTCATATTTCCACATGAGTTCTTGAATTTTCACATGCGGGATCCATGTGTGAATATATCGATACACATGTGAAAGTAGTAATTTTTAAATTTAATTTTTTTATATTATTAATCCTGTATTTGAAATAATGGGGGAGTTACAATTGTATTTGAAATAATGGGGTGTTACAATTGTATTTGCTAATTAACTTTTGGGACTGAAGCCGTAAACGAATCAAGCTATCTATTTGTTTAGCTCGGCTCGTTTAAAGATCGTTTGGCTTGGCTCGTCCGATTTCGAACATGACTTTTTGTCCATTTAAGTATTTGACTCAAGTTTGATTTGATTACAAAAACTCGAGTAATTTATATTGTTCAGTTCAACCCAATTTGACTTAAATAAGTCGTTGATCTCTAACACGATTTTTTATTCGTTAAAGAAAAATTTGTTTGACCCGACTCAACTTATTTAACATATAAATTTGGATCGAGGTGGACTTGTTTACTGCCCTATTTGGAATCAAGACAGTTGTGAGCTGCCGTGGACCTTTTACTAATCAAATGGCTAAGCAAAATATAAACCATGTATTAATATATGTCAATGTCCATGTTAGTCTTTCTGTTTCGTGTAGACAACCTCTACCTTGTGGTTTGAATTTTGTTTTCTTCCCAAAGCAGCGCCCACCACTGATTTAATAATATCTGTGACTTGAATACAGATAAGCATAATGAATCATCTTCCTTTTGATATATATATATATATATATATATATATACTTGGTGACAGCTACTTATTTCAGTTTTAATCTTTATCAATATGATTTTTTTATTTTATTTTCAGCTGGATTTCAATCTCATCAACTAAGCATAAACCTTAATTTTGCTATTTATGGTCTTTAGAGTTGAGTAATGATGGCTGAAGCATAAACATACTCCATACTCCTAGTCCATCCTTGTCACAGAAAAATAATTTCATCTCATGTTTTTGATTAAAAATCGCATATTCTTCGTTAAGTCGTTAACCGATAGTTGTATGATACTGCAATTGTGGTTTTAAATCTAAAGTTTTTTTTTTCTAAATTTTAAATTTTATGACCGATATATAAAAACTTATACACCCATCAATTACTATTCGTAAGAAATCTAGACTTCTTAATCGGATTATCGGTGACTAATTTAATCAACAATTATGTCTTTAAATTTAAAGTGATAATATTCTTAGGCCATCCATGCTGGTTTCCTTTAACAAATTCTTTACTTTATAAAATTAAACACAACTTTTTATACATATACATATTCCTATTTATCTCATCTACATCAGATTTTTTAATATATAGTATAATATAATAAAATAAAAATATTTTAAAATTTTATTACTTACATTTGTTTTTTCTTTAATTAATAGACAATATTTTATTATACATTAAAATATATTATATGTATATATATATATATCCCATTTATATATGTAAAATAATTATAATATAATATTAAACTATCAGTATATATAAATAATATATTATAACATATTATTAATACATAAATAATATTAATTTAATATTTATATATTATGTATTAGTTTTCTATATTATAATATATTAATATATTGTAAATGAAATTTAATTTTTTTTCTATTTTTCTTATATATAGTCTTCTAAAATCATTATAAATTATGTTTTATATATAAATGTGGCAGAATCGGAATTAGATGGGGTGAGATGGTAAATTCCATATCTTATCCTAATTCTATACGGTCCAAATAATAGGATCTTAATAGGGTCGAAGTTGTGTGAGTATTATCGGGTTCAAGTGAAATTGACATCCTTAGAGATATTAATACAATTTTTTTTTCATCAAAATTCTCTAAATATAATAAACGAAATTGAATTTAAGAAAATTGATTATCTAAATAGAAAGAATGAGATTGAGTTTACAGAAAATTATGCCACCCTCTTACAGAAGCGATCATATTCTTGTATACCCGCAGGGATGAGGAAATATAAACTTCAAATTTCATTTTCTTTTCATGGAACTTTAATAAGAGAAACAACACGAAAAAACAGAGGAATAACATTACAAGAATGTTTGTCGTCTTTAGATAACTCTGCATATTAGATATGAATTAAATTATACAGACCATGTAACCCAAAAAATAAAATAAAAAGTAAAATTACACAGACCAATGCATACCAACAATGAAACTTTGAAACCCCACGACAAATGCTTCTCGTAGAAGGCTAAGGAAAATAAAGAATATAACAAATAAATCCTAAATAATTTTTACACAGCAGAAATTGACAGATAATCTCAAATAAATCTTTTAAGGCTTTGGTGGCTCAGCTGCGGCACATTCTTCTGTCTTTGGTGGCTCTTCCACCACCGGAGCTGCCTCAGTTTTCTCGGCTTCCGGTGGCGGCGGTGCCACCTCTTCTTTCTTCTCTTCCTCAACCACTATCTCCTTCTCAGCTGTTCCACTTGTTGTTTCCTCTGTCACTACTTTTTCTGCCGCCGCCGCCGGAACCTCTACTGCCACTTCTTTCTTCTCTTCAGTCACTACAAAAGTTGAGACCTTCTCCAATACAAAGAAAATTGGACCTGAAACATAAGTTGCTCCGAACTTGGTTGTTGCTTCATAGGCTGGTTTGGCTCCCGGAAATTCTTCAAAATAAATAAAATAAAAATAAATTAAAATTATAGCAACATATTGTTTCTATAAAATTATAGCAAGAGATATATGTAAGTCACTCTCCCTTGTTTTGTTTGTGTGTGCGTGCGCGTGTATTTTTTGGTAAGACGCTTACCAGCTTTGGAAAGCTCATCAAGAAATTTCTCTACAGCAGCAGAATACTTCTTGAGTGCTGAAGTCTTGCGCTCCTTGATCAAAGTCTTTTTTTTTCCCAATATTAACAACAAAGAGAATATTTTGGTCAGTGCAATTTTTATGGTAATAATATTACAGAGTCACTAATTTTGTGAACTGAAACGAGTAAGGAGACGGGTATATATTGATCCGTTTATTTTAATATAAATTTTAGATATTCTAAATTTTGATAATATAATTTATACAATTATAATTTAAAATCTCTAAAAACTTAAGTTTAAGTTAAAATAAACGAGACGATTGTGTTTAACGGACCTTGATTTCAGTGGTTGTAGCTTCATATATTTCAATTACTTTTGATTGGAGCTCTGCCTTCTTCTCTTCAAATACCTTAATGAACTCCTCCTGAATTCATTGAAAAAAACATACACCAAAATCATTAGCAAAAGATGGAGAGAATTAAAGTTGAAGAGAAAGTATTTGTTTTCCTCTTTTTTTCAACCATAAGGTGGCCTTGTAAATTTGGTACTCAAGGAAATTGTATATATTAACTTACAAACCAATCAAATAACTTAATCCTATACATAAAACGTTTCCTTGATTATGTTGTTTCAAATTTCGCGTTACAAGGTTACTACATGCTCTCTCATAATATCATATCATCGAGCAAAATTAGGAACAACCATTATATTAAATTCAAATTTCTGTGATTTCACAATTTTGAGCTCATAAAAGAAGAAATTTAAACCATAAACCGCTTGGACTTGACAGAAAATTCTATAGTTAAAAAAGAAAAAGAGAGTAAAATATATGTATTGGGTACCTTAGAATCATCAAAAGACTTGCAAGCTTCAGCAGCACCAATTTTCTTACCACTGTTCTTATCAAAAACCTTCTTTATAGTTGGGACTACTTTTGTTTGCCAATAACCCATTATATATAAATATATCTTCTTCAAATTCCCAAATATTTATTATACACCAACCTATAGTAGCAAAACATCAACAAAACAAACCCAAAATTAGTAAAAGTTGCATAAAACATTTATACAAAAAAAAAAAAAAACCAATCAAATAATTAAACTATGAATACAAATGTAAAAGATTCCTGAAAACCTGAATAAAGTTGTTCTCCTTTCTTTATTTCTCTCTTGATGTCTATAAATCAGCTGTTCAACTGTTTTTATATATATATGCGTGTGTGTATCCGAACAGGTTTATGGCTTTTGGGGTTCAACTGTTTTTATATATATACACATTTTGCTAACCTACCCCTGTTCTTTACACTTAATTACATTTATAACTCATTGTTTTAATATATGATAGCTATCCAAACATGTCCTTTCTATGGCCAATTCTTTTTTATTTATTTATTTAAATAGCGTAAATATTACAAGTAAAATATCCGGAATTTAGGAAGAGTATAATCTACTTCTTTTCTTTTCAGTATGCTGGTATCACAATCATTTTTTCCTTCAAAAAGATGAATTATGACTAATTTAGTAATCTAAATTGCGTCTGCTATAACAACTATTATTACAGCAATTATGTTATGGGAATAAACAAGCGACTGACCTGACAGTTGGTCTCATTAGTTATCGATTATGTTCTTTAAATAATTAAGAAGGTCTAAATTTCAAATCTTGTAATTTAATAAAAAAATCCTAAAAATCCTACAACCCAGCAAGGTAGTTGATGGATGAGTGTGTGAGTATGTGCGTAAATTTTATGCAGTAACCTCTTGAGTAACCAAAATAAAAATAAACAAGTGACTAATGATAGTTAACAAATGTAAACTTATTTTCGTTTAATTTAATGTCTTCACGTTAAAACACCACAAATCCAAAACAAGAAAAACCACTTTGTAACCTCCTCCACCCTAAAAAAAAACTAAATATTATGATATTTGGTGGTATATATATATTTTTTCTTTTCTTTTAATATAATTTCTTTTATCATAAAATTAATCCAGGTTGACTTAATTAATACTCCATTACTCTAAATGAATAAGAAGGGTAAAATCGTAAAAGGGAGTGGGGGTGGAATTGACAGCTGGCAATCAACTTAACCGAGGTGGCAAAACAAGAGGTGGAGAACCTGGTTTCACAAGATGATGATCTGTAAAAAACGGAAGTGATCGTTTACAAATTTTTTTTTTTTGTAAATAGAATTATAAAAATCTTTTCTCTTTTCTTTTAAACAAATAAAAATCTTACGTTTTATTACGCTATGAGATTACATAGTGTTAGAGGTGATAAATGATTACTCATTATTTATTACTCATTGTTATAAAAAAATTTGGTTACAGTTATTTGGAATTTATTTATTAGATATAAAAGCAAAAGATAATTGTTAACATATTAAATTTTTTATATGTTTTAAATAATACTCTTTTTATTTTAATTTTTTCTAAAGTAAAAATACGTTTTTATTTGACGAAGTCACACATTATCACCATTTCTCAACTATCACTCATTATTATTATTTTTTAGCTAATACTGCTATTATCAATAATAATGGTATAGTATTACTTGTGTATGACATTACCCTACTGACTTTATAAGTGAAAATATAATCATCATATATATAAATTATCTTTAGAATTCGCTGAATTTTTTAATTCATTTAATTTAAAACGAAGGAAGAGTATATTTTGGACCTGTAAACTTCTCACGTGGCTTAGCTGAAACTTCAATATGTCACGACGTCAATGACGTGTGCTTCCAATTATACCCATGCATTAACTGATTATTGCAAATTTGCAATATTATCATCGTCCGACATAACGGATTTTATTAAATAATTCAAATATTGACAAATATGACGTGTGAAATGTATCAAGTTAGTAATCAGAGCGAAGAACTGGTTAACAAAGTTTATTATTAAAACGTGTCGTTAAAATTATTTTATCAGTAACTTTTCGTTTTGACAATATTATTTCGCTAAGTAAATAATCTCGTTTTCAAGATAGATGATCTATTTTTGGGATATTTTATGGCTAATTCAACTTAGTATAGATTAAAAAAGAGTGTGAATCATTTATTTTTAAAATATAATACTCCGTATTAATAGCATATATATATATATATATATATATATATATATATATATATATATATATATATATATAGGGAAGGGGTTAAAGAGAGGAGGGGGAGGCGGGGTTTTTTTGAGTTACATGCACATGGGATATTTATAGCATGATGTTAAATTGTTTTTATATAAAAGGAAACTACAAAAGAGTTGGAGACAATTAAGATAAAATAATTAGTTCGACCAAAAATATAATGATATAAAAATAAATTTAATTTCACTGGTTATCGACTATCTACTCTGAAAGTGAGGAGGTTATGGTTTTGAATTGCATGCTAATAAAAAAATCCTGCAAGGTGTTAATGAGTATATGAGTATGTGCATGAATTTTTAGGCAGTAACATTTTATGTAAACCAAAAAAATAAAAATAAATTAATATTATACTTAGAGTCTAAGAGATTAAATATGTATTGGATCGTTCTGGTCTCATTATACTTGTATTCTGTCTGTTCCAAAATTAAAGATAAATTTTAATTTAAATAAAATAAGTTTGTAAAATCTTATAATTAAAAATAGAAGTATTTTTTAAAATAACTTTAAAGTAAAATATAATGAAATACATGAAAATTACTTTTTAATATACATTTTTACAATTTAATGTTTTCACAAATATCTATTGCAAACAAAACCTTAATATTTTAAAATTATATTATATTAAAATTACATCTCTAATTTTAGAATGGGGAGTAATAGTATTATTAAGAAAATTCTTAGTTGGTATAGTGAAAGGGGAAAAAATTTCCGTCCAGTTCTTATACGCTTCTATTTTTCTTATGTAATTTATGTTACTATGTAAATGTTACTATCTGAGATAATATTATCATCTGATATATTATGTTATTATGTACAATTTTATTTTTTTTATAGATAGTAACATTATATATGTTAACATAAAAAAACAAAGTAACATAAATTTAATAAAAATAATTAAAACATGAGTAAACTGCATCAGAATTATTTTTTCTTTCAACATGTACCGGTGGAGAATTGTCTTTTTATTCTTCGATTAATTAAAGTGTTTCAAATAGCTATACATGTACCAATCGATAAAAAAGCAAAAAGATAAGCAACTACGAACCAACCATGGAATATTTGATTTTCTAGTGGGTTAGATTAGTTGTTTGGATTTAGTTTTGAACTTTTGGTCCTTCAAATGGCATCAATTAAATTTTTTTGGCTTTTTTTCTTCCCAACAAGAATTGGACAGACAATACAAAACTGTTGGGTAGCTAGTTAATATTCCATGGATTTTTCAAGACAAACTAAGACCACTAATTCGGATTATTGTGATTGAGATCCCCTATCTATTTAGAAATTTTCAGATAAAAGAAATGTTTGTGTTAGGCTTCATGGGCCGCATAGGCTTTTAGTTGGGCCGGATTCTTGGACTTTTAGCCATGGGCTTACCATCAACCACCACATCAGCCCTAGGAGCCCACATGAGGTTGGGTTGAGCAATGGGTACTTGTTGAATGATGGTGAAGTAGTAATGTCTACCGTCTAGCCAGAGCCTAGAGGTGACAAACAGTCGGGTTGGATTATCCGTGGGTGGTGCGGGTGCGGGTGCGGGTGTGGATGCTACGGGTGCGAATTGAAAATGTCCATATGATTGTGGGTGTTATAATACATTATCCCTACCTAAGTAGGTAAGATTGACCCAACCTGCGAGTTACCTATATTTAAAACAAATATGATTAACAAGCAAGTTATCTTTTTCTTTCTTGTACTCTAGTACAGACAAAAAATGGCTAACAAGCACAGAAAAACTAAAAGCAATTCTATGTTAATTTTGTGAGTGAATTGGATCGACCCGCAAATACGGGCTACTTTTGCCAAGTTTACGTTCAAAAAAAAATATAAAACTGAACACAGATCAAACTTTTCAAGACAAAAAAGACTAGTTTAGGTCATAGTTACCAACCATTTGACTTATAAATTAAAATATTTTAGAAGCAAAAAAAGGACTTCACTTTAGCAATCAAAAGACTTTAAATATATTCTCTGTAGCAATTCCTTTCAGAAGCAAAAAAGACTTGACTTCACAAAGAGAATCACATTAATTATTGTTGGATATATCCAAAAGATTTGAAATTGATACAATGGCTGGCCTGGACAGAAGAATACTACTTTTGGGGAAAAAAAATCAAACAATATACATGCACCATGTAAAATGTTGAAGCATGCAGCCTCTCCTTACGCCCTAACTCTAATTCTACATTTGACTATTTTCAAAAAAATATTTTTTATTAGCATTTCTCTGATCAAGAATATATTATTAGTGTGCCTCTCCTTCCGCCCTAACTCTAAAGCAAAGATGGACTAAAAATTTCTACATTTCGCTAAATAATAATTCCTCTTCACTAGTTTGTAACATTCGTAAGGTTTGAAATTCATATTTCTTGGCTCTTTCGGTCGATAATCGGTGAGATGAATGGTTAAATCATTACAAATTGTGCTTTAACCTAAACGAATTTAATTAGAATCATTACATTATATTGTGGTCTTGTGAACGATGGAGATGCGCTCTTTATTATGGTGGAATATTTTTGCAATTATGAATTGGATTTACCGTTTCAGAGATCATACATGAATTCAAAGATCAAAATTTGATTAGTTTATTAGGTTTTTTCAAATTTTAAAATCTAAATGAACATGTTGATAGTGATTAGAATTTAATAATAAATTAAATTTTAATCGGAGAAGTTTTAGATAATATTGAATTAAATTGAATAAAATTAGGACTAGATTGAATGATATTGGCAAAAAAAATTTAGAGATAAGATATATCTTAGTTTGGCTCATTATTATTTTTTTTGGTTATATAGTTTGACTTGATATATTTCAATCTTAAAAAAATAAAAAAGGAAAAGAAAAGAGATTGCCTCATCAAATAAATTGTTACCGGGTCAATTATGGCTTTCGTGGATGATCGAAGGATACAAGTACAAAAAGGGTTTTTGGTCCAGCTGGATAATCTTTATTAATTATATATTTTCCATATCAAATGTTAATAGTAATATTTATTTACTATTTAGCATTACTATTTTTCATTGTACATTAACTTTTTAAATTTATCTTCTTTGGTTCCGTAGCTTCATGTTACTGGGCATTAGTTACATAATTCAATTTTGTCCAAGTCAAAAAAATAAAAAATAAAAAATAAAAAAATCGACATGGAAAGAAAAGAAAAAAGAAAAAAAGCAAGCGTAAGATTCTCACTCCTGACTCCACCCACAGCGTGTTTTTTAAAATCGCTTGCATGGTTGTAACGTGGTGCCAAAAGTACATTTTTTGCGACGATTGTGTGTATTTTGCGACGAAATATCTTTCTTTTAATGTTCTATTTTTATAGTTAAAAGTTTTCTGTCAAAGAAAAAGAATATCTTCTCTGGAGTGTTTGGTGTCGTTTTACAATTTAATAAATCTTAAAATATAAAAGAATAGATGACCACTTACTAACGTCATATGGGAATGAAATAACATTTATTCCATACAATTTGTGACAATATGATTGTGTAAATATATCATATAAGGTATGATCAATAAACAATACTCCATGGCAAACATTATGTATACTAAAGACAAAAAAAGAAGATAAAATAAATTGAAATCTAAGAATCAAAAGGCGGCAGGTAATACTGTAGATATATAAAGCTATAAACTATTTAAATAATATAGACAAAAATAGATAAAAATTAAAGTTTAACAAGAGACAAATTGTCCCCATAATGATTCAAACATAATGAAAATTAAGAAGTATGATTATCACTAGCTTTCATATCTTTTCTTTGCAATTGGTTTACATTGCTTTATCACCACCACCATCCACCATGTCCATTCATCCTGTTCAATGGAGCATGCTTGTAAGGTGTATTATCAATTTCAAATTTAACAATTATGGAAATTAAAAAAAATAAAAATAAAAATTAAAGAAAATGCGAAGAACTAATAGTAAGTGCAAGTGATAATGATGGAAGACAAATAATCCAAGCACATTTTAGGTGCCTAATTGGTCCAAATTTTTTTCTTGATATGTTTGTTTTATTATAGTGTTTCCTACACATGGCATATGACTCACACTTGGCTCAGGTATAAAAAAGTTCAAATAGGTATACATTCCCATTGGTAAATAATTTATAGCTATTTAAAATAATTAAAGATGAGAATTAAACCACCATTTCATTTTTTTTATTATGGCCCTAATCATTTTTAAGTGTTCTACTATTATTGTTTTTTGATTGTCATAAGTTCATGTTTGGGGTCCACCACTTATATTAATTAGCATTGGAAAAGCCATAAGCAAAAGAAGTAATCATCTTATGTAGGAAGAGGTGACTTCTCACACATAATTAAGAGGCATAAAGAAAATAAACAAAGGAATCAAGATCCATATTAGAGCACATCTCTATTGTCATTTTATTTGAGTGGAATTTGACATAAGAAAGGAAAATGCCAAATATCATTAAAGGGAAATCCACTCTTTTTAGTACTATATTAGAAGACAAACTCCAACCTCTGTTTTATGTGAGAATAGGGAAAAAGAGTTAAAAGTAAAATCAAAAAAATTACTCCATCAATTCCAAAATTAAAAATACATTTATATTTTAATATAATACTACGCTATTTACGAATATTACAGTTTTATATGTAATATTAATTTGTAAGATTTTGAAAGTATAAAGTTTATATTTGAGAGTATTTTTTGTATAATTTATAATATTTTATTTTAATTTATTAAAAATAAAACATTTTACTTCAATTTCAAATTATATAATTTTGCAAACTTATATTGCCTCGACTAAAAGTTATAGAATGCAAAGAGTATATGATTTGGCTAGATCTGTGCATGCTCGTGTACATATTTCGTCCCATAGGAGAAGTGTGCACTGATTTTGAATTATGCATATACCATTCGAATTTTAGTCACTAGCAAGTTAATCCCGAAGGAAAAGTGTGTATTTCGAATACAAAATCCACGTTCTTGTTGTTCTTTTCGTGTGGTTGTGCGTGTACCGAACACTTCTTTTAAAAATAAAAAAAAATTTACAATTTGGACTTAATTGAAAGACGAAATTATTGAGATGAAGAATATATCTTTCTCAAATAAACCCGATTTCAACAAAAGACCTAAATTTATATATAGGTTCACATAAAATAGTACAATTATGTTAGTTTTTTTTTACAAGTTTAATTATATCACAAATTGTATTATTTTAGTTTTTTCATTACATTTTATTTCAAATTATATGATTTCATAAATTTATTTATGTAAACTAAAATGCATCTCTGATATTAGAACGAATGAAATATTATTTAGGATCGAACGATTTCTCTCTTTATATATATATATATATATATATATATATATATATATATATATATATATATATATATATATAAACAAGAAGAAGAAATTATGTGCTTATTCGGAGGCCATAACACTAGTGTAATTAAAAAGGGGTTAATGATGTTCAAATGCAGCCACTTAAAACTCAAAAAGTGTTTATTAGTGATGGGGTAATGAATATTGTCAACCTTTCACTCTCCTCCTACACATTACCTACTTATTTGATTAAGAATGGCCGGCACTTGAAGCAATGATAATCAAGGAGGGTGATCGATCCATACTAATCACACAAAATCACATTAGCAAGATATAGGCGCCGCCGGTTATTTTTGATAATATAATTTACGCCGTAAAAATTTATATCAAAACAAACAAAACAATAATATTTCAAGATATAGTGTATTAGTTGATTAATTAGTATTGAACTTAGATATTAAAAGTTCTAAATTGTTGCAAGTGTTAGATGTTTATCTCTAACACTAGATCTCTTATGTTTATTTTGGAATTTTCTTAAACTTTTTAAAGAAGAATGAATTGAACTGAAGTAACACTTTTAAAGAACATAAACTTTTATGGAGAAACTCCCTATTAAGTCGAGTACTATAAGGTCTAGTTTAAGAGATCCCCCCCTCCCCCCCCCCCCAGC
>CM025786.1:1360925-1381541 GCA_014636745.2 Centella asiatica | reverse complement strand
TCATCATCATCAATATCAATATTATTTTCTGATATTTCTTGTTTGGATTTCACATATAATCCATAAACATACGAACAAAACCCCCATACACATAACAGAGTCGACACAATTTTCCCACCACCAAACTTATCCCCATATACAATCACGCCCCCCAATACATTCATCGCCATTAACGCCGTCATACATATCCCTCCCGTCAACCCCGTCGTCAGAAACACCATCCCCGCCGTACCCATGAAGCAGAGCTGCCATGTCACCACGTTGCACACCACCGTCACCCAATAAATCCCCTGACCCAGATCAAACACTTCCAATCCCTCCCTACCCATCTCGGAAAAACCCCCATCCGACGCCATCCCCACGGTCGCCACCACCGTGGCGGCGATCTCCATCACCAATTGCATCTCCATCACCATCGAGAAACAGTAAACCCCTTTGTAGATTAGCTCCATTATGGGCAAATACAGGGCGAATAACAGTCCGGCGCCGGTCGTGCAGAAGTATCCGATGAGGTAATTCCGGTGGGTTATATTGTCGGGTTTATCGTGATTCGAGCTCAACCCCAATAGGACCGAACTTAATGTTAATAGAACTACACAATTTAGATTTGAGAATGTGAGTTTTTGTTTCACAATTATGACAGAGAGAATGAGATTGAAGGTGAGTTGAGAAGAAAGGAGAAGAGAAGAAGTTGAAACTGGTAAATATGAGTTTCCCCAAGAGAAGAGAAAGTTGTTGAAGCCTAAAAGTAGGCCTATGAGGAGGGAAGAAAAGAAAAGTTTTGGGGAGAAATTGGAGAAGGGTTTTCGTTGGGTGGATTTGAAGAGATGAAATGGGAGGAAAATGGGGAGAATTAGGAGTGGAAAACCAGCACATTGGACCCAAGTTGATACCCATCTACTTGAGCCTTTGTGGTTGAAGTAAAATTTTGAGAGTAGGCTCGATGAGACAGAGCCCAAGAAAAGGCATATGTAGTTGATTATTAGTAGTATCATGTACCCCTTCTTGTTTTTGGCGGCGGCCGTGACGGCGGCGGGGTCTTTTTGAATTGGTGGTAGTGGTGGGGTTGGTGGTGATGATGGGTGGTTGTTGGTGGATGAGTTTTGGGAGTGGTGGTGTATTTGTGATGAGGTTTCCATTGAATGGAGAGGGGTTGATAGAGTGAGTGAAGAGAAGAAAGTGGGTTAAAGAGAAGAGGGAGTGGGTTTGGATTTAAACAAGTCTGAGTTGCTAATTTTGTGAGGTGGAGGTGGGGAGGTTTAAGGATTTAGATTTGGGGTTTAATAAACAAGTGGGGTTTTATTGGGGTCCATAAGCCTTTCGGCCGATGGAAGATGGGTAAGGATGGTGTTCTACTTGAGATCCAATGATTGTTAATGAATATGATGTGCATACTTTATATTTAATCTACAAATTTTATGGTGTTGAGAAATTCGACAGTTTAAAAGTGTATTTAAAGTGTTATACAATACAATTCATTCTCAAGTATTTTATGGAATATCAATTTCTGAAACTAATAATTGATGTGTATGACATGCATGGTTTATTAAAGAAAAATTGATAGCATTAATTCCTTGTGATTTTCATAAAGTCTAAAGGGGTCTTCCATATAACGGGAGATACCGAAATATTATGGATTATGAAACTAGACTGAGCACTAGGATAATAAGCTGCATGGTATATATGATAAGAAAATAGAATATATGTTATATAAAAATGAAAGATATTCTTCCGATTAATTTTTAAAATTTGTTATGAATGTTCATTTAAGACAAAAGAATTTAACGTTTGACATTTGTTATGAGTGTCTCATTGAAAATAAAAGGATTAGAGCGACAAAATTTTAAAAATGTAACATTATAATAAAAAATTATAAATATTATTATTTTTTAACAAATTTTATTTTCGAATATTATATTTGTTTTGGGAACCGATGGAGTAAAGTATTAAGCCTCGTGATTTAAAAAACAGGCTTCACATTTTGATTTGACCGAATGACTACTCGATCCTATTCTTCAATCCCTTACCAATTCTCAGTCCTTTCTTTCCTTCATTTATCGAGTATCATCATTCATGAAACATCAACAGGGAAAGAGCTGGTCCCTCGGCCCTCTGTTTCTGCCATAAGCCTCCCCTCATTTACTCTTCAATTAATTATCTCAAGCCTTCTCCTTGTACTATATATTTTAATTTTATTTAATTACTCCTCAATCTTTTTTTAACTTCTATGTGCATGGTCACTAGTGATATGACAAAAATAAAGGGAGAAAAAGTTGACTAATATGGTGACTTATGAGTGATTTCTCTTGTTGAGATTTTGAGTTATTTTTATATTATTTATAAGAGTCGTGGGATGTAAATGAAAGTAATCATAAAATTTAACTTGGTATAAAAGAATACAAGTATAAATAGATGATTGATGATGAAAATAATCACTTGTTTCTCTATTTTTCATATTTATATAATAATTTTTATCCAACATTATATTTCACTAGTAACATAACTCGTAATTTGTAAGTGTTAAATTTTCGGACTGAGAATGCATCATCTCCAGTTCTAAGGTTGAAACATACTTACGTCCTCATCTCATAAAGTTTTAGAATTGTCTCAAAATCTCAAATAGATTACATCAAAATACATGTTTCATACATCTTGTTGTAGCAAAGCTTATCCAACTTTTCTTGACACTAGTGTACAATCGGATTATATTTTTATATGGCGTGCAATATATATTTAAAATCCATACTTCTAATTTTAATTCATTTCCATCAAGATTATAAATTTAGAACACTTGTATGACCTATATAATTGCACAAAGATTTATAGGGACAAAAGATTAGAAGTACCGATGGAGTGAGAAAAAAGGATCAAATTCGTGTGAACTGGTTGTTGTATATGATGGAAATGTAATCTGTGGTCTGGGTTGTAGAATATTTAGATGTCATAGAAAATCTTTTTTGCTTTCGATTTCTTCCTCTTATCTCTTTGTTCTCTCTATAACAAATGGAGACAACTATTCACCACATGCTATTCTCTTTTGTGCACTACAGTCCTTGAAATTATAATCTCGTATGTTTCAGTTAAAATATTGAATAATTTACAGTCTGATAATGTAAATTATGTTATCAAAATCTAGAATTTTTGAAATTTAAATTGAAATAGATAACACTATATATACATTTATTTTTTTAGGAAACTAGTTTTTTGCTTTGTCAAACGTGTCATATTTTTCACGTATTGATTGCAATATTGCATAATGTACTCTTTTTAAATTCAAGAAGTTTATTGAATAAAAATTATATAATTGACAGGTGGTATCAATATAGTTATATATTGTAACTTGTAATGAAGCACGTACAAAGAGTTAGCTACACTTTCATTACCAACACAAATTTTTGGCGCACTAGAGTTTTATAATTTTGGTTTCCATTGCAATCGGTTTTTTTTTCCAATGGGCGATTCGTAAATATCATTCTAAGTCTTCTTTTATTAACTTACCTCACGTACAAATTTTATTGAAAAAGAAAATTGAAATTGCATTCATCCACTTATATATACAAATAAGCCAATCCCTAACCGCCAATGTAACTCGATCATATATAATTGATGTAGGTTCTGATTTTTTCATCTTAAATTTTATAGATTTAAAATTTTTGTAATATAAATTATACTGTTAAAATTAATAATTTTTAAAATTTAAGTCGAAACAAACGAGAGAATAATTAATTTTGAGTTCTACGTTATTGGGGAAATAATACTATACACACACATACAGGTTTGACATTAATAGCATTCAGGAATGTAATTCCTTTAATACTTTTCACATGTCATATACGTACAGATTCCCTATTTACGTACAGACATTATAACATGCATGCATGACTCCATGTTGGTTTCGTACATTCGTCCCTTCTTTTAGTATATTTTAAAAATATTATAAACATAAAAATGGATAAAATAATTCTTAGTGTACCTAAAATTACTGTCAGTTCGGCTACTATCAATTATGTCTTGATTAATAAATGTTAGTGTTTAAATTATGAAGAAATATAATTATGATTTGATTAAAAATTTGAAATTTGAAACTCTAAATTTAATACTAATTAAATATAATATACATAAATAAGGATTTGATTTAAAAAGGGCTAAGAAATAGTTAAAATGTAGTACTGTTGAGTGGAAAATATTTTCACTTTTAAAAATTTTAGTTGAATGGAAGTTTACAAATTACCTACGAGAGAAAAGACAATTAGTAAGATTCACAAGTCGTAACTTTTAACTTAGAACATTGCTTCATGTTGTAATAATTTTCGCAGCAAAAATCGTAACATTAATAATTTGACCATTAAAATCTTCTTAAAATTCCGCGATATAAATCATCTCAAAAACAAGACTTGGTGAAATATAAAGGAGCCCAATGCTAACAAACAATTGTGTGGAGATTGTAAGAGAACAACAACAGTGTTAGTGAGAGCCCAACTACAAGGTACGGGAAAGGGAACCATCCAATAGGCCCATACTATTTACTATTTTAACTGTCTTCATTTATTTGTCACAATTAATTTTTACTAGTTAAATTAATAAATTTTAAAATCTATAAATTTTCAAATATATCATAAATTTTACAAATATAAATTTTGGTTATTAATTTTATTTTTTATTTTTAATTTGTGGCACAGGTGTTTATTGTCTAAAATTTTGTTTACTTATTATTATTACTACTTTACGGGATAAAAATTTTCACATTTGAATTTTTAGGAGAAAGTAAAAGACTAACGTACGGTTCGTGGATAATCGGATATATCTTAACTAGAGCTGTAAATTAAATATTTACGTGAGTCGATTTCGAATATAATTTTTTATTTGTTTAAATATTTAGACTTGACTCGACTCGACTTTACTTTATTCGATTCGATTATAAAAATTTGAATAATTGACACTATTCAACTTAATTTAATTACCTAAATGAGTCTATTTTAAATATATTTTTTTATTTATTAAAAAAAATTTATTTGACTCAATTTAACTCGAGTAATTTAACATACAAATTCGAATCTCGTTTACGGGTGGAATCACAGATCGTGTCTCATTGAAAGATTCAGTACAAATTAATCTAAATTGATGCACTAATACCAATAATACAAAATCCATTTGATAATTCTACCAATTGCCAAACGCAGCCTTGTAAAATATCAATCTCTTCTTATAGCCACCCATGGCTATCACTGGAAACTATTAATAACAGAAAACTTAGAGCAACAGAACAGCATCATCTCTCTCCCCATTTCACCCATTCTATTGCTATTGCTGAAGCTTCAATTTCACCTGATAAAACTTCATTGAAATGCCAATGGTGGCATGGTGCCATCTACATTAAACCCAATATATTTGCAGAATTAGCTACTGAAAATGGCTTTGCAACTGCCAATTCCGGTATCATTCTCCACCTCCACCACCACTGCCGTCGCCGCCGTCTCTTCTACTCCATCTCTCAAAATCTTATCCTTTCCTCTCTCTTTCCACCACCACCACCATCATTATCCAACTCTCCGCCGCCATAGGAGGAGAAGGAGCACTGAAATAGTAGGACTAGTTTATGCTAATACGGAAGATACGGAAGTAAGTGTTGCACCCGCCAGCACTACTCAAGAAGAGCAGAAAGAACCCGAATCTGAACCCGACCCAGATCCCCAGGACCTTGAATATGTTGCCCAAATCAAAAGGGTTTGACATATTTATCTTTAATTTGTGTTTTTCTCTAATTATCATTTACTTTACTCTGCTTTGGGTAATTTAGGACTTAGTATTTGTGTAGGTGTTGGAGCTTCTGAAGAAAAACAGGGACATGCTCTTCAGTGAGGTAACCCTTGCTTAGGCTTAATTCTAATTTTTCTTTAGTGGTTTCATTAATTCTTTCAGCATCAATATTTTTTCTAATATTTTTTTTTTGTATTTTATTTGGGGTGCAATTATGCTGATATGTGTTAAGTTTTCAGTTACCTTGTATCACTTGTATTTTTCAAAGCTCAAATGTTATTTTTCTCTCAAGCCCATAGTTCATTTGACCATTTGTGCTTTTATTGCTGCTGTAATTTTGTAGTTGCTGCAGTCTTGTTCCATATAGTTGGTGCTAGCTTCTAAGCACAGTGTCAGATATATTTTATTTGTTTAGTTCCTTTTTTTTGGAAAATTGTAGGTTAAGTTGACAGTAATGATTGAGGACCCCAGAGACGTTGAGAGGAGGCGATTGCTTGGAATTGATGATGCTGATGCCCCAACAAGGGATGAATTAGCTGATGCTTTGGAAGAAGTACGTCAGACAACCTATAGCCCTATATTACTATGGATTATTATGTTCATCAACTATTGTCTATTTGAAGTTAAAAGAATTAGTTCTTCACCATTTGGTTATGATATGGCCCTTTCACACTCAACAATTTGGTGCATGCTAGATTATAAATGAAAGGCATTCAACTAAACGGGTTACCATCAAAGTACTTAAAGTACACCCATGGCCTCAAGATCACTTGTTTCAAGCAATTTGAGAAATATTGCAAAGATGGCATCTTTTTGTTATAATTTCCCCCAGTCCAAGTAGAGCCATAGAGCTTTAACAAAATCATGACATTCAGTCATTTTGCACCCATCAGTTAGTAAATCTTTTGAGCACTTTAAAGGTACTGAGAAGGTGATTGTTCCTAGACATTTGGCAATGACTAAGGGACAGTACCCTGCAGCTGCACAATTTGTTGAAAGAAAGCACCTGCATCATTACTGAACAACCCTTACAACTATGAGATTTTGAGAACCAATTGCCAAGATATCCCCCTTAATCTACTCCACATGAAAATGTTGGCCTGAGGGTTTTTGTTATGTATATGTACATGTTTATGTTTTCATATATATTCTTTTGAGCAGTTTAGATTGATCATTCTGTTGTTGAGATATTTTCTTCACCTTACCATATTTAGGAGACAAAACAGCTCGGTATGTGTCCCAACGTAACCTGGAATGTCGAGCAATGGAGTCATTCTTTAGATTACTAGAAATCGAATACAGAGAACAAACAGAAGTTCCTTCGGGGATTTCTACTTGCATAGTCATCTGTAATACCTTTGTGAGTTTCTCACCTGCAACCAAGTAAATGAACTGCATAATATTAATTGTTGCACCTTGATGAGATAGATGATTCATATTTTCGAAGCATCGCCCAACGTCAGAGTTTGTTTATTCTTCTCGTAATTTGTTGAGGTCTTTATCTTGGAATCTCATGATTAAATATTACAGACGTGATGGTTCCCTTCTGTTCTGTATCAGATGTGGAAAGCATTTTATATCAACTTCAGTTACCTATGCTTTCTGTTGTGCAGATAAATGAAGGGAAAATCCCTAAAGATCGTGTTGTGCTTCAGATGCTAGCGGAAGAAATGATGCAGTGGCCAAATTTAGAGGTACCTTTGTGATGAAGGGCACAGTAATTATCTAAGAGAACTTCTTATGTTCCGCTGTTACTATTAACTTATAAATGATAAAGAAGCTTTTAGAAAATACTACTTGTGTACGTTATGAGTCTTGAGTCTCAAACTTTTGCTTTACAGGTTGAAGCAAAAAAGAAAGGACCTCGTAAATCCCTCTATGCGAAAGCTACTGACACAGGGGTAGACCCTAAGGTAGCTGCACAGAGACTTAACATGGATTGGGATTCAGCAGCTGAGATCGAGGAAACTGATATCAGTGATGAACCTGATGTGCCTTCAGTTTTGGTCAGCTCATATACCTCTTTAATATTTATCTTCTTAATGCACTTATTTTTACTGCCCAAATTACATGACATTATAATATGAATGTGTTGCAAAAAACACTGATTTTGGACCTTTAAGCATGCTTCTTCAACGAATTTGTGGGTGTTTTCATTTTCAGCAAAAAAAAGTCTTTTCATACTTATTGATCCTACTTAGCAATAACAAACAGTAATCATCAACCTCATGTGTAACTCAAACATGTCATGAATAACGACCACCTTTAAGCTAACTACATTTGGCCTGGTTCATATCATTAACATCAAATAGACCCACATGATAGCACAGAAAAATAAGTGCTTTGATGTTTAACCGATTCAGGATTTTTGACTGGGAATACATGTTCTCTTGCAGGGATTTGGAGCACTATACTTGGTCTCGGCATTTCCAATCATAATTGGTATATCTGTAGTGTTAATTTTGTTCTACAATTCTCTCCAATAGTTTTTTTTTGTCCTGGATGTATATTGTGCATGCCTCGTGAGTACAACAGAGGAAGATTCCCTGATTCCACTACAATTTATATGATGTAATGAGAGGTAACAAAATACAAGATAATGCCTTTGTGTTGTATTAACTCCAGTCCAATTACCAGCTTGCTGTTATGTTTCTCGTACTCATTTGCTAAATAGTAACTACCACAATTTGTGTTACTTTTGTTTATTGTCCATCGCCCAAGGGTTAATTTTCCTTCAACATTTTCTAGCATGTCTGAAGGCAATGCAGTTTCTTATAATTCCTCTTCAGTGACACGATATATTTGTCTTGAACTTACAAGATCATATTGCCACAAGCACAACAATTCCTCTAATATGTTTATCATCTCTATGCTCATTCTACCGTTTCTTATTACTGTTTTGGTAGATGCTAGCTTGGCTATCTTTGATGAATCTCCTTGTTTGGCTTGTGGTGTTCTACTAATCTTCTATAATTATCTTAGGCATGCCACCGCTTCTACTTGGTTGACAACTAAGATAGAAAAGAAAACAAATAAAAAGTCAACTACATTAGATTAGTGATCTAATCATAATTCTTTAATGCTGTTCTGAAGCATGGGGAAACTTCTATAGCAGACCCTATTTAAAATGTATATTTGTATGTGTCTAGAGAGAGAGAGAGAGAGAGATCAGTAACACATACAGGACATGGATGCCACCACTAAGATACTGGGGACATGCTACCCACGTTATTGCTTGATCATTCTGTGCCTCCTTAAATGCTTCAATCCTCATCCCATCATCGCAGTTGCAGTTTTCATTCTAAAAAGCCATGGCATTCCCTCCTTCAGCTGAGTTTCTTTGCTCAGACTATCCGATTGGAGATGAAGCTTACAACCAGCTGGCATATGTTTTCACAAATGTCAAAAGGATGAACGATTCGGAGTTCTTTTCCATGGAGAAACCCAAGGTGTTGCCGACAGAGAGTTTTCTGAAAGAAAAGCAAATTTCTGTGGATCCTATATCTATGAAAGAATCTGTTGCAAAGCCTGGTTTGGCAACCTCCCCCATAATTGCATCTCCGAAGGACTATGGTATGCCTCCTCTGCCTCTTCCACCAGGAAAATCCAGTTTCTTAAGCTATAGCCTCCCGAGTTCTGCTGTCTCATCACCACGATTCAGCTCAGTTGTGCCGAAGAAATCCAAGAACTCTCTAGCTCATCAGCACTCTGTAGCACTCATTCGTCTTGCTCAGCTGCGAGAGAATCACTTGCGAAGGAGCAAATCTTGCAGCGAAGGAAGAACTTCTGCCACAACAGATGAACTTGATCTTTGGTTAACTAAAACCAACAGTAGGCAACAAGGCACATCTTTCAGGAACAAACTCATAACTGACGAACAAAAGGGCAGGCAGGAAATGGTGGATTCTCGCGACGAAAGTTTCAAATGTGGCGCAATGTGTTTGTTCTTGCCAAGTTTCGGAAAAGCAAAGCCGGTGAGAGCAAGAAAGGAGGAACCTGAGACGCCACACGTGATTTCCAGGTCAGTTTCTTTGGAAAAGTTTGAATGCGGGTCTTGGACTTCATCTGCACTTTTATACGACAATGCAGCTGGAGATTCGTCCAAATTCTTCTTTGATCTGCCACTGGAATTGATCCGAACTAGTGTCAACGACACACTTTCACCCGTGAGCGCAGCGTTCATATTTGAAAAGGACCGAAAGGGAGTTCTGAAGAAGACTGGAAGAAAGTCCCATGAATCGTCTCGCCACGTTCGTTTTTCTACTTCATCCCCTGCATCTCATCACCCAAACCCAGTGTCCCCTTGCATTAGTCCTCGCCTAAGGAAGGCTAGGGATGATTTTAATGCTTTCTTGGAAGCACAGAGCGCGTAAAAATGTCATGTCATTTTTGTATGAAAAACGACAATGTTAAACTGAGTCGACTCTAGTTATTTTGGTTGTGCATTATTAACGAATGCATGATTGTTTCGGAAGTATGAAAAAAGACTTATTACCAAAATTTGAGCTAGAATTATAGTCTATTGCGTAAATGGTCCAATTTGTTATACTAACTCATTATATATATATATATATATATATATATATATATATATATATATATATAATGATAGGGGCTAATATTACTTGTAGAAAGTTAAAAAGTTTTATTTTTATCAAGGGGGAAAAATAGTAAATGGGACTAATATGATAAATAAAAATTTTCTTCCTTCATTTTGTTTCTGTATTCTTATTTCACGACATGTTTTTTTCTTTACCTTCATATATTTTTTCCTTCATAACAGTTACCAACTTATTATTTGTTTTACCTTTTGGTTATGAACTTATTACACTATTTATCAAACACCTTCCCACTTCATTATTCTTTCATTTATTTCTTTGCAATATTATCACGTATCCTTTTTTTGTCATATCTAATTTTAAATATGGATTAATTTCTAAATTTTCATCGAATCGAGATAAATGATAATCCGTAAATAGTAAGATGGACGCTTAAGATAGAACGTTTTGGGATTATAATATAACTTGAACAGAAGTATTTAAAATAAAACCAACTTTTCACCAACAGTGTAAACATATATAATATAAAACTTGCAAGTTTGCACCACCGCCTTAAAATTTTCAAATGATTGTTTTGTTTACTTATTTTTACAAATGAGTTATATCTAAATTCTATTTTAGTTCATTTGCTAAGTTGTAAAATTTAATCTTAATACCAATTTTAAAGATTCTTATCTATGTAGAGGTTAATATTAAATCGCATAATATTTCAACGACTCCGCATTTGACTTTGTTCTTTAAAATTATTGATTAATTCAAGCAAAATATTAAGATTGCACAAAACTAGTATAAACAAATCAGATACAATATTTATTTTTCTTTTTTGCTATAAAGGAATTAACCAATCCATCGCCCTAATAAAAGTAAACAGAAAATTATTGGTTGATATTTTTTTTTTGTAAATAATTCTCGTCTAGTTGAAGATAGTTATAACTCTTCATTTGCAATTTATGTTATCATATTACTGTATTATTATCTGATGCCTTTATATTACTATTTACATTGTAATTTTGTTAAACATATATTAATATTCTACATAGTAATATAATAATATAAATTTAGTGAGAAGGGTTGAAAAAGAATAATATTATACAAAAATTATTTTAACGACATAATACCAACTAAGAATTCTCCCAAATGTAAATAACTATAGGGACAATATTATTGGCTAGTACATATTGATGAAAATAATTCTCGTGCAATTCATCTATGTTTCAACTTTTCTTATTTAGTTTATGTTACTATATTAATGTTACCATACATCATGCTACTATTTGTAAAAACAAATAAATACATTGTACATAGTAATATAATTCATTAATAGTGATATTGATATGATAACGTTGTTTCAGATAGTAACATTAATATAATAACATAAATTGCACAGAAAGAGAAAAAACGTACATTCCTTTTACAAAACCTGCCGAGAATTTTCTGATAGCTATGTAAACCTCCGACATTTCGTTTTGGACCCTGCGAAGAGAAAACCTCCGACCAAAACGACTTTTTGTAGGTTTGAATCAACTTTAAAATATGTTATATCCTCCCGTGTTCGCGAAAGATGTCTGAATTTATTTTTTCTACGTATTCTTATATATAATTTAGTACGTGTTAAATTTATTATTTAATTTATTAAAAATTATGGAATAAAATTAAAATAGATGAAAATTAATACCATGAAAAAATTAAAATTATTTAAAATATTTAATACATACTAAATCTCACATAAAAATATGTATCACAAAAATAGCTAAGACACCCTTTTGAAAATGAAGATAGTATCTTTTATATAAAATTTCCAAAATCATTTTTTTAACATGTGACACACCATTTATTATTTTAAATGCCTTTAATTAATTGGTCTAGATTTTATTTTTCCTTTCTTGTGAAACCAATGCAGCATATACAAATATATAACTGAGGGAGTAAACTCTATTGAGATAGTTTTTTCAGTCAATCTTATACCATATTTTTCTTAAATTTAGAAGAACAAGATGCGATAATGCAATGCATAACATACTATATACTCTACTATTTTCAAAGATATCAACTGATCAAAAGAGAATAGTGGACCAAAAACTGTACACGCGTATAAGCGAATAATTAGAGGAGATTATTATTTTCCTAAATATTTAACAAATTCAAATATTTTCAGACATATAGTACAAACATGAAACATATAACTTGGCATCGAAAAATAACATATTTTGATTTCAAGCATATCAATTTTCGGAGAATAAGACACACTACCAATAAAACAAAGACAACTACCCCAAGTGATTTTGACATTGTTAACCCATTATCATGTCTCTTTCGATTGACACTTTAATTAAAAAGAAAAAACAAAAAAAAAACAAAAAAAAACAGAAAATGTAAGAGCGGCTAGAACTTTATAGGTGTCTTCTTGAATCATCTTGTACATATTTGCTTTGCCTAGCAAAGCCAAAAATGCATGCATATGCATGCTCCTATTGATAAATTAGGTGTTTTGTTTATTTCATCTCTTTTCATTTTCCTTGAGCTATACATGGGCTGGTCACAACTCACAAATTAGGACCTTGCGGCCATCCTTCTGTCATCCACATGCCATTTTTGACTTTGTCTCCATAGCATATGCTTTCTTTCCTTTTCTTTTCTAAAACATAAAAATACCAACTTTTCCTTTTTTAAAATTTTTTTTTATTTAAGGGTAAAGTCTAAAGATAAATTCTACTTAAATAGTTAATACCCTTCTTTTCATTTTTTTAATTCTTAAATACCCTTCTTTCTAAGTATATTATTATTAACATATAAAAAATGTGTATTATTATTATTCCAACATGATAGTGAAATTCCCATCTACACAAAGCTATTTCCCATTATCAAATGAGGAATATAGTAGATACAATAATATAAAGCCTCTATGTGATTGAAGATGCCATAGGCTCAAAGCTAAATTAGCAACCTTCCCCTTTAATACTTTGTGATGGCAATAAAGGTGGTGTCCCCATTGAAACCAACAATGCAATCAATCCAAATTAACTTATAAGTTAACAAAAGATTAATATAAACAAAGACAATAGTATACAAACCACTATATTCTTCCCCTTTTTATATCTCAAACATGTACCACCTGTATCTAAATCTACATATATTAGTGTTAAAAAATGGGGAAAAAAACTATCATAACCCCCAACAAAAATATGCTCTACTGATTGCCAGATGGAATTGGAAACGTAGAACATGGAGAAAAAGATGGAAAAAAAAGAAAGGAATGAACTTCTCATTGACGCGTTCTTTGTAGTGTTGACCCAATCATTTTCAGCTCAAACAACTTGACAGCTGCTGCAGCATCTCTCATTGTTGTGTCCATGTAATACGGGTTGCCTGCAAAGTTAACATCTGTGGCATTCACCAGCTGCCGGCATGGCTCACGCCTCTCCGATATCGTCCCGTGGTAGTGGTAGTACATTATCCGCCCCTCGGTCTTGTGAGTCGTCTTGCCTGCAAAGTTCTGAGTCATGTGAACTCCGGTGGCAAAGACATTGCGTGGCTGCACCGCGTATTTTCTGTCCCTCCTGACGCCTCGCTTTGAATCTTTGTACACTAGTTTCTCAAATCCCCATTTCCTATATAACAAACCACATGAAGTACATTTTTGTAACAAATGTTAACTGCAGAAAACTAGTCCAAGTCACATCTTTGATGTTCTTGAACACGTGAACCTTTTGATTTAAGTAATTGTCTATGCAGTTTGATGCCATTCAACTTGCCATTCAAGATCAGACAGAGTCATCATATATTATACGGAATTAATCAGAATTATGCGAAGTTTAAGTAATTGTCTATGCAGATTGATGCCATTCAAGATCAGACAGTTATCAGAACACTGGAAACATGATTAACTACCATTGATCATTAAATAATATGTCTTCAACACATAATCAGAATGAGATGAAAGATATGTTATACATTATTGTGATGCAGCCTCTTTGCTGAATTAGTTCAACAATAAGTTAATATTACTTGCATAAAAAAGAAACATGACGATCACAAATTCTAAAATCTTGTGGGCTTAGGTTGAAGCACAATGCTAAGGTAGATATTATATACTTAGATTATATTAAATTATAAATTCTACACATCCTAATTTATAATTGAACATTCCTGGCAACAATTAATTAACATCCTAAAAGATTTTAATGCCTATATCATGAACATTAAACAATTAATTTACAACAAGTTGTTAGTTTGTAAGTTGTAACCCACCCCACTTCCACTTGTCCCTAATGAATATGAAGAAAAGAATCTAAATTAACAACTCATGAAAATTGCAATAAATACAAACATGTACAGACCACAAGATTTAGCATATTCTCTCTATCAATATATTTTATACGGAGTAATTCTAGACATCAAAATTAGACGTTAGGCATTAATCAGTACTGCTGCATACAAAGTTTCAAATTTCACACCTATTCATAGGGACACATTAGTGTCTCTAGAGTGTTAAAGCTCCGACAGATAGTCACCTCAATATGCCACACAACTCCTACTTCATTTATGTCAGAAAAGTATTATGTTGTCAATTTTCTTTTTCTTCCATAATTAAGTTACATACATTAAGACTTGACTTTAGTTTTTAGTTTTTAGTTTTCTACATCACGCCATTTCTAGTTCATAGACACAAGATACAGGTAATGTTCAAAAACATCTAAACACAGGTTAAAAATACAGCATTTAATCTTCAGCACAAAAAAGATATTCCTGTTGTCGATTCTCTCAATTCTGGTGCATAAATTTAGCTAATTCAACTAACTTCAAACAAATGTGACTACTAAATCTTTTTGCATAAATAACAAGGTGATCATATATCATGTAACAATGATCATTTTTCTCATTTTCAATGTGAATTCAGCAATGGTCAATATAGTGCATATCATTATCCACGACAACCAAACTTGAAGAATTAAATCACCAAAAGCAAAATTAAACAAATAATCGAAAACCCAAAATTTAAACATGAGCATAAAGAAGTAACCAAGATTGAAGTATACCTGTAGCTTTTGCCTCTATCTTCTGTAAGACAAAGCTTGTTAGACATGGGCATCTGCTCAATTGTGAACTGAGTATAACCAGAAAGCGATTCGACCACGGATTTGAGAGTACTTTTCTTAGGCACAAAAATGAACTCATCCACATCAAAGAAAAAGATCCATTTGGCCATGAATTTATATCTATGCAAGCAATCATTCACCACAAGGAACTGGTTATGGTAATACCCATCAAACCTTTCTTCTTCCCTTATGTCCTGCAATGTCACGTACCCTTTGTCCATCCATGGCTGCAAAACCTCCATGACCTCGGGGTGGACCCCACCGGCATCATAAATCACAAAATGGGATTTCTCCCCAAACATTCTTATGTGATAAGCGAGCCATTCTCTAACTCTCTGTGGACTCAAATTCCCATAAAGGGGAGATCCACAGTAGAGGTAATCATACTTTGGTGGGTCAGTGAAAATCAATGGATTTAAGGTTTGTGGAGCTTCATTGAGAGCAACAATGGTGTCGGTGAGGTTTAATTGGGCGTCGCCGCCGCCGTTGGTGGTGGCATGGAGGAGTAATTTGCCACCATTTTCGCCGACGGCGAGGGGAAATGTGCAATTAACGACCACAACGGTGTAGACACGGCCATAACCCCAATCTGGGAGGATTTTGAAGCCGGGGACGGTTACTGGGTCGCCGGAGAAGTTGTCGTGCGGGACCCACTCGCACTGGTAACTGGGCTTGCCAAAAACGTGGAGGGGTTTTGAAGACAAGCCGTTAACGGCGAAAGTGTTGACGCCGCCTCTGTAAGCCGACATGAGTATGAAGTTATACGCCGCGGCACCGTAGGGGTTCAACGACCGCTTGATGATGCCATTCGGGAGGATTTCGTCAGTGGACGGTGGTGGAGGCGGCGGAGGAGATGGAAGAGGCGGTGGGGCGGTGATAAACTTAACCGGGGCTGCCGTCACCGCCACCTTTTCCGTGGGGGTTGAGATGCATTGCTGGAGATCAGAAACAGAGAAGGAGAGATGGGAAGGGAAGAATTGGAAGACGGTGATGATAGAACAGAGGAAAAGCAGAGCAGTGAGGATAAGTTTTAGCTCTGCTGCACAATTCCAGACCACCCCAACAAAGAATTTCTTCTCCTTTTGATCTTTTTCATTCACCATTTCTGTAATTTTTATCACAAAAACCGGAGCTCTATAGATTTCAGAATTCTCCTCTCTGTTTGCTCTATGAAGTGTATAGTTTTGAGGAGAAGATTAATAATGGTATGAATGAAATTTGAAGAGGTTGTTTATGAGAGTAAGCAATAATGCTAATTTGGAAGATTATATGTAATAACATAGAGATAACTATGGAGGTTTTGGTCGAGAAGAAGAAAAGGTGAGCAAATGTTACCTCGACAAACAGAGTGATTGTCTACTCCAATTCAAAGAAAATTCCCTAATTTTGTGGAATGGTAGTTATTTTTGCCTCCAATCATTGTAATGTAATAAAAATTTAAACTTAACAATATTCCCTGCTTCTAAGTTATTTCTCCTTAATTAACTTTTTACGGCTAAACTAATGATATTTTAAATTAAATAATGTTTTTTATGTTTATTAGACAGAAGTATGTAGTAATTGTTGTCATAAAAAAATACATTGAATATATCATGAGAATCATTTTTTATAATTTTTAACGTTATTTGTAATTATATATTATTTCAGCAAAGATGGTTAACGGAAAAATTAGCTGAGTATAAATGTATTTGCTTTTGGGTTGGTAAGATATTCTTTTTCTTTTTATTTTACTAAAATTTGAAAAATAATTTTGATATATAGACATTCACTAAATTATTTCAAATTTTTAGATTTTATGTGAAAGTCAAACTTAACTAATTTGAAATACTGCCTCTAAAATTAGTGTAAATTGTGTCAAATATGGATTCATGCGAGTCTTGCAATTTAATTTTTAAAAAGTTATGCTTTGAATTTTTACCTCTTTTTGTCAATTTAAATTAGTTGTCTCAAAGTTTGTCATACGATGCATTTATAACTTTATTTGTGGATTTTGTTGGTGTATAAACTTTATTGATTTTTTTTGTTATATTAATTAAGGAATGTCATTAGTCTCTCAAAGAGAGAGTTTGACATTGATACTTATAAATTACCTAATAATTTAATTTACCTCTCTTTATATTGGTACTTATAAATTACACGGGTACTTATATATTATTTAATGACTTTATAATAGTACTTATAAATTATTTTATGCCACCAGTGTCTTAAAGAGAGAGTTAACAATTGTATTTAAAAATTATCTAATAACTTTACAATAGTACTTATAAATTATCTAATGCAATTGATCTCCTAAAATAAAAATTTACATACAATGATACTTATAAATTACTTACTAAAATAACAAAATTTAGACTATTAACTTAATGTGAATGTTCGAATTAAACTTTCATTTTATATATATATTTTTTACCTTTTATCCTCTCATGGGTAGTGCTATTTTTTAAAAGGGTTTTTATCTGAGTGATACTTGTGAGTTGTGATTGTTAATGTTGGGAAACTTTTCATAATTTTCGCGGGCAAAAATTCGTTATCGTAAATAAATAGAATCGATCGAATCCGTTAATAAGTATCGTGATTAACGCCTATATTTATACAATTAATCTACTAATAATTTTAAATTAAATTTCATAATTCTAGACACCATAATAGTCCTATGGCAATGAACATTATTGCATTTCAAATAAAATAAATTTTATTCATACTTCCAATAATTAGGAATTAATCATTGTATTCCTACTAATTCCCAACTTAATCTCGAGAATGAATCACATAAAAAATTTATTTATGGTCCACATGTAAGACTCATATTATACTATTTATTATCATTTTTAGAATAAAATTGAAATTAATAAGAAGGCAAAGATTTATTCTACTTTTAAAGTAATTGGAAACTTGGAACAAATTTGATATAATTGTTGTACTATATATATGAGGTGATAAGGAAAGGAAAAAGGAAAACCAAAAACTAGGAAACAAAACAATATTCTCTCAATTTCATAATAATAGTTATATTTAAATTAAAATGAGATTTATTTTAATAAAAAATTTACATTGTAATTTTCTTGTTGTAATGTTATAGTTCTCAAATTTTGTCATTGCCAATCTTCTTAACTTATAATTAACTAATCATGTATAATAAATTTTCTAAAAAAATTATCAATTTTCAATCAAACATTTGATGTAATTTTTACTAAAATCTTGAATATAAAATGCGAAGCCGTCCTGTGCGGCTGTGCTCTCAGGGATCAAAGGTGGCTGCTTTCACTTGGTACAGTTTGGTACTAAGAAGACAACTGGACCCCCATTTCTGTTATAAATCATAAATGTATATTGTGTAATGTCTAAAAGTTATTTAAAATTTTAAAAATATTTATTTTCTCTATTTATTTATTATTTTAATTTATAAGTAGCCAAAAAGGTGTAGGAGAAAACACACGAAATGTAGAGAGTACGCAAATTCCTTCGTTAATCATTTTTACTTCACTTGCCTTTGAGATACAAGACAGTTCAGGTATCAAAGAAAACTTGTTGACTTTTAAAACTTTTTGACCGGTAAATATAATAGATATTTCTTTTGAATACATTAAGTTGATGTAAGACTATGTATTTATAAAATTATTCAAAAATATATATTATTCATCCAAAGAAAAATTTAAAATTTATGTTTGCCATTATTATCGTTATTAAGAAAATAAAAATAAAAATATCTTATGATATATATCTTGATACACCATATGTTCTTAATTAACTGTCATTTATATATTCTTTTCCGTAACATTAACTATTTTTTACTTTAAAACTAAATCCATATACTTGTATAATTATATAAATAAAGTTTCATCATATATTACATGAACTTTATTTTGATTATAATTATATCACGTACATATTTATAAAAAAATAAAATAATAAATATCAACTCAATTAATGTAATACATGTACATATGTATGACAACGAGACGGGTATGAGATGTGTGAGTTGTTTTCAAATTCTACCCGCTAAAATTACATAATCTCTCAAACCTGCTACGCCCCCGCCCCGTTACCCAAAATCATATTTTTTTAAATTTAATTTGTTTTTTTTATATTATTCTCTTATAAAATCTTCTAAAATTATTATAAAATATGTTTTATATATAAATGTGTTGGAGTCGGAATTAAATGAGATGAAATGATAAATCTCTTAGCTTATCATAACTCTATAAAATTTAAATAATCGAATTCTATTAGAATTAAAATTTAGTAAAATATTAGTGATTGAGGACTTAAATGGTAGTCCCTTCCCATACCGACCTACCATTGCCAAAACGACCATGTAATGGCCTTAGTTATGATGGAGCAACGCGGCACAAAACCCCCATATCACATGGGACAGTTGATTGGTGTCTCTTTTGTTTCATTCAATATTAGTACTAAAAATTCAATGTTATTTGGCCTTTTCAACTGGCCCAGATACTAAAAATTCAATTTATGTTATTCTAAGATTAATGTTATTTTTTTTAATTATGTTATGTTTTTCCATCTTATGAAAACGAATCTCAAAAACATGATACTCCGTATTATTTAATTGATGAAAAAGTAAATAAAATGGAGGTAATATCTTTTATTGATAGAGATATGCATGAGATGAGAAGAATTTCAGGTGAGTTGGATCGACGAGGACCGCACGTATATATAACTATTTGAATTTCGATGACTTCTTTTGTTTTAAATTGAGATATACATTTGATTTTATATTTAATTTAGTTATAGAATTTTATATTTAAATTTTAGTATAAATTAATTTATATATAATTTTAAAATAATAATATATACATAAAATACAAATTAAATCTTACGATTTCACAAAGATGCTATGATTAAACATCAAAGTTGTGAATTTCATATCTCGATGCAAGATAGCATTTGTTTTACTAGCTTCTTTTTCTTTTCCTTTTTTTTTTTTTAATTATCTTGATATCATGTTCTCCATCTCGATCATTTATTTTGAAAATAAAATCTGTTGTAATTTTTTGGTTGTCAGAATATTTTATTTTTATTTTTATGGGGAGGTGGGTTAGAGGGGAAGGGGTGTTAATCGAACTAGCCAGTATATATATATATATATATATATGTATATATATATATATATATATGGGGGCCGATCCATAGGTAACGTTAGCTCTGAAGTCTTTCGCAGTTAACACATTTTTAACCGTCGATAG
>CM025786.1:1273841-1352319 GCA_014636745.2 Centella asiatica | reverse complement strand
TATATATATATATATATATATATATATATATATATATATATATATATATATATATATATATATATATATATAATTTACATAAAATGTCACCGTTAACTATTTAAAAATTCACATAGACACAACTTTTTAACCTCTTTAAGATAATTGATAATGAGAGACATTAATTGTAAACTCAACTAGTCAATATATTAATATAAAAATGACATGACCAAATCATTTGTCGGGACACATGTAATGTTAGGCATGGAAGAAGGAATATGTACATGATATATCTGGTTGGTAATAAGTTCGATCAGCTCTGTATTACAAACTTCAAAAGGCACGACATTGCGTTACTTACAGTAAGTGCAACATGATATGCTTCACATTTTACACAATATACTTCTGACATTTGGCATGAGGTCCACATCGTACTCATTAATGAATTATGGCAATATTATATATACATCCTTTTGAATTATAGTATCTTTTTCTAATAAATTATTATATGGAGTTATGGGTCTTTGTAATCATAATGTCTCGTTTATGTTTGGCTTAATATGTTTAGTAATAATAATGAGTGTATATGAGTCCGACCAAAAATAGTGTTGGAGAAAGTTTTTTTTATTGCTTGACTAAACCTCGATTACTGATTAGTCGAGAGTTAATTGGCTATCGAGTATAAGAAAAGAAATCATAAAAAAATATGATATGAACCAGTTTTTAGACAATAACATTTTTTTATGTAATCAACAAAAAATTAGATACAATATAAAAGAGAATATATTTTTCAATTTAACAAAATATATTTTACAATTCATTATTTCGTTTGTTTCGATTTAAATTTTAGAGATTTAAATTATGAAGGTATAATTTACGCTATAAGAATTCGAATCTAGAGTGATGGGCCTCCTTTACGCTACAAGAAATCGATTGTGATGGGCCTCCATTAGAGTCCAGATTTCCTTTTTGCATAAAATAAGTCCTCTGTATATTTTTGGGTTTCAGAGAAATTGAGAAGATGGGCGCTACGAGATTGATAGTCTGCTAAATAATTTTGATGGGTTTATTGAAGTACATGTTGATTTGGCAACATTGCTATTATGTCATTTCATGTGCTGCTGCATCTTTGCTAAAACTGGTTCATAAAATGTATAATTATGAGTGATACTGTTAGTAGTGTTCTAAAAGACTAGACATTCTCGTATGGACCAACAAAATTTTCATTTAAGTGCTAAGCAATTATAAATTAGTTTTAAATATATAAAGAAAAATACATGAATGTTGTGGGAAATTTTTATTACTGTTATCATTCTTAGAGTATTTGCTATTAAGGTATCAAACTCTAAAAATCTTTCAATTAATTGTAATCTTGACTGTCATGCCACATACAACTTTGTCAAAATTCTTTTGAAGCCCAGCGTTTTTTAACATTTTATTTTCTCTTTTCAATGGTTTGGTCTTCTTGTCATTCGAGGTCAATTTTATCGATGCAATACGTGTAATATTTCCTGTAATTTGTCTTCAAAAGTAATTACGTATACATGAGGGGCTAAAAAAAATGACATTTCTTGAATTGTTCCCTGAATTCCATCTGTTCAAACCCGAATTCCATTGCGTCGTTTCTTGCTTGTGAATTATTGACGGAATTTATCAGTCCAATAGTAGAACAAAAACCGATGCCTTATCCGATTATAGTCAATTATCGAGCAACGTTTCTTTGATTGTTCATCTAAGTTAATTTAGGACCCAAGTATTACCAATTAGAAGTCTGAGCAGATATTGGGGCTGAAGAGAAACAAATTTTCTTAAATGTTCCCATTTTTATGCAATAGAGGTGCTTTGTTGCATTTCATAGAGCAAACTTTTATGGGTGATATGACTATGCACTTCTACGGTCATTTATTTCGACTTAAATTTTAAAAATTTTAAATTTTTATCTTATAAATGATACATACTTTCAAAATCTACTGTCTCTAAAATTCAAGTTAAAATAAATGAAGTGTAGGTTATGAAACGGTCATGAGTTTCATAGAAATGAATGAATCTGATTTAAGTCAGCTAATTTACTTTTGCTTCACCTACGCATTATGCCTAAGATTCTTCTCCTATGTATTCTCACTTGTGTTTGTTAGTTCAAAAGCCATGGCATGATCAAAATATCAGTCTGTAAATGTGTTTGTGATAATGATATCTGCTGTACAAAGTAAAGGAAATGGAAAAGTCTGCAAAAGGTACAAGGCAAGAGCACATGATGCAAGATGCTTAACTTATGCAGCCACCACTCAAAAAAAAAAAAAAGAAAAAGAAAAAGAAAGAAATATTCAAAGCATCCATAATTACATACACATAATGAGGAATCAAAGTACATTTTACAGTCGAATAATCATACAATCCACATGAAAGATACCCAAAAATCAAAATTACATAAACACACTCAAAAAACCTTATATTATCATACACAACATAATTTTCCCTTTTAGGTAGGGTTGGGTAGTTGACACTTGTTAAAATCTAAGTATAGAGAAGACAAAAGTTTGGAGGTACCCCTTGAAGGGCAATATAATCATTTCACTCATCTCAATGGAGTAGATATGAATTAGGGGTGGCCCTAATTCCTTTGCTCCAATTTTTTTTGTTTTTTTGGCTCTGATTTTGTTGCTTTCACAGGCTGTTAAAAAGTAACCAAATAATGGAGAGAAGGGGAGTGGTCACTAGGAAATGAAAACCCTTATCCACCATATCAAAACACATGACATTGTCCCCATTTTCCTGCCCACCCTGCACATGCTCTCTGTCCCCCATCTTTTATTCTTCTCATCTTCATAACTTAATTCTCATAAAAATCAGCAAAATCTTACATCAAATTTATAACATAACAGCACCCTCACACCACTAAACTAACTTAAAATCTGTAGTTAGAAATCAAATCAACTACCTTTTTTCTTCTTCTTTTTTCAAACTATTTTCGTGTTATACTATGATTTATAATTAATTAATGTTAGACATTTTATAGAGCCGGTGCAACGGTTGCACCCTGTTGAGATGCCAATGCTAGACATTGAAGGTGTTGTGGGCAGGTGATCAAGTGGTCATTGGTTAGACCGGCGGCCTGCATAAACGAATATATGACAGTTGGTCCGACCAACCGGAATCCCCTCCTCACCATATCTTTGCTTATGGCCTCGGATTTCGAAGTTTTAACTGGTATCTTGTGGCATGATTTGTATTGGGTGGCAATGGGCTTGTGATTCACAAATCGCCAGAGATATTTGTCGAATGATCCGAAATCTTTCTTGATCTGTATGGAAATTAGAAAATTTGTAAATTATGAGACATGGGTATTAAAAAAAACGAGTTGGGCAGTTTTTTGATCCATTGAAAAATTGTAGTTACCTGAAGAATTAGTTTAGAGTTGTCTACAACTCCTCTGACTTGGCTCAGTTCTATGCTATATTCAGAACTAGTTGATGTGATTTTCTTTTCTGAATATTTTGAGACAATTTCTGCATCGAATTCTGAGAAAGCATCCCTGAAAACAAAGAGTGCACAAAAATGGCTCAAGTTCTATGATTCGGCAAATCATCTGTTGAATATCAAAGATTAGTATTAAAATTTCTGAATTGTCATTCATAATCATACCCACCTGAATTCTTGTCTTTTCTTTAAGACTGAGGTCCAATCTGATCCAACTTGTGCACCAGTTAGTACTAACAACTCAAACAGCATTCTGCATAACAAAATGAAATCAGTCTTAAATGACACCAAATCTCAATGTCAAGAAACTAAAGAGAGAAAGGGATGTGTATGTTGGTGGGGGTGAAGGAGAGGGAGCTTTACTTGTCATCATGGGCAGGAACACCCCACTCTTCATCATGGTAAGTAACATAGATAGGATCTGCAGAACCAAAACAATAATCATAAGAAAATAACTCTTTTTTTTTCTTTTTATTTGGGGCAGTCAAATTGAAAGAGGGGTTTTCTTTTTTCCTAGAACCCATTTTGGGGGGGGCGGTGGAGGGAACCAACTTTACCAATAGGATTTCTTTTTGTAATGTATTAACATAGATGAATGTTCATACCTGAATTTGGTGTAATAAAGCTGCATCTTTTTTCCCCTGGAGGAGTAACATTTGCAGCATTATTATCAAGAGGAACAATGGTTCCTTCAAACTTGGCAGATTTTGTTCTTCCATAGTGAGCAATTCTCATTTTCCTCTGCACTTGCATATTTGCAACTTGTTCTCTCCTTGCTGCAGCTATGCTCCCAGGAGCCTCAACAATACAAGCAGCATCATAATTCAGTGTACTTGTGTCCACAGAAGGTGAACTTTTCTTGGACTTTTTCATCTCAGTTACGCTTTTGGTAATGCTTCTTGGTGTCAACACCACTTTTTCTGTGCTAGAATTGAGTCCATTCGTATCGTTTCCGCACTTAATCGTGGGCTGTCGTGGAGACTTTAGCTTGGGAGAGATAGGTGGTGTGATCACTGAAGTCCTAACTTTAGGACTAGTGATGGTATTAGTGATTTGTGATGGCAAAGGTTGGATTTTTGCTAGTGGAATGACAGATTTTGGAGAGGCTTTCTTTAGCGAATTGCGGCGTTCTAACAGAGGAACTCTGTTTCCTCTGTTACAAGTTGGCTGCAGAACAGGGCGGCCATTGATGTCATGAGCTCCACTTTCTTGTAGTTTGGACTTGGAGGAACACATTTTTTCAATTATGATTTTCTTGTTTATTTTTTGGAAGTTCAAATGATTGTAATGTTTAGGGACAGATAAAAGAATATTGGAGGATTATGGGAAGGAAATAAATGAAAGAAAAGGCTTGGGTAGAGGTTGAAGGAGAATAAGGGGATTGAAGGGGTATATAAAGGGAAGGTGGTAGGGTAAGTTTAGGAAGTTGTAACATGAAGGGGTTGGAGTCTGCCATACATCTTGTTAAGGGCATTATCTTTTTGTTTAAAGTGAACATGAGAATGACAGTGACTCCATCCTTCCCTCACATTGGTGTGTGACGGGGGTCTATACTAGATTAATATGGTGCACAATATTTGTTCTATGTTCATATAATACAATTATTTTCTTTGTGTCAAAATCATAGTTTCACTTCATATATTGTGCAAATAACTTAAAAAGTGACATAAAATTTTGGATATGTGATAAGCAAAAACTATTAAGTAAATTTATCTCACGTTGTGGTAACATTATGTTATACTAAGTTTATAAACTAGTCGAAATATTAAAATTAGAGCTTTTCACGTTGTACATAATAATGGAAATAGATGAGATCTAATTTTTTTGAAACGCCACAAATTTATGATTGTCAAATTTATACCAATGTATTGCATTATGTATTAAAATGGAATTACCACAATTATAAGTCTAAAAAAAATAAGAAAGTTGGAGATAAGTGATTGTCTTTACCACTAATTACATATTTACGCTCATTATAATATTTGTCTTGTTTTTTTTATTTTCTTATATCAAGTTAAATTTTATAGTTGCATTCGTCAACACTCAAATACTTATCTTTTCATTCCCTTATATCAAGTTAAATTCTATAGTTGCCTTCGTCAACACTCAAATACTTTGCGCAACCCCTAAAAATTATAATTCTCACTACTCTTAATATACAAAATGCAACTCATATCTATAGAGTTGACGAAGTCCTTGGCGTGCTAACTTCATCGAATCAGAATCTTGTAGTGATTGAAGTGTAGGCTAGTAGCTAGCTAGGTGGTGCCACTGCTAATGAGCCAGCACCATTCTCTATTGGCCCCTTTTCTTTACTACTGCAGTTGGTGTGAGAGTGAAGGTTTGAGGGCCAGAAAGAAAGATTCAATTATTTCTTTTTTTTAGCTAAATAAAGATCTAATTATTTTTCTCCTCCTTTTGAGCTGGATCAATATTTATCTCTCTGTCAACTTTTTCAATATGTTAATTAAGAAAGAGTCGTTGGTTACAACTCCAGATTAGTTAAGATTTAGTTGTTGGAAGTAATCAAGTTAAAGTAAAATAAAAAGGCTAAAAAAGGCCTACTTGGACCTAGTTGACATTCTAGTTCATGAAATAAACTAGTTTTCCTTTTCTAAGTAGAGGCCAATTTTAGAAGCTGACAGTACTATTATGCGTGTATCAATCAAACTTTTGTATATTCTGCAAAATTATTTTTTATTTGCTGTAAAATTAAAAGTGAGAATTAGTTTATTTGGAAGCTTATTGGCTTCATTAGCACTCGCACCCACAGATGTGGTGATTTGTACAAATCTCATTTTAATGTACTTTATCCAAAAACACAATAAAACATAAAGATAATTGAGGTCTGATGGCCGTGTGGTAAGTGCCCCAACACCCCCACCCCCAGCCCCTCCCACTCCACCCCACCCAAAAAGGATAAAAAGAAAAATATGGTTCCTTTAATATGACATTTACATGCAATCAAAAGAAAATCAAAATAAAAAAACACTCATACTACTCAATCGTAAAATGTGGATCTCCTATACAAATTTTCAAGATTTTTTCAAAATACTGTTTTGATTGGAAAAAGACATGAACTTTTTGAAGTTTCTTGACTTTAGAAGGAAACTTAATGGAATTGCTAGTGTTTCAGACATTGCCCCATTGAGAAGGAAAGTCTATAGCAACAATCAAACTAAAACTTGAAAAATGAGACAAAAGGGAAATAAAAGAACATTTTGAGGGTAGAGGGGATAGAGAATTCTACCTCCTACCAACTTTTCTTACTGACAAAAAACATATGAAAGTAAGAAGTTACATGGTAAAAAAGTAAATCCAATTTGCAAGCAATGAATCGAATATTAGAAAATTTGTAGCTACTTACAAATTTAACCATAGTAAAAACAAATATATATGTAAATTGGAAAATTTTCAATTTGAAAAAAATAATATTAATATTATACTATTTTTGTATGTTCATTCACTCTGTAAAATTAATATTTTCTTTTCATTTATCTTGAATATATAACCGTGGTATGAGTGGGTATAATTAAAAAGCGGATGCCAGTTGTTTTTTTTTCTATTTAATATTTATTTTTGTTAATAGAGTCGGTCAATATTGACCAAAGTATTAAGGTTAGAGAGATGTAGTTTAATGCACTAGTAGTACGTGTTTGCAAGAGGATGGAAGTATCCTCTGATTCTCCAATCAAATTCAAGACAACTTTACTTGATCACCAAATTAGACATCCCATGTGTTTCTTCCGACATATTTGCATCAATAATTCTCGGCATTACATAGACATAACACTAGCAAACACATGATTTGTAATTACACACATACACACATTTATTGTAATTCTTAACCCCTCTTTGTTCTTATCAATTTGGCTTAAATTTCAATCACTTCTTTTTTATATTTTCCCTCATAAAAAAGAAGAAGAAGAAGTTTCATTACTTCTTCCATTCATTTATGTTAATAAGAACCTTTTACTATTATTGTCCCAATATTTTTTTGGCTTACATTCTTGCTATTATTGTTATTATTGTATTAATGTGTTTGTGTTTTCGGGTATTTTGTACATGTGCACTACCTGATTGTGTATGTACGTAACTACGTACGAAAGTACCATAAATAATATAGAACTTGTTTTTTCTGTATTTCATCATTTTTTTCTGTAATGATTTTTGGGGTTGTCGTCGTGTATATGGAGATCACTGATTTGAAGAAATATATATACACGCATGTATACACTCAATAATTAGTATGTGAGGAAGTCGATGTATGTCCTTTGGTGCCAAAAATGATGGAGCAATGACTAATAATATGACACTATGGGTGCTCATATGTTCCAATATGCTTCCTTTTAATATATATATATATATATATATATATATATATATATATATAGAGAGAGAGAGAGAGAGAGAGAGAGAGAGAGAGAGAGAGAGAGGTGTATTCAAAAATAAATATATTTGAGGTATCTATGTATTTATATTTTTGAATCTTATATTTTTATTTTTGATATAAATTTGTAAAAATATTAAAGTATAAAAGTTTGTATTCAAAAGTATTATTCGTATACTTTATAATATTTCACTTTAAAACTGTTAAAAATTTAAAAAATTCACTTCAATTTATAGGATTTCGCAAATTTATTTTGTGTGAACGGAAATGTATATTTAATTTTGGAAATGAAGAAATAATAAATAGACATGTAATCTAAGTTTGGAGTGGAAGGAGCAATATATTTACATCCATTTGTTTCGGTTTAAATTTTAGAAATTATATATATAATTATGTAAATTATACAAAAACAAAATTTAAAATTTCTAAAATTTAAATTGCAATAAACTGAAGTATGCTTGGATTGGAAATGGGTGGATAAGGTACAGCGCTTTAAGATATAATACCAATTATTTGGAAAAGATGGAGGTGGCAGGGACCATGGGTTCGAGTTGAAGTTGTGCTCACTACCACAATCCACAAGTTGCAATAAAGCCCTAAATATATGAGAGACTGCAGGAGGATGGGGTTGGATCAATGTGGGCATCATCACACCTAAATGTATGAAGCTTCACTGTAGATTTTGACGTTTGATGGGGTTGTATCTATCCCATGTACCACATACATACATACATGCATACATATCTCCATAGACGATCAAACCCCTCGTTAGTTTAGACAAAAAGTTAGTAGGTCAATGAATACGTAGAACATGGTGCGAGTCGGTACAATTTTACTGATAAGTAAATTTTATTAGAGTAACTTGTATATTGCACTTGTTTGGCATTGAAGGTTCGATGTCTAAATCAAATTAGTTTCTTTTGTCTCGACGCTAAGCCATATAATATTATACTGCTTAGCGTTTTACTCAGATATGTTCTCTTATTATTTGAATCCATCAGGTATCTTTTACAATATAATACTAATCATATCAAAACACCTTGGGGCATCGCATCAAACTAAATAAGGCGCAAATAATCATACCCCGGCGTGGGATTTATGTTTTAACATATTTTTGGCATTCCTGTATATTTTTATGTCCCATGGCTCTTTTTTCTTTTTCCTCCCTCTCTTCCGATTTTATTTACATGGAGCAAGACATAACATGGCCACATTTTGAAACTATAGAAAAGATGATGCAAAATTTGGAATTGTGATTTCCTATTACCTGCAAACATGTCTACAAGAAAGACATTGTTTGATAAGTAGTCACACTTTGTACCCAAAAAAAAAAAACAGTTGGGTTAGAGGTGAACATTCACAACTAGTTAACTTGGACTTGAACGTACAAAATTCTCGTTCACCTGTGATCAGAATGTGTACGCACAACGTCCAGTATCGGAGTTCGACATATCGGGCACTTTCCACTACCCTGCTGCAGCTCATGAGCGCAGTTGAAACATGTGCACATGTGCCCACATCTGAAAGACGGGGTGGGGTGAATCAACTACGAATGACAAGATGAATGCAACAGAATGCTAAATATTGAATTGCTTGAATTCTTCCAAGTAGAGGTTAAGTTCATAGGTAAAGTACCTGTACAGAAGAGAATCAACTTCTGAATCATTGCAAAGGCAACATGTTTCCTTTCTTGGAGTTCTATGGATTGGCACAGTTCCTCTACTCCGACCTGTAAGAACATAAATCGCGTAAGCCTCAAAACATTAATAAAGAATAAGAAAACAAACAAAAAATGTCTGTCAAAAAATGGAACCAAAGAAGTACATGTTTTTACATTGCACCTGATATTCATCTGTCATTCTCTCTTCTTCTAATTCAAAGAGAAAAGGGGACCAGTTCAACAACATAAAAGTGGAAAACGCTTTTTGTAGTTTCATCTAACCCGCTTTAGAAAAATGAAAGGTTCACAAAGATTAGACTCTTCCCCAAAACTCAACTTTATGATTGGTAAATGATAATCATAGTCCTAATCAACCACATGATTTGTATCTTCTCTACCTGTATACAACTGGATTTTTTATATTTAGCAGTATCTGCGAGTGAGAATTATTTTCTGATGCACAGCATAATATGATGGCTGAATTCTGATTTATGTATTTGCATGTCAGTGCATTTATAAGCTTTATCAAAATCACTACAACAAAATGCGCTCACCTGAATGACCTGCGAAACTTGATACTTCTTGCATTATGCACCGTTGCAGTTTCACCTGCATGTCCATGCAGCTCTCCAAAGATTTTCGTAGATCAAATATCTCCCAATGAAGTTGCTCCATATGTCCTCTTAAATCATATATGAGTTCCATTTCCTGTAACACCCGCAACATTATTGAATTGACCCGGATTTGGAGATTACAAGGACCTCCAAACTGAATTGCAAAAATCAATTATAAATAAAATAAAATACTTACTATTGAAGGATGATGATTCTTAAAGGAGATGCCCCCCTGATTGTTCAGAGTGCGAGAATTAAATGAAAGATATTGTTGCTGAGATGAAGATCCAACTGAATCATCAGTATCATTATCTCGGTTACAACTCCATGATCGGAAAAAAGATCGTGGAGCTGAATTTATCGATGATGGTGTTTCATTAAAATACTCATCAACTTCGCAATACTGTCGACCGATGTGATCCTCATCCTCTTCATATTGTTCTGCAGTTGGCTTCTCTAGTTGAATGTCTTGCTGTTCCAACTCATTTCTGACTACCTTTTCCTCCACCTGTTCTATTTCTACCGGGTTATTTACTACAATTGATTGCCCTTGAGTGCGAGATATCATTAGTTGGTCTATTCTTTCCCGTAGCTCACCGGAAAGAAATGTGGAAACGCTTCTTCTGCATAAATGCATACAAGGTCATATTGCCGCAAACATTATTTGCAGTGTTGCCTTTATCATTAAAAAGATAAATTTAACATGACAAAGAAGAAAAATGATATATAGATTCTACTACGGCAATAAGTCACATCGTGGCTAAGGAAAAAAATGATTGTAGTTTCTTATATCACCTTTCACAATGAGAGAATGAGCATGAGTTAATGAAATTCAATCAAAGTTCATGTGGCTTATCTAAATTCCTTCAAATAGTCAACAACAAAACAAAATACCCTGAAGTAAGAAAGGTGTACCCTACAAAAACTATAGAAATTGCTTTTTGCATAAACAGAACACAGCTACCTGTGAAGCTGTCTACTATATTTTACTTCTTATTGTTCAATTTCTCCAAGGTATGATAGTTTGATATTCAAAATATAGGGATAATAACCAGTTTAATCCTGGTATCTTAAAACTCAGTCATGTTTACTGCAACAATGACATTCCTACTTTGCACTTCATCCAAAATCAAATGGTATTATTTCTTCCATGAACTCAAAATATCAAGAAACTATGGTCCCTAAGAAGGGAAGCGTAACCAATATAAATAAACAGCAGAATAATAGATGGCATACCTTTCAAGTAATTCTTTTATATCTCCATTTTCCGCAAAAGGATCAAGCATTTCCTTGTACCTCTCTTGCCTCAGACCTTCCCAATCACTTCGTGGGCGAGCAATATCACTTATCCAGTCCTGATAATATTCGTCGAACCGCTGATAACTCATTCGGTCTTCTTCCCAATCACTCGGTGCTTGAGAAAAATTATTGTTTGTCCAGTCAGGACCAGTTTCTACTAGGTCCACTTTATTGGACTCTTGTTGTTCCCAATTCTCCTGTGAAGGGACAATGACATTTACCCAGTCATGAAGAGATGTTATTGACTGCTCTTTTTTACCAATTGGTATAGCTTTATTCTCGTCTTTCCGCCCATTCAGGGAAGTTTCTGCTTCTGCAGAGTTTTGCAACTCGGACATTTTAGCCTCTTTGCTTGTCTCTTGCCACATAACATCTACGCTGGGACTAACTTCTTTCTGGGACAATTCTAATTTCTGGAGTTGGGAAGAGTTCCGAATTGAAGCCATAGCAACGTGATGATTGATATCTACTTTGAGGCGATCGGAGGTGGAAAAAGTTTCCACAGATGGGGTGTCATCTACCACACTCATAAGAGGACTTCTTGGCTGATTAAGTTCCCAACTGTTAATCTCTCTTTTGAGTGAATTAAATGTAGGATTTCCCACATCCAGGTTGCAATTGGAGATGGAACAAGTTTCCACATTTGTGTTCTCATCAACCCTAGTTCTACAAGGACTTGTAGGATAAGTAACTTCGAGGGGATGAATCTCTTCTTTAAGTTGATTAGAAGGAGAAGGCTTTTCCATATTGCAGGTGCGGTCTGTCTTCTCTTTAAGCTGCTTGGAGGTAGAAGGCCTTTCTGCACTGGGAAAATGATCTATGACCTGTTTGGTTTGATCCGGAGCAGAAGACTTCTCCGCATCTTGATTGCTGTTTATAACCTCTTTACAAGGTCTCAGGTCAACAGCACCTTGCTCCAGTCCTGTCTTGAATCTCTCCCTGTTACCATTTCATGATGCATATCAATAGAAAAGTTAGTTGATGAAGGTCTAGCAGAAGAAGACTATCTGAGGCTTTTTACAGCCAAAAGTTCTAGTAAAGGTACAAAAACATGTAGGACAATTTGGCAAGATTAAATTATCCCTTTTCTTTCTCTACATCCTCTATGATATAAGGTCAGTGGAATATGACCAGCAATTCAAAGAAAGACAACACTTGCAATTGATTTGTTAGAGAAGGTTGTCAAACTGATAAAGCCTTCCCAGTTAAATCTGATGCTTGAATCCATCATAAGATGGACTATAAATCAAATTAAGAGTTGAAAATTCAGTTTTCTGAACCATATGGATCATTGGTGATCACTTCTATCCAGCTCATAAATTTGTAAGACCAATACACTTTACACTGATAGAAATAATAGACATCTTCCAAATCCATTTGTTCCTAAGGAAAAGCTGCTGATAAAAATTACTGAAAGCAAGAAGATTGCCATGCATGACACTTATCATTATGTCTTCTGGAATCTTAACAAATCCTTGATCTACATTCATGACCTTAAAATGCTTATATTAACTCATACATTCCATTTATGCTACTTGTTTGAGTTATTATGAGCATTCAATGACAGTAACGAGCATGCAACACCCGACAAAGAACTAATATAGGAGGCAAATCTAGATCGCAGAAAATAATAAAAATTTTAGAATCTAAGATCTTCATAAACATCTTCAACTTCACATTATTTAGATACACTAAAAACTCGAAACACATAATACACCTCAAATAACATTTACTTGCGTCACATACTTAGCTCCAGACCTCCTTTATCAAGGCATTCACCACAACGCAACCCATGGTGGGCCAAAGATAAAAATAATTGTACCAGTTTCCTACACAATATCGTGAGCACGCACACATACACAAAATAATAATAATAAATCCACCTTGATAACATATATAGCAGGAAGACCAAAGATGCAAATTGTTATGTTGGTTTTGTACAGAGTAATACAATAATAAATACAAGAAAAGATTTTTACCTAAGATGCATGACACTAGATCTTTGTGAATGTTGGTTCCTCTCAGATGTTGAATTAGGTTGGCCACCATTTTTTACTTCTTGTTGATGACGTAAGAATCTAACCCGAAGCAAAGCCTATATATATTATGATATTGCAAAGCATAACAATTAGGAAGACAACAAACATTAAAGGAAATTAACTAATTTCAAAATTAAGAGCAAAATGTGCGATGGTGCAACACAAAAGGCTCTTAACCACCTGAATTCGGCCTCGATGCGAGAACCTTGAAACGGCTTTACGCTCCCCCAAGCTCTCAAGTTCCCCGTGTCTATCGCGCTCCATTTGCACAAGCAAATCATTAAACGCTTGACGCCCTCTGATTCTTGGTGAGGCTATAGCAGCTCCAAAACCTCTAATTTCCAATGATGTACGAATTCTTGGCAATGAATCACTTGCAACAAATTGTTCGCGATCATTAACATCTTCCCCATTCACAGATGTCAACCTCTTTATTATATCTGCCACCCTGATCCTCTCCTTTTCTGTTGCATTCGCATCTCTACTCCGAACAGAAAGAGTACCACTAGGATCGGTTCTATCAGATTCCCAATCCATAAATGAGTCCTCTGTCACCGATGGGGTTTCAAATCTTTCACAAACAGATTCACATTCGTCAGAGTTCCTCATTGGGACTTCAAGAAATGAAGAATTTTCGGTAAAAATTGAACCTGAATTGCTCCTGCTGCTACAAGCGGAATTAAAAGAATTATTATTATTACTATTCAGGTTCAAGTTCTTAGATTCTGTCTCAATGTTTCTCCATCTCTGAACAAGTGAAGAAACAGCCCGTATACTCTGAATTTCAACAGAACTATCAGTCCGAGCCGGAGATGTTTCTCTTTGGAACACCATATCTCGGGCTTTAGCCCATCTATCAAGGATTCTAAACTTAGTATTATTGTTCTTTTCACCATTGTTACTCTCTTTGGTTTTACCAGAAGAATCCACATTGCAAGAACTCTCATTGGGATCAGACTCAGAGTCTACTGATGGTGCTGAAATGCAAGATTGGACTAAATCTTTGAGATTTTTCTGAATAGCAACACGGGCATTGCTTTCTATGTATCTTTCTCTCCTGTTGTGGTCTCTCAAAACACAACCAAATGGAGAAGATGAAGCAACTTCAACTTGAGAAGATGCCATAATCCAATCAAGAAAACAAAATATACCCAAAAACCAATTGGGAAATCAATGATTTTGTATCAAATAAACAAAAATCCTTGAAATCCCAACAGGGTAATCAGTGGTTTCACATCAGAATACGAAAAAAGCCATTTTATGCAAATGCGCAAGACTAAAATCTAATTCCAAAATCATTTGAAGAACCGGTGGACTGCTAGGGGTTAGAATCTTGTTAAAATCAAGAACAAAAATCCAAGAATATGAAAAAATGGTGGTGGGGTTTGGATGAATGGGGGATACAGAAACCAAACAACCTTACCACAACAATCTTTTTTCTTGTCTCTGTTGTTTTTCTGTGTTTCTCTGTTTCTGTTCCAATCCCTAAAAATGGGAAATTGGTAAACTGATGAGATGGAGAATCAACAATCTTGAAGGTGAATTTATGGACTAGGAGAAAAAACTGGGATTTGAAAATCCTCAACCGCTCAATTAGTGTTTGCCTCTATTTACAACTCTTTTATGATTGTCACCGACTTGACCATTTGAGTTATCAGTTTTCCCCTAAGCTAAGCACATAGAATTTTCAAGAAACAAAATTTAGAAATTTCAAAACTCAAAAGAACCAAATTTTAAATGAACGACTTCTTTAAATTTTTAATTTTTCACAAATAATTCACTATAATGGCGTGCAAGTATTTTTCGTTTTAGTTTTTTATTGAGTTTTGCACGAATTTTTTTTTGTTTTGAAGGTTGAGTTTGTACGTTTGTAGGAAATTGAGAGATGTCAAAATGAGAAAAGGTAAAAAAAAGATAATATTGGAAAAGTAGAATTACTAAAAAGTTTTTTTTGGGAAAATTGTATGCTATTTGAAGATAAGTTTTTTGTTACTTTATTAGGGACAACGTGTAATTCAAACTTTATCTTTTTTATATTTTCTCTATTGTCCAACTTATCTTTTTATATTTTCTCCATTGTCCTAGTTTAGATGCTAATTTGTAATTTAATTCAATCAACATAAGGAATTGTGTTTAAAATTAAATGTATGTAGAAAAATAAAAATAAAAAATTGAATTTTTGTGAAACAAAGAAAATAATATATTTATAAAACTCCATACTTCATATTCGATTAAAATCTAAATAATTTTTATTAGCAAATACTAATATTTCAAAGTATATAAAATTACCAACAAAATTAATCTTTGTTATTTTAGAATTTTTCACAAATTATATTTTGATATGAAAATTTTCGTGTAGTTCAGATGATTTATTTTATTTTTCTATCAAAATGTTTTCTTATGACAAAAAGTATTAAATAAATGTAAGAAACTAACTTCTTCCCCTTTACTCTCTTATATAATCTTCCTTTTATAGATTATTGGATAACACTAATTTATTTCCTTCACATCAATATATAATAATAATTTTAATTATATTTTTAAACTCAAAGTTATCAAATTCATACAAAATTTTAAATATTTAAAATTAATAAAATTTCATAAACAAAAACCAAAGTTGTAAAATAAATTTTTACCAAACTTTACTTTTAAAAAGAGTCAATTTAAATAATATTATAAAGCCAATATCAGTCTTATATCTCTGCAACAATATTTTACTACTCCGCTGGTCTTCATTACCACACTTCATAGCCTCGCCCAACACCCCAAAACCGAGAAATACAAAAAAGAGAGATGCCGGCGAGTGCGACGATGATCGGAGCTCTTCTAGGGCTCGGCACCCAGATGTACTCCAATGCTCTTCGCAAACTACCTTACATGCGCCGTAAGATTTTTTTCATCCTTTCATTTCGCTGAATTTTGTAGCGAATGTAATTGAAAATTTGCCCTAATTTTGGTTAAGATTCGATCATTTCAATTGGGGAAAACTTGGGTTTTTGTTTTTTTCAGATCCGTGGGAGCATCTGGTAGGGATGGGATTGGGAGCCGTGTTTGTGAATCAGTTGGTGAAGTGGGATGCTAAGCTTCAGGAGGACCTTGATAAGATGCTTGAAAAAGCCAAGGCTGCTAATGAGCGCCGTTATTTTGGTATGCTCTCAATTTTGTATCTTTAAACATTTTTTTTGACTACTAATGATGCCAATTAAGTCAGTTTCTTGTTGGGGTTATTTGTGATTTTGATTGTTTCTAGGTTTCTATTCATTACTCCTTTCGTTCCAAAAATTAGAGAAGTAGTACTATTTTGAAATATTAAGGTTAATAATCGAGATGAATTTATAAAAATATCAAATAATAAAAGTTTGTATTTTAAGAGTATTCGTCATGTACTACATTACATTTCATATCAAAGTTATTAAAAAATAAAAAGTTTTTCTTCAATTTATTATTATAGGATTTTTCAAATTTGTTTTGTGCGAACTGAAATGTATTTGGAAGGGAGTATTAAACATTGCGATTGTTTGGGAAAAAATTGGGTTGGCAATATTAGTTTAAAATTTCTGCACCTAATTGTTTTAGTAGAAGTATGATAGAATTATGGGTATAAACCTCCTTATATATTAATGTAGTGACTATGCAGTAGGCTATATGACTTGCGTTTTCTCAACTCCTGCAACAGTCTTACCCTTAGCTTCTGTTCTGAAGCTTTCATTCCCAAACTATTTTCGAATTTAGTCCCTGTAGTCACCTAAAAGGTCAAGTAAAACAATCCTCCAAGCTTTCAAAGTTATTGGAGCAGCAGGTTACAATTATTAGTATTTTCCTTACACTCTTGAAGAACCTTCCGGCCTCTACACAACTCAGCCAGACAAACTAAAGCAATAACAACACCCCTCTCCTGTGCAGATGGGGTATTTTCATTATAGTTAAACACATCTTGGGTATAATACATAGTAATTGATATGTGATTTCCAACCATACTTTGACATGTAAATATGTAATATTGTAATGTTGTGTATTCTGTAAGCCATGTTGTAACTTGTTAATTGTTCTCTCTGTCCTAAAAGAATGAATGAAGTACATATTGTACTACTTTTTAGGTAAAAAGTTATTAAGGGGTCGCATACATTAAAATTCTTATCTTGCGAGGCCTCTTTTATGGTTAAAGTAGTCCAATTAGCAAATTCATGTGTACTTCACTCATTTTTTGTGGACAAAAATCTTCTTTTTTTTTTTTTTTGTTACAAGTGGTAGTTGGAATTTGAAGGCAATTTTTTTGTCTTCTTTTAAGCGAGTTGACTTGTTTCCATAGAATGTCTCTTGTAAAATATTCAACATTGTTTGAATGATTATTCTTGTATGGACGGCCTCTTAATTGAATTTGGAACTCCGTTTTACAGATGAAGATGATGATTAGTACTTTGGTTGCTTGGGATGAATAACATCATATTTTGGCGTTCAGTTTTCCAAGAGCTTTGTTGCTGCTCCAGCTTTTAATATGGCTAGTAGTAGTGCTTGATTTATTGCACATCTGTGTTTTGTAAGGCTGATTTTGCTGAACTCAAGCTTTGAGATGCACCAATACTTGAAATTCTCTCCAATGCTTGCTTTAATAATTGGATTATGTTTGTAATAATTTTCTTACATTCAAATGAGCAAGTGATATATCCACTCTCCTAGTTTACGGCACCAATTTATGGAGCACATCATCCATATGTTTGAGATCTAAGTTGCATGGACTTTAATAGAGTTTCCGGTTCGAACACTTGTACTTTGAAGTGACCAATGTATTTCTCAATTTTAGCGTAAATTTTAAGGCCTTTAACGCCATAATGAAATGTCTGACACTCGCACATATTTTCGAGTGTTTGATTGACAGACAAGTGTAAGGTAAAGTGAAGAGATCATATTTCATAGTTTGAGATGGTCATCTGCCAAGTAGTGCATATGTAATATATCCGGCATTGGGCACAAATTTTCCATAGGACTTGTGCTGGCTACAACACATTTGTGATAAAAGTGTCATGACATCCTATATCAGTTGTTTGTTATTTATGGATATCCGAATAGCTTGATCGGTTACCTTAACAGTCAAAATTTTCTCTTTTCTTTTAAGGTTTTGGGTATCGTCTTTCCTACAAAAATCATAGTCGGAAAGGTCTTGAATTCAGCAGCCTGAGAGGTGAGCAAGATATCAGTGATGCATACTTTTGTTGCGATCGATTTGAGAGCGAAGAACTCCAAGGATTCCCACATATTTCTATCAGTAAATCAACACCTTCAGAAGTATCTCCCTCGAGTAATTGTTGTCTGTTGCCATAAGTTGTAACTTTGCTTTTTGTCCGGCACATGATTTAATCAAAAGACAAAAAGATTATGTTTTTGAGAACTTTCATGCCAAAAATGAGGGCAGTTATTAGTTTTAATGGATTCAACTAAATTTTCTTGCACATTGTTTTTAACGTGATTTTAACTTGGACTTCTCAATTCTTATAGTTCAAGTTTGAGTTTGATGATTCAAATTTCTTATGGTTGAACAACAGTAGCTAATAAAATCTGATTATTTTCCAGAAATGAAAACAGCCTTCTCTTCTGTATTACCATCTGTGACACCAAACCTTATCCTTAAATATTTCACAATCGTGGATATATAATATATAAACATTTTAAAACTAGTTGCAACAATGTTGAGCTGGACGTCAGCCCCTAAGAATAGGCAGTTAAATTTCAGCTAATTATACCCTCCAATTAATCACCCCCCACCAGGCGCAACGCCCAAAAAAATTGAAAAAAAATAACAAAATAAAAATTATAAAAACCATTCTCGTGGGCTATGCATACTGATCTGGACTCATCTTCTCCATTTGATGCATCCTATCATTGAATACATGGCGAAGAAGATCACTTGCTTGTCTTGACGATGGTCTCTCCATGGGTGAAGTTTTTGTGCAATCCAATGCTATTTCAAGCACTTGGAATGCAGCACTTTCTTCATTCGGTAAAAGTGGCTTCAGTGCTGGATCTATCAGCTCCTCCCGGGCTGATCCTTGCATTTCGATATGCGACTCGAGCCATCTTACCATGTCCACATTCTCCCCAAAGCTCCCATCAGTCGGCATCCTTCCACTAACAAGCTCTATCAAGACAATCCCCATGCTGTAGACATCACTCTTCTCTGACCCCTTCATCGAATAAGCATACTCTGAAAAACATTACCAAGAGCTTGTAAAAACTCATAATCTGTCAAAATGAATTACCCTGAAAAAATATATATACATGTAAAGTAATTTAGATGAGAAAACTCATATTCCTTACCTGGAGCAATGTAACCATAAGACCCTGCAAAGCAAGTGTTCGACTCAATTGTTACCGAGTCATAATTCTCTGTGATTGCTTTAGCCAGCCCGAAATCTCCTAAACGAGCTTCCATGTTATAATCTAACAGAACATTGCTGGATTTTATGTCCCTGTGAATGATCTTTGGCACACAATCATGATGTAGGTACTCCACTCCCTGGGCTAACCCAACCATGATCCTTAGTCTTGTGTCCCAGTCAAGACTTCTTTTCTTCTTTACATTCAATGGTTTCTTGTGCAGCCAATCCCATACGCTTCCATTATCCATGAACTCGTATATCAAAAGATTTGATCCTCCTCCTCCTCGACTGCTGCAGTATCCCAGCAACTTCACTAAATGCCTGTGCCTTATCCTCCCCAGTGTTTTTACTTCTCTTGCAAAGCTTTTATCCAGCAATATGTCATCTTTTCTTGGTATTCTTTTAACCGCTACAATTTCTCCTGTTAGCATTTCAGCTTTGTAGACAGTTCCTGATCCTCCTGACCCGATTATGAACTCATCGCTCAGATTATCTGTTGCTTCCATAATGTCGTCCCATTTGAAATGATTCTTGGCCACACCGTAAGGAAAGAAAGGCCTTCGTGGGGTTTTCGTGGAACTGGAAGAGTAGCTGCAGCTGACTTCACTGGCCTTTTTATAGGATTCGTGCTTGCGTTTGAAGAAGAGGGCAACTGCTAGCAACCCAAGGATACAGGCTACTATTGCTGATATTGCTGAAACGACCACCACTGATGTTTGGCTCAAACCCGAGTCTTGATCATCGGTATTGAAGTCGTTGCAGTGCCTCAGAGGAGTTCCACAAAGACGTAAATTTCCAACAAATGAATCAGCTGGCCAGTGCGAATACTTCTTGTCCAGTTCTCCTTGCAGATTGTTGTATGACAGATTCAGGTGAATCAAGCTTCTCATTTCACCTAGCTGGGATGGAACTTCTCCAACAAGTTCATTTTTGGATAAATCTAGTGTTTCGAGTTTGATCAGTTTTCCAAAAGAACCTGGTATCTGACCCGTCAGATTGTTGTAACTGAGGTCTAGAACGCTTTGAAGATCTTGAAGTTGTCCAACCTCAATTGGTATTTCACCACTGAAGCTGTTTCTTGAAAGCCGGAGTTCATAAAGTGTGCTCAACTTACCAATGGCCGGAGGAATTGGTCCAGAAAATTTGTTTCTGTCGAGATTGAGGACATTGATGCACTCAAGTTTACCAATTTCAGGAGGGAGAGTTCCATTGAGTGAATTCCCATCGAGGGAAAGTACCAAAAGATTAGAACAATTGAATAGTTCTGGTGGAAGAGGACCATAAAACTGATTAGAAGAAAGCTTGAGCTCTCCTAAATTTGGCAAGTCTCCTAGCCACAAGGGAATTGGTCCCAAAAGATTGTTGTTATTGAAATCAACATGGGTTAGTTTCTTGCACATAGAAAGCTGAGGAGGTATTGATCCAGTGAGTGAATTGCCTGACAAATCTAAGAGTGATAATTCTTTGATTTCTCCCAGTGTCCATGGGATTTTTCCAGTGAATCTATTGTTCCCTAGTCTTAGCCTCTCAAGAGAGGGAGATTTACCAAGTAGGAGTGGAATTTCATTGTCAAAGGCATTGTTTGTGACATCGAAAGAAATAAAAGAATGCGAGCTACACAATGCAGAAATGCTACCATTGAATTTGTTATTGGAAAGATTTACTCTAGTCAGATTTGCAAGATAAGTTAGTCCAATGGGAAGATTACCTTCAAGAGAGTTATTGTAAAGCATGAACTGTTCCAATGCTTGAAGATATCCAAATGTCACAGGAATGCCACCAGAGAGACGATTGTCTGCCAGATCAAGAACAGTTAGCTGATGACAGTTACCCAAAGTGGGGGGAATTTCGCCCGAAAGATCATTCTGTCTGAGGTCAAGAAAATGCAGCTGCCTTAGCAATCCAAATGTAACTGGAATTTGCCCTGATAAATGATTCCCAAAGAAATCAACCCATAGCAAGCTAGAACAATTACCAATCTCCACTGGAATCTCCCCAGATAACTGATTATCATATAAATACAAAATTTCAAGATTCCCAAGCATTCCAATCTCTTTGGGCAGATGACCCTTCAAATTGTTCTGATACAATGCCAGTGTTTGGAGATTGGTAAGGTTTGCTATAAATGGAGAAATGCCACCAACCAGAGTATTGTTATTGAGGGCAAGATCAGTCAATTCAATTAGCTCATAAAGCTCCAAAGGTATAGAACCATTGAGTGTATTGTTTGACAAATCCAGCTGTTTTAGACTCTGGCAATCTTTTATCCCAACAGGGATTTCGCCAAAAAGTCGATTTTCGCCAAGCATCAATTGTTCTAAACTGGTTGTGTTAGAACAAATACTTCTTGGAATTGAACCAGAAAGATTGTTACTTGTCAAAACCAAGAAATTCAGCTGACCCATGTTGCCAAAATCACTTGGAATTTCACCAGTGAGCATGTTTCCTGATAAATCAAGATTTTGAAGATTTCCCAACTTTGCCAAGGACTTTGGGATTGATCCTTCAAGCTGATTCCCAAGAAGATTCAAATAACCAAGCTGATCTAACTCACCAAGCTCACTTGGAATCACCCCTGACAGAGTATTATTAGCAAGATTCAATGTTCGAAGATTCTTGAGACTACCCAATTCAGCTGGAATTGATCCGTTGAGATTATTAACAGCAGCAGTAAAAATTACCAGACTAGAACAATTCCCAAGGTGTGGTAGAATTGGACCTTGCAACTCATTTTCTTGTAGAATCAAATTCTGAAGTGCCCCAAGTTTTCCGATTTCTTGGGGAATTGGGCCAGTGAGGCTACATGAAGCTAAAGCAAGAACAACCAAGTTCTTGAGATCACCGAATGTGGCCGGAATCCGGCCCGTCAGCGGGTTATCGCCTATTCGGAGGACTCGGAGTTTTGTAAGCGACCCGAGTTGAGCTGGGATTGACCCAGTGAGTTGGTTGGAGAAGAGAAGCAAAGATTCCAAAGAAGAAAGGTTGGAGAGATTTGGTGGGATGGGGCCCGAGAGCTGATTGGAAGAAAGATCAAGGTGGAGCAGGTCATTCAAAAGGCCAAGCGAGGGAGAAAGTGACCCACTGAGTGACGAGTCAGAAAGGTTGAGACTCAGCACATGGAGTGATCCATCAGAAGGGTCTCTCCCACATGAAACACCCCTCCATGTACAGAAATTTGGGTTGCTTTTGGACCAATCTTGGAGTACATTTTGTGGGTCGTCCGCAAATGATTGTCTCACTTCCAAGAGAACATCAAGAGTAGTATTTGATGAGTTCTTGCTAGAAACATACCCGCATAACAACACACTAAACAAGAGGAAAACAATAAGAAATTGACCAACTTGTTTCATTTTGTGGGAAAATCAACCAAGTGAAAAATTCAAATAGTTAGTTCTTGAATCATAAGTTTGAGAAATGAAAAAAGGGACACAAAGCAAGAAGAGCAAAAGGGTAGACTCATTAGAGTGGTGTTCTTGAAATTGCATGGAGGATTACGATTATGAATGAATAGTTGGTCTGTTGTATGTGGGCATTAAATATGGGACAAGGGGATGATCTTGGATAGCGAGACAAGCGCGGTTTGGAGGTAGTGCATGGTAATTATGGAGGTGAGAAGATTTTTGGGTATTTGAAGAAAATTAATGGTTTCTTAAAAAGGGTGACAATTTAGTAAGAAAGATAGAGAGAGAGAGTGAGAGAGATGGGGGAAGTGTAGACCCTTGTCAGTAAAATCTCGATGTACTGGTACCATCAATGACTACCTAACTACTGTTCCATTAAAGAGAAGCAGCGTCGAACAGATACAGAGTACTACTATATGGTCAGAAGAAGTGTTATACAGTACGTAGAAAAAGTGTACATAATTTAAATCATTAATCATAATAATTAAATGTTAAAAAAAAACGTTAGACGTAATCCAGCACGATAAGAGACCGTTTAACGTTTAAATAAAAATTTAATTAAAATTAATTGAAGATAAACAAAATAAGATGTTAAAGTGTTAGAAAGTTGACTAGCGCCTGAACGGAATAATTACTCGGTTTAAACAAAAAAATTTACATCACTAATCATATAATTTTTGTGTATTTAATTAAGTAAATCTGTTCGACTGATGAAGTGAAAAATGAGAAGTAACTTGTGATGTAGAAAGGCACACACTTTTCACTTGTCTTAGAAAATTAGTTTAATATCTGAACCAAGTAGAAGTTTTTCGAATTTTTGGTTATATAATTCTTTTTTTACTGTATTAAAAAATACTTTTTACTTTTCATCACATTTACACCTCGTGGTCTGTTGAACTTACCGTCTATGTGCAGAGACATAGAGATGGACAGGTGGTTAGTGTCTGATTAAAAACAATGGTCAACAAGGGGTAAGAAAAAAAGCAAACTAATGACTGCAATGAAAGAGGTTCAGCAAGCAAGAAGTTCGACAGATTTTTATGAACACAGATTTGTGTTTTATCTTCATATTTTTTATTTTTTTGGTTCCATCTTATTTTTTATTTTAATTATAGGTAATAAATGCAATTATGTTTTATCTTGATCGGGTTTTTTCTTTCTTTTTTAATACTAACCCATCAAATTAATTTTATTATTAACTGTTGGACCCTCTGAGCTAATTTGACTCTAAAATATCTGAATTTGTATAAACAAATTCTGGAATATTTAACTATAAAGCATTTGAAGACAGCAGATCTTTTTGGTGAGGTCAGGAATTTTAATTTAAAAAAAAATGTTTTGCTTTTTTTGTTCAAGGGTGGGGAAGGTGGGTTGAGGCCTGAGGGGGGGGTGGGGGGGGAGTGGGGTTATATTAGCTTGTTTTGTTTTGGTGTATTAGCTGATAAAATAGTTAAATACTTTAGGAAAGTGATTGGTTGAAATTCCAAATTCTGCCATTGAAGCAAGTTTACAAAGTCAACTATGTCCCCATTCCCCACGTATGCAAGACTATGACAACAAACAAACTTCTCTCTACTCCCCTTGATTATCAATGTTGTAAAAAAATATTAGGAGGAGTTGGACGGTAAGAAATTGTGTAAAATTTAAATTAGATTTTAATTAAAAGTAATTAAAGATATGTTAAACAAAATATTAGACAATAAAAAGCTACTTAACGCTTAGATAAATAAATTAGATATAAATTAATTGGTATAGATTGAGACTTTTACCACAATGACCATTAAACCAACAAATGTTATTAGCAATAAACGCTACCCCTCTTCACTCTTACAAAACCTTAGCACTCCTTTATAAAATTTATAAATCTGAGGGGAGTTTTCTCTGTTAATCAATGGAGAAAACTTTTCTCTAGATCTTTTTTTATTTATTTTATCCAATTGCTTCGAATAAAATTATTTTTTAGGATTTTATTTTTTTCTATTTGGAATATTTTTCTCAAAGTTTATTTATCTATTCTTGCAAGACTTTTTCTCAAATTTGAATTCATCCATATCACGAGATCATGTTAACGTGTGAGGATTGATAAATGTTCAAAATATGAAACTTGGCTAATTTGTTGGGATTTCTCGAATCAAACATTTAAAGGAGCAGATGTACTTGTAGTCTTCCGTTAATTCTTCTCAATAGTTAATCAAAACATATTTATCCTATAGATGGTTATACAGTAGAATATATATTTTAATAGTTTTTAAATTTGATAATATATAATAGTTTCGTATTTTTCTATTCTTATTTTTTTTTGTGTTTATTATAATCGAATTTATTATGGTCTAGGAAGTTTCATTTTTTTATTTTACTTGTAATTCGATTTATTTAGTAAATGAAATTTAATAAAAAAAACAAATGTTATTAGCAAGTCCTACGGTTCTTATTGTTATGATTATTGTACTTTTGGATTATTGATATCTTTAAGTTTTGCTACCAAATCTTGATGTCGTTATGCACCCATTTCTGCTTTTAAGTGGTTGTTTGCACAATTATACTAATCCCAAACGGGTTTGCTTACTTTTTGGCTTTGACACTCCAATTTATAATGAAGAGTGCAATTAACCACCACTTGGTACCTTTTTTGTTGAATCCGTTTTTATGCACTAGAGCTTATTGTAATTAGATTTTATAATTAAACTGTATCTGTTTCGTTACGTTTATTAGATTTTTTTTATAATTTTAAATTCTCTTGTATATTTCCTAATTATATTTTGTAATTTTAAGTATCGTATAAAAGTTGTAACTTTTTTTTAAAAATGGAAAGGAGTTTGTAATCTGTTTCTTTGGTTGTTTACTCTTTGATAAGAATTTTCCTACCAAATCTAGTAAATTAATGTTCAGCATGCAATTGATACAAGTTTTCAGCTAATTCTTTTAAACCGTCATTTACAACCAAAGCAAATAGCGAATGTTTTTTTAATTGTTCTTCTAGATTGTTTGCAGTCTCAAAGTTCATTCATCTCTTTCATGTAATAATTTATAATATTTGTGCATTACTTTTTACTTCTATCCCCATCTTCCTTTGTGAATTGTATTTGGAAGAGTATTGCTCATTTTGATTAAACTTGTGGAACTGTTCAATCTTTTCAAAGGAAGATAGACAAAATATCACGTTTACGAGTGTGCGCGCACACACATAATAGACTTTTAATATTAATTTTTGTTATATTTACACGTGAATTATGTATTTTCATACACACGCGACACAATATTTTATGCGATTTTGTATTAGAGTAGTTTTAGGGCTTTATTTATTTTTCGATTCGTTATGTATAGATTTTCGCATATATTTGTGCATAGAGCATTATAATTCTAAACTTTAGTTGAGCTTATAAATTTGTAGCACTAGCGGTTGAGGTTGAGGGTGCTAATTTGCTAAAGGATGTTTGGGTGATAAAGTTTTGATGCTTCGGTTGGATTTATTTGGTGAACCAACCCCTCAATTTTGTTTCCAACTCTTCAAAATAATGAAAACTTTATTCATCCAATTATTAGTGCTAAGTTGTATTAACTTTTATAATTTCTCCTTAAACACAAAACTTTGCTGCTTATTTTGATTGACCCTTATTCTCATGTTTGACCATAAAGGTGTTGGTTCTAATCCCTTATCTCTTCTTATATGTACGAAAAAATCAAAACACCCACGGATAAAAACGTAGGGAGTAGTATAATAAATATAATATCCTCCTAATGCTTATAGGTTTCAAATCAGCAATAGCTTCATAGCTAATACAATACACACACTAATATTAATATTCTAACATCTGGTTTTCAAAATACTTTCACTCTTAAATCAAATTCCGTTATTCTATATAATATAATTACTTAATTTCTAAATTCTTTAAAATCACAAGTGTTATCCTTATATTGTCATATATTAATGAGGTTAATGAATCAAACCAAACATTTAAATACAAATGTTGACTTGTACATCATCTACATTATTACTCTGGTTAATTTCAAAATAAAAAATACAGACTTCTTTTAGTGTAGTATATTTATAAATTATATGATTTCATATGTTATGAATTTATAAAAATATCAAAGCATAAATATTTAAGAGTTTCTTTGTTATACTTCATAATATTTTACTTAAAAATTTTTAAAAATAAAAAATTTCACTTCAAGTTTTAATTATAAGATTTCATAAACTTATTTTTCATATATCTAATTTTGAACCAACATAATGTATCGCAACTCTTGAAAAATCGAAACAATAGAATAAATATTAAAATTATAAGCCTACATTTCACCTCCCTTCTCCGTTCTCTCCCTACTTTCTCTCTCTACCTTTTCAGATTTTATTTTTTTGGTTGAGCTGCTCATGCATTCGACAATATTTCAAAAGCAAAAAAAACTCATATTTTGATCCTCTCTAAGAATCTTGTGACATCTATATGAATATTATCAATTCATTTTGTAGTTTGACAATAGGTCACGGACTCTATATATAATATGGTCCTGTTATTCACAAGGCTGACACATAATAGCTTGGACTTTGCTATGGCAATCTGTTTCTGACGGACGAGGCTGTCATTTATATATATTTTGCTGAAAATTCTTATTCTCTTTATTATAAAATTATAAAATTATAAAATAGTCTATGTACAACATTTCCTTAGCTAATGGAAACAAATTTACCAAATTTATAATAAGCTATTAAAGTTGATTCCGATAAGGAACATAATTTTTTTTAAATATAATTTGCAATAATGTACACTAATAAAGAATTCAAATACTTGGCATTTATTCTAGATGTTTCGTTTAGTGACAATGTTGTGCATGATTTGATGCCTTGTCCAAATGAATGTGACAAATTTTTCGAATTTTAAACAATTCTTAGGCTATGATAAATTCTTTGGTACAAATTTTAAATGACCAATCAGATGACTACAAACACTAAAACTATGAGATAAATAAGTTCGTTTAGTAAGTACGAGTACCTATAGTAGCATTTATACAAAATTTAGGGATGACAATTTCAATTGTAAATGAATTTGAACTCACTAAATTATTTCGAATCGATCAACTTTTAATTAAATTAATTATTTAATTGGTGTAATTTTAATTCAAAAATTCTTAAACTACTAGTGGTTTGGTAATTCGATGCGTTTTTGATTTTTATTGTCAAATTTTTGGTGTACCGAACCGCACCGAACCGATATTTAATTTATATAAATTTATATAATAACTTTTATTAAATAATAGTATATATTATACTTTCATTTACTTTATATTAATTTTAGTATCAATAAATTTTGTTTATTATAACATATTTATATATCATTTTATAGAAAGTATACCTTAAATACATATTATACCCCGTTTTATATTTCTTAATGAGATTCAATGTGGTGCGGTTGGAACTGGCGCGATGTGGTGTGATTTAAGAATATCTCAAATCGATATTTGTATCGGTTCGATACAATTTTAGTGAAAAATATTTTGTAACCGATTTAGATTATATCATATCCAACACCAAATTTTACTATTCCCATCCCTACATAAACTAATCAAAAATAGATGAAAAGATAAAATGAGAGTTTAACCAGATTAAGCCAAAACTCTTACAACTGTACTAATTTTCGACATGAAATGCTACTATATATGCGCATTTCTTAAATAAAAAATCTCAAAACTAAACCCTTAAAAGTCTTGTAAGTAGACAAACATATAAAAACAAATATCCAATGATGAATGATAATTATGTGTGTGTAGTCCCTGTCTGGGCTATTTGTAGATAGTTACAATTTCAAAATCTTGATATGGTTGAACATTTCCTCCGGTCACCATTTATAAGAAAACAGACCCATTTTTCAAACTATTCAGACACTGAAACTCTGCATATTAATTAAACAGTACTTCAGCAGTGAGACACACAGTTGGAGACTTGATTTCATGGTTTCACATATGGTCCAATATTTGTATAATTCTTATCTTTTGATGTTACAGCACAAATATCTTATGTATAAAATATAAAACCTACACATGAAAATATAAAAAATAAATTACAAAAATAATGTTTTCATCTGCTAACGAATACGGTTCAAGTACCACACTAAACCCTCAAAGAGCACATTAAATCTTTTAATGAAAGATTATTTAAAATCATATAGTGATGCAGTAACATTCATACTGTTTGAGATTTTCGAGTGCAATAACTTTTCAAGCTCAATTCTTACTTCCCATCCCTTAAACCCCAAAACAAAAAGAAAAAAAGCTAAAGAAAAAAATGATTATTAAAAAATTAATAACTTTTTGGTGATGTTTAGAAATTGTAATTTGAGGGCCATATATATTTTGCAAATTATAAATCTGTAAAGTGAATATCAAAAGACTTAGGATTATTCAAACAGAACTTTACATGCAGTTCAAAGATCAAGTAATCAAATGCCCAAAACCAGTATTGAGAATCAGAGTTGGTGGATTTGCACATACATACAACATAGTACAAGATGTACTTGATAGATCATATGGTGTAATGTGACACTTCACAAACCTAATATTGTTAGCTCATGTGTCCCTTTGCCTATCAACAATCCCAAAGAGTAGAGTTGTTGAGACTAGTTACCAAAATCATAGTGCAAATGAAATACCCATGTCAAGCATAACTTTTTCTACTTAAGTCAAACCTTTTTTTTTATCTTTTACTATTCATACAAATAACATTGTGATTTATCCATTAAGTGACTTTAACACTAACTTTTTCTACTAAGTCAAACCTTTTTTTTTTTTTTTATCTTTTACCATTTATACAAATAACATTGCGATTTATCCATTAAGTGACTTTAACACCTGTGAATTCAATAGTAGATGCATGTTGGTATTTCAGTTTTCTTTCAATTTTAGGATCCAATTACAGAAGCGATCTCATAGACTTTCACTAAATAATTAATAAATTTTTCAAAAAAGAAAAATATAGAAAGAAATGGATTCAAACGTAATATTGCACTTATTACAATTTTTTATACTTAAATTATTAAAAATTTAGAAATATTGTTTCTGTTGAAGAAAATAGGCCGAATGTCTGTGTGAGACTCAAAATAATAATCAACTCGGCTCTCAACATGGGCCAAATTTTTTCACAAAAGCCCAAAATTTAAGCTTCAATTGGAAGTTTGTGGTGGCAAATCTTAGCCTTTTCATTGTCCTCTTCTATTTCAAAGTTTGATGTACATTTTTATTTTATTTTTTTGTTTTAAAAATTACTATTATTCTTCATTGTTGATAATCCAATTTTTCTTTCCCGTTGTAATTATAATATAATTCTGAAAAGTCGGTAAAATTTGAACGTCCCCTTTTTCGGACAACCAAACAAAATCAAATGAAAAGACTTGTGGACAACTATGCGTCACAAAAGGGAGGATTAGGGACGTAAAGTGTTCGTAAAAGTTACGAGCAAGATACAAAATTGTAGATCGGTCAAATGTGAAATAACTGTAAGTGCAAATTATGCTGAAACAAAACAAATTTGTCAAAATAGTTATACCCAACAACATATGTAATGAAATGTATTAAAAACATTCGTCGCAATAATTTATGTTCTTACAACTTTTTAAAGTAAAAAGAAATTTAAAAATTAAAAATTAACACACTATATTATGTCATTTAAAAGGTTATGTATTTAGAGTGAGATGGGTAGGGCTTTTTTTTTTTTTTTTTTTTTTTTTTGTTGTCGTCGTCGTCAAAGGAAAAATCTTTTTCTTACTAGTACATTTTTTTTCGAAAGATCTAAATCAAAAAATGAGAGTTCATATAACTGATAAATTCCTTATACAGATGACTATGGTTATCCGACGGCTAAGAACTTTCTGCTTCAGCTTATGGGCTACATAGACTGGATTTTAATTTTTGGGCTATAGGTTTAGTAGCTCATGGATTGGTGTAGGTCCAATATAAAGACACAATATAAGTTCTCCAGTTCAGTCCTAATAATGAATAATAATTAATATTATTCCTCATAATTTTTTATGGATTTATCTTAAATTTCCACCACAAATAGTTATGTATCTTGATATAAAATTTTCATTCTCCTCTTTCATCACCGAAGTTAGATTTATTCAATACGTTCGAAGCACTAAATCCAGGTTGGGTTGGTGGTTAAATGAGTTTCCTTCCTTTTTAATTATGAAATTTTAATCTTAAAAAAACTATGAAATTTAAATGTTGAAACATAAATAATTTTTTTGAATACACTAGACAGATATTGAATAAACATCCTTAAAATTACACAGCATAAAAAGGTAAAAAGTATAACAGTCTCATTTGTTTTAGATTAAATTATATAGATCGATCTAGTAATATAATTTATGATACTAAAATTTAAATTAAAATAAACGAAGTCAATATTTATCGTACACCATTCCATGGGAGGCCCAAATATTCAATTTTTGCTTAACTTGATCAAGTATCTAAATATCACTTTCTCATTTTTGTATGATATGTTTGTACATTTGCCATGACCCAAAGATTTGAATGACCCCATATTCACACACACACCCCTCCTTACATGTATCTTCCATCTTTTGTCAGCTTAACATGCGTCTCTTTAATATCTTTTGTACATTTTGCATGCCACCAATTTTTTATTGGCTTCATTTGTATGTCTCCTCCTCCAAAGATCTCAAGGCCTCTTCACACACACACACATCCGAAATGTTAATTCACACATATTTCTTTTTAAGTCTTCTTTACACCGAAATGCTAATTCACACATATTCTTTTTAAGTACTCTTTACACATACACTCACACATTATTAAAATAATAATTCACCACTAAATATTTGTTTAATTAATATGTTTGTTCCTTGTAAAAGCGAATATCTCTATAAAATTAATGTGGTGTTCTTTTAAATCTAGTTTATAAATATACATTTTCCCAAAAAATAATAAAGAAATCAACAAATTGGAACCATTTTGGTGAAAACTAACACTAAAAACAAATTCAAATAACTAGCAACCATGTTTGTCCACCTTAATGTCTTCCGACTCTTTTTTTAGGTAAGAAGTGTTCTGAACTTTCCTCTTTGGCTTTACCTTTCAAATGGAAAATTCAGCAGTTTAAAACCCCCTTCTGTTTATTTTGTCCGTTTTTATCCATCGAGTTATCTTTACTTTTCAAGATAAGTAATCGATGACCGTTGAGATCATATATCATTAAATACATAAAATTTTTGAATATTTTGATCTTTCATAATTTTTTTGAATGTTAAATATCAATTAATTAGAAACTTCCATCATTTAACCACTAACGCTCGCGTGGACTCGCCCAAAAGTTGACCGAAAATAGCAAAAATCCAAGGAATCAAGTCAAGCAATGACGCAAACAAGTTTGCAAAATTTCTCTATCTCCCATACAAATATGTATTTCAAAAATTATATATGCACAAAATATAGGGGGGGGAAATATCTACTTCTTATTTTGGTCATATTATATTGTGAAATTTTAAAAGTCAAATTGTGGTTTGACATTTTTGAAATTTTAAAATAGGAGATGTTTTATATTATTAAATTTTCTGTCTGTGCATTATTATAAGATTTTATAAATATATCAAAATAAATTTCAAACATAACTGTTTCTGCTCACGTATTGAGAATAAACAGAGGGAGACCATATTTTGTACACGTTCATTGTATATTTACATCTTTTATTGTTTTTCTTACCATATGGTCATATACTCGTAGCCACCACCAGGAGAACTACAAGACCTTTCAAAAACCACCCCTCCTTCACCCCCTAGACTCTCTCTCTCTCTCTAGTGGATGAATCTTGAAATTCATGTTATATGGCTAAGGAGGATAGCATTATCACAATCTTGTGACAAGAAAATCATGACCATCTCATTCATTTCTCCATATTTTACAACAACAATCCTCTTCTTCTTGTTTCTCCATGTCATGGCCAACCAAGAATTACAAACCTTGCCACCACTTGATTCAAGATCATCACATCAATCTACTACTAGCACAAACACACCAAAATCAAATCCACTACAAAATGGCGGCGGCGGCGGCGGCGGTGGCAGCAATGTTCCGGCTATGGGTGGGATGAGGCCTTATAATAGATCGGAAAACGGATCATTGTGGCAAGGACAAGCTATTAATGCAAGTGCTCATGAAGTTCCTAGTGGTCCAAATCCTATTTCAAATAGGTAAATTTCAAACAATGTTCAAAGAAAATCCAGTTAAGTACTAGTATTTTCTACATGTCAGAATATAAAATCACTTGCCTTTGTATACCTCAAATGCTATTGATTTTATAATCTGTAATATTGGAAGGAATTTATATATCAATTTGTGGCTTGTTTTTCTCATGACTAGTTAGTTAATTAATTAATTAATTACAGCTAGTCATATATAGGATTATTATAAAATTTTCGTCATAGTAGATGTTCTGTTTATCGTCTATCCAGGTGTTATCTTTTATAACACTACTATATAGTAATTGGGGGTTTTAATTACCTTGGCAATCATTTAACCATGGAGTTGTAAATGTGAGATTAATCATGTAGTGAATGATTTACTTTAAATGATCATGGTTGGATACGTGGTGGATCCCATCATTTGTGTTGTCACATTTTTGTTTTGTTAGTTTGATGTTTCATATCATCAATTATATATGTCATGTACACACCTAAAAAAGGAGAGAGAGATTGAAGGGATGTGACAAATATATTTCACCTCTTTTCTACAAAAAAATAAAAATGCTATGCAGTCAATATAATTCATATATATAACCAGAAAATTAGAAACCATAAAAAAGAAATGGTTTGGAATATGCAAAACTGCACACTGATAAGGTGACTAGGAGTTTAGAACTATTAAGAATTAATGGAGTTAAATACAAAATAAATAATTAATTAATTAAATACTGACGAGCATTTTCGATAGATAGAGTGAATAAATGTAGTAAGTTTTTTTTTTTTTGTTTTTTTTCTCTGTATGTTCAAATCAAATTCTACGGTTGGGGAGCCCATGACAAATAAAGTAGGTCTGAAGGACATCATGGTTATATTTGTTTTTATGTGGGGTTTAAAAGCTTTTTTCATATTAAAACTTCGGAAGAGACTGCATGCAATTATGAAAGTTAAAGGTTTATATAGGCCAAAAAGAAATAATAATAACAATAACCATTGTTTTGCGTGAAAAGCTTGTATATATTTACATGTAGAAACATCAAACTGGTGAATATATATATATATATATATATATATATATATATATATATATATATATATTTTTGTGACACGCAACTTCATATTTTAAGTTCTTTGCACATTTGTTTTGGTGACGTTTTTTACTTTTCATCAGTAGCTTTCTTATTTTGTGTCAAACCAGATATTCATTTAAGAAAACGACCCATCAAGGTTTATATTTTATATATATCCGTGTGGGGCAAAAAAGGTAAAAGGGAAGAACTCTTCTGTATCTATGTATCCCCACAAATTTAGCTCCTCGAAGTCATAATTTAACCAATAAATTGAGAATACATTTTTTTACTTTCGAATTAATTCACAAAAATTTGATACTCATTTATCATTAGGTCAATATCATGACTAGTAAATGAGTCAATGTTACAAAAGTCCCTTAAAGTGAAAATTCCAACTGAAATCAAAAGTAAAAAGTGGTGCTTTAATCTGGTCTCTAAAAGTACAATTTACCAACAGTTGCATATGGACACACTTAAGTATCTCCCAAACTTTAACTCCCCCCAACTCCACACACAAAAAAAAAAAAAAAAAAAAACTCCCATCAGTGAATAATCAAAACATCAATTAACCATCACTAGTAAGCTCAAAATACTGAAATATTAACAAACCCCATTCATGAAAAACTAAAAATCACCAGAATTTCTTGCAAAAAAGAAATCTATAAAAAAAAATACAATTTTCTCTAAAAATTCTAAAAGATTAATCTACAACCTCAAAGGTTATCTGTAGCTTTCTTCTAGTGTAAAGGCCTTTTGCCTTACAATTCATATGTATACAGAATACGTCCTTGCAAAATGTTGTCAACATTAGCATGTAGTCTTCCTAATTTCAGAGTATATGCTCGGAAACTATTACAAGATCACTAGTATCTAATCTCCATTATTGTTTCACTATAAAGAAGACTAATCCGTATCTCAAGTATCTATGTGATGTTTTTCAACAACTTGAGCACAAAGATCCACGAAGCGTGGAGTGACATTAGATGAGCATGAACAAGAAAAGACTAAATTTCCGCTTTGGACGTGAGTAAAAGCTATGACCATCGCATATGGAAGATTCCGCCTTGGGATCCAATCCATGCTCCCTCAAAGTGTGTAGGCTCATAATCGACAGTGTAGTCCTTTGCACCAATATCTGAGCCATGTCCAGGAAAATGTTAAATGATAATTCTCAAATGAAATATTGTGTCTGAGTGTTGGGTACGAGGGTTGGGGGTATAATGATGAGGACTAGTCGATCCCCATCAACAAATCCTCAAAATGGAAAAATAGAATAAATTAAGGAAATGATTAATTGAGATTTCAGGCTGACCAGTAAGTAAACAATACCTTCGTTTCTCTGCCAGCAAACAACTGTAGGGATAGAATTCATGATCTTTTCCTCAAAAAGTAGTTCACCGGACTTGAGGCTCCAAAGCCGCAGCTTGCAATCCTCCCCACCTATGTCAAAAATAAAAAAATCAAGAAGCTTACATTTCTCACAACAGTAAAAACTAAAATACATGCATTTTAAACTCTAACCTGACACGATGAATTTCTCTGATGGGTCGACTCCAAGCTGAATGCGAGAATGAGAATTCACATTTCCTTCATATGATTGGACTGCCCCTCTTTGGTTCATACGGTGATCATAAAGCTTGATCTGGAATGCGAAAAGAGAAAAGGGGGCTTCAACGTGGAATAATCACTATTAATAAGCTTACGGAACGATGTGAACAACCACCTACAGACTGCTGAAGTTTCGTAAGCAGTAACTAAAAGCTGAAGTCAATCAGAATATCAGCTTGAGATCAAGTAGAATTAGATATGGAAATGTCCTGATAAAAAACCTCGGTGTACTTCTTTTGCCCCCTCAAATAACCAGTGTAGGTAAGAATGTATAACATGACAGCTTCTCTTCAACTCTCTACTATTGATTACAAGGCTAGATCGAAAATTCTTAGTTTCTTGTGGAATTGTGTTGGTACTACAAGACTAAATTCCTACATGTATATGAAGTTGAAGTAGTACAGTTCACAAGGAAGCAATTTATTTACTGATTGAAAATGTAAAAGAACTAACCGATCCATCCATGGAGCTCCCCAAGAAATACTGATTGTACAGCTTAAGCGATGCCAAACTACAACAAGAACCAAAGCACAGTTATGGAGTGTGTGGGTGTGTGCGCGTGCGCGCGCATGCCCATATCTAAGAAACTTGAACAGCATAAGAAACAATATACCAACCAGGAAACGGATGAAGGCATTGAAATTGTACCAGAGTGACATATGTTCCCTTTAAGCTGCAAAACATCAAATTTACTGACTTAGGCATAGGGTAGTGTCTCAATTGACCAAAACAGGTTCAATTTTGAAGAAACTTTTGAAATTTTGGCTTGGATCTTCTCTGTAGATGCATCAACCATTAAATATTTAAATACAATAAGAAGAACACTGTGGGTATAATAAATGTACTATTTCTATTCAAGATAACAAGTTGAGTAAGTATATGACACTGTGCAACTCAAAGACTTGTATATATCTCGGTTCTTCATAAACACAGATACTTGTTTCCAAATCCAAGTTTTATTCGTAGCTTGAAACTAATTATACAACTTCTTAGAGAGAGAAAGAGAAAAAGTCTTGTGTGTTTGTTTGGGGTGGTGGATGGGGGCAGAAGACAGCTACAAACAGTTACAACAGTATACTCTAGAATCTAGGAAGATTAAAGAATAAACCTCAAACCACTGTCTTGTTTTTTGAGTATTTCTTCTTGAAGACTCGCCTTTATGAGAGGGGTAAAGTATTCGCTGCCTAGTAAACCTAGCAGATCCTTCAGGCCTCTGCCGAACATCAACAGTTACAATTGCTCCATTTCGTAGTCCACATAACGCAATATTTCCCTTCAAACATATAAGAGTTCAATAGGCTGCAATATTATGGGCAAAGTTGACACAGCATAATAGCATATAGTGCAAACTAGCCATTCTACTCTTTATGATTTGTAGAAATAGAGAAATAAGTCAGAAAGACAAGTAACTAGATTAAAAATAAAATTTACAAAACAGTATATGCAATGGCCAACCAAATGCAATAAATGCATAATGAGAACATACATATCCTTCATAAAATACGATTTGAACTATATCATTCGAACAAGAGAGAGAAAGTGTGTGTGTGTGCGTGAGAGAGAGAGAGAGAGAATAATAATAATTAGAAAGAACTCAAACAGAGCTGTAAGGAACCTTAAATGATGTTGATCGTTACCGAATGATCCATTTGTACTGAGAAAACATCGCTCTTGCAACGACAAATCCATGATAGTGTGCCGGTTTCAATATTTACAACAGCAGCTCCAAGATTGGTGCCTATACCAGCATAATAATATGAATTAATTATAGAATTTAGCAAAAATAATTATAGTAATACAATTCGTTAGCGGTTACTTTCATGCATGGTCTTAAAATAGTGACCTAAACCTGTTTGTATGGGGCAGGAAAGAAGTTATCCATCCCAGAAGCATCTGTTACCTGAAAGGTTGAACCTGAAGTTGCACTGGGTGCACTTGAATGTGCATTAAGCCATTAACCTAAATTCTTATCTTAGATATCGATACTTCAATATCTCAGTGTCAGAAAAATTGAGAATTCACTTGATGATGAAGATGATATCATACATTGTATTAGAAAAGGAAAATTTAAAAATATTTTTTCTGAAAAAAAGGATGGAATGAACTTGCCAATAACAGCTCGGGCCCCATCAACATTGCAATCTGCAGTCCAAACAGTGCAATTGAATGATGTGATTCGATTCATCCTTCTCCATATTATGGGAACCCCTGAATTGTGCTCTAACACATCACCGAGGTTCAGTGTAAAGACAGATCCACCAGAAGTTTCTGATCCCAGAGTAGTTATCCTGTTTCTTTTGTTAAGTCTTACAAATTTATTATCATACCACTATAAATATAATGAAAAATTGAAAGTGGAACCATATACAAAATATGGAGTACTATTATTGTTGAAGGACTAGAAATTGCTTAACAAAGCTAGTTCAGTGCTTAGGGACTTATAGTTCCACAATGCCCTCCCCATTTCAACTCTCAACACAGTAAAAGGACATGTTGACTTTTTTAAGAATAAAATTTGTTACATCACAATCTGGAATCATAATCCAAAAAAGTGGATCATTTACATCTCTAATCTGATCAAATCATGAGTGATGCATTAAAATTTCAAACCTAGATAAAGTATGGCTTAGGCCTTAGGGCTCATGGCTTATTAAATACCTACTTTGGGTGGATGTGCTTAGGGCTCCAGGATTCTATTCCCACGTACACAAATGGTAGACAAGGAAGCAAAGTTTCTGAATAATAATATTTATTCATATGCAAGTAAATTTTCCCAACATTTCTGTATCAAAGAAACAGGCTCTTGCAAACATTTGAAGGATACAAAACATGTTCTGTTGACGAGGCACTGTCAGCTGCATGTAAATAATTCTTTCTGAATTTCTGTATAGAGGATATAGTTGAACGCATATTTATTGAAGCTCCATCAGGTTTCCACAGATGTAAAGGGGATTTTGCTAATCCTTCTTTCTTTTTAGTATCAAGAGGCCATACATGATGTGGTATGCTTCTTACCCCATAGTGAATTTGTTGCATATCTTCTCCAACTATGGAAGAACTGCCAGAGCACAAAACTTTACTAAAGAAAGAACATGTGGAAAATATCAAGTGAAAATGATGTACAAGTATTTAAAGTGATACACCAATAAGAGGATGCAATGGACATTACACAATCATTATATATAAATTCACAACTAAATTCTAACAAATAATAAATAAATTATGCATAAAAATAAAAGATCATGGGATGGAAAAAAAGGCTCCAATTGCTACATGAATACATAAATGATCTATAAGTAGTTATATGGACACGTTAAATCCATCAGATACTAAACGACATTGCCAACTAAACACTTGCACTGTACTTTAGTTTTGTTGTATTTTCAGCAACGAAGCAGGCACTGGACACAGAGTTATACAAGATGGACTATATTCTCTTGTCCAAAACCGAATTTAAACAAGTTTGATGATTTACTTTTCAATCAAGCACAAGATATATAAACTAACACACATTGATCATGAAGTGTGCAGATAATGGAGAAGCATTATAAAGGTCACATATTTTCCAATAAGACTTAGGCATACCAGAGAGAACCATTCAAACCACCTGCTAGTAGAATTTCTCTTCGAACTGCCCCATCTGACATGTTAATATCGACAAGTAATTGCTCCAAGGCACAATCAGCAATCCTATCAGTCCCGTGGTAACCCCATATCTGATTTATAAGATGCAAATTTCATGTTAACTAGCGTGTTCTAAAACCTGTTATTGTGCATCACATAAAAGTCATCTAGTAAGAGGGACAAATAATCCTTCTAAGATAGCAGTGTGCAGTAAAAATAACAATATTCGTATTAAATATCTCCTTTGCATTTGTACAGTCTTATACAAGAACTAAAGGACTGCTTATACTTATTCTCTCAACATGGTTCTTACTAATTTTTATGGGTGAAATAAATATTGTTAAGAAAGATGACTCAGGGGCATTACAGAAAGAACCAAATGGAATTCATGCCATTTATGCACTTTGAGTATTATATTGCCTCATCCCCTAGATGGATTATGAATACTCCCTCCGTTCCAAAATTATATATACATTCACTTTATTAGGTCAAATGATGGCATATTAAACTTCAGATTAGTGTGAATTTATATAAATTTAGGTGATACAATCATTCTACGTGTATAACTTAGAGGAAAAACTATTGACCACAATATATATGGCATTCAAAGATTTTATGAGTCATGCAAATTTGACGTTTAGTATGCTGCCATTAACCTACAAAAAGTCAAATGCATGTCTAATGTTGGCTCTAGAACACACAGTATTATATAACTGCATCCAAAGATTTTGGGATTTGTCCTGTGCAATTAAGGTGAGAAGAAGCTTAAAACACTCATATCAAAATTACAGTGACATCTGCAAAGTGGAAATAGTTATATCAAACAAACCAAAATGACTTCAAAACTAACACAAAAAAATCTTAAACCATGGTTAGATTAGCATACCGTAGGTTCCGATGCACGAGACTTTGTATATTCCTCCCTAAAGTTGTATTTCCCTTTGGTGGAAGTGATAATGTTACCATTCAACTCCCTAATCTGAAGCAACTTTGCAGTTGCACTTCCTAATCGTTTATGTGCTTTACTCCCCTGCGATGCAATGGAACATAAGACAAGCTTTTCAAGCAGTAGAACCACAACAGAAAGGACTGGACATACTTCAGCAACCATAACAAGTGATGCATGATGAAAGAGAGACCAGTAAAGATGCATTATTTACGTGTATGCATGTGTGTCCCTGCACTTTTTGTTTATCTGTCTGTATGGTTAGTCAAGATGGTTGCATGATGTACAACATGAAACTAATAACATTTCATATAATGTCTAACTTACTATTCAGATATTTGTATACAAAATAAATCAAAACCCAGAGCAACCCCAAAAGATCTGTATAATTCTAACAAGTGAGTTTAGATAAGTAAACCGGTTCTTCACACATTACAGCAGCTCAGTATTAGGCACCCAAATACTTTTTTCACATTGTAGACTCCTATACTATAGGATCACGTATTCATCCCCTTAGTAATGAGGCATTTCCTATATTGATCACCCACATTAATTTGCAGAAAGATGGTTGCTTAACAATAGCACACCACAAACACAACCACCCACCTCGACATCTGAGCATCACATGCCTTGCTAGACAGATATAAAATGGAAAAAAAAAAAAGAAAAAAAAAGAAGAAAACCAATTGAACAAAGCTATTCTTTTGAACACAATGAAGCAAAAACATCATCCCCTATTCAATAATCATGTCACTTGAAACAATATGGTAGCTGCCAAGGTCATTAATAGGTAGAAATTCCCAAATTACAGCAGAATTGTTGTAAGAAGCAACAATTACCTGTTCGGGTTCAATAATAGATTTCTGCGCAGAAGTTGAAGTAGTTCGAGAAGATCCCGGGATTGGACCTTTAATGGGGAAGTATCTGTTCTTCTCGGCATCATAATAAAAGCCCGGAAGATCTGTGAATCATCATATTGGTCGCAATTTATCAATCTATTACAACTATACAATAAATTATGGCAAAAAACAGGGATTTTTTTTAAAGAAAAGATATAACCTTGAGGCATATTTTGAAGGAGATAAACCGTAAATTAAACCCTGCTGAAGCGCTTTTAGTGTTTTCTGAATATTCTTTACTGCCGCGAAAATATATTTCGAAGGAGACGTTACACCCTAAATTAAACCCTAATTTCGAAGGAGGCGGTAACAATATTTGTATAGGTTCAATGTCACCCGACCCGCATGTGGAGAAGGTGATCACTCTATGTATTTAGGCCATGTTGGGTATCACTTTTAAGCAATTTTTAATCATTAAGCTACTTATTTAGCCAAACATTCTTTACTTTTTTTTCTATGTATAATTTAAAATATAAATTATTTACTTTTAAAAAGGTTATTTTTTAAATTAAAAACATATTTTAATGTAAAAATTACAAGTTGTTGCCGAACACATCTCTCCATGAGTTTATATATTTATTCTTTGTACATCTTCAATATACCTTTAAAAAAAAGAAAAAAAATTTCTTAACAAACTAATTATTCGTTTTAGTTATTCCAATCTATCCATTTATATAACAAAAAATTTCACATTTCACACTCGATAATAAAGAGAAAAATAATTAAATGTAGTTTTGCTATTTTATTTTTATTTCTCCATTACCTTTTATCATAAAATTTTTAAATATAATATCAATTAAACAATGATGATTATTTCGCCAACGAATCACTTTGTAGAAAGAGTCGAGTTGGCAAATCAATGATCCGAACTACCTAAAGGAAACGAGTCAGCCACCGAAAGCGGAAAGCTCCAAAGGCAAATAGGCCTAGTTCCCCTACAACCCTAAATGTGTTAGGCTACTAGAACCGAATTAAGAGGATAAAGAGGCAATCAGAAGTCCTCCCTGTTCAATCCTCTTAGCGAATATTAAGGTAATTATTTAAGAGTTAATATTTTATTAAAGAAGATACTCCAACTTCTACTAAATAAATCAAAATTAGAGTTAGAATATTTATATTTAGGACATGTTCGTTTCTTACTTTTATAATTGAAAGTTTACTTTATAAATATTGATTGTTTGTTTTTAATTTTTTTTTTGATAACTTATCTTTTAACTAAAATTAAGAAATAAAAAATTCTTACTTTTAGAAAATAAATATTTTAATTTCTAATTCCCAAGTTAAATTCTAACTAGAAATCATCCTAACAAAAATTATTAAACGAACAAGCCTTATTATTATTTATTAATTTTTTAAAAATATTATTAAGGATTACATCATTTAAGGGGGTTTAAACTTGCAACTTTAGCCGTGCAAATTGTTGGTCATACCATCCGGACAGTGCCTTGACGTAGGTGGTAACGAACAAGCCTTTAGCTTCTTCAGTTGCATATAAATAGTTGAATGAGACCCAGAAAAGGCCAAAAATAAAATTAGGGCTTTTCACTTGCATTTTTATTTATTTATGTGCAGCAAATCTATGGGAAAAGCAGAGGAAGAAGGCAAGAAGCAAAAGCATGAATCTTGTTTCTTATTAATCAAAATCAAACAATTCCTTCGGTTTTTTCACGGAGCTTGGTTTATTACTCTCTCACTCTCTCTATCTGACTATTTGCTTGCTCCTCATTAATGTCATAAATTTATCTACATTTGGAAAGAGAAAAGCTCTCCTTCTTTTTTTCTTTCTAAATTTGTAATTTTCTTTTGGCTTAATTTTGTACAGCTAAGTCCATATATAAGGAGCTAAATTAACATGTGGACATTTGTTTGATGAAATGGATATTTAAGATTATTTACTCGTGAATAAATACTGCAAATTGTGATTTGAATTGCATCAGTGTAAAAAGCTCATTTCTTGTTTCATTTTGTTCCAATTTTCAATATCAGGTAATTTCATTCATGTCAAGTAGGAAATGCATTCAATTAAAAAGCCATTATAGTACATTTATAAATTTGAAGAAGACCGTTAAGAATAGCATAGACTTTGAAGTTTGACCATTTGGTCCAAGTCTCCACAAATAAACTAGGGTTCTGCTTCCTTTCATACAATTTATTTACAGCACTGCTATCCAAGTTGCTTGATAAATTAAAAAGAGGATATAGATAGTACTTTTATGAAGTGGCTCTTATTGAAATTAAATGCATCATACATCTTACTTTTTAATGGTTATTTTGGTAGAATAGCGGTGATTGTACACTTGTAACATATAAACTACAGTAATATCCCCAGTAAATATATTATCAAATGGTGTCTTTGTTAATCTCTGTGTTATAATTGGCCCGGAGAGTTTGAAGTATTCTGAAGTTTATCAACTTGTAGTACACTCCATATTAATTATTCTCAAAACGTAATTAGACAAACATGCTGGATATATACCCTTTGAAAATTTCCATTACAACGTCATTCATGTCAAGTAGGAACTGCATTCAGTTAGAAAGGCATTGTAGTACATTTATAAATTTGAAGAAGAGTGTGAAGAATAGCATGGACTTTGAAGTTTAACCATGTGGTCCAAACGTACACAAATAAACAAGAATAATTTTGATTCCTTTCTGCAATTTATTACTGCACTGTTATCCAAGTTGCATGAAAATGAAAGTCAGAACTCACTTGAACTATAGGATCTAATAATGAAGATAGTTACTCGTATCAAGTGGCTCCTATTGAGATTAAATACATCACAGATCTTCATTTTTAATGGTTATTTTGGTAGAATAGCGGTGATTGTACACTTGTAACATATAAACTACAGTAATATCCCCAGTAAATATATTATCAAATGGTGTATTTGTTAATCTCTGTGTTATAATTGGCCTGGAGAGTTTGAAGTATCCTGAAATTTATCAACTTGTAGTACACTCCATATTACATATTCTCAAAAAAATAAATGGTTCTTCATTTTCCTTTCCTTCTATACAAACATGCTGGATAATTCCAAAGTCAACTTTCCAACTTCTATAAGAGCAAGTACAATCATGCATTTCATATTAATTTTTCATCAATTGAGTAGAAAAGAAACAACATATCCAGAAAAAGAAGCAGGATAGACTTATAGATGGCAGATACTGCTTGTCTACTTTCCACTACATCAGATTGTCTCTGCTATTGGAAGAATTGGCCTTGCATGAAAAGATCAGAACTGGAATAAACGGCTTGAGAAATGAACTGCGAGCCATAGATGCACTTCTGAGAGCTGCTGATGCCAAGGAAGAGCATGACCATCAAGTGCATACCTGGTTGCAACAAGTTCAAGAATACGGGGTGAAGGGATGGTTTGAATGCTATGCTTGGATTACTGCTTCCAAGTCCAGCAACAAAATCGAATTATCGTTGTCCCTGTTTAATGAATTATCAATACCAGTGACAGAAACTTATCCCCAAATGTCCTCTCAAGACATTGAGGTTTATAAGATGAAAAAGCTACATCATTACCTTCTAAAGAAAAGTTGTCATTGTTCTTGATGATTTGTGGACCCAAGTAGTTTGGGAATCCGTTAGTCATGCATTTCCTAAGAGTAGCCATGGTAGAGTCATTATCACTACAAGAAGGGGCGATATAGCCTATTCGTGCAGAGATAACTCTACTGACATCCATAAAATCCGCCCTTTACCCATGGAACATGCTCGGAACCTATTTTATAGCACTGCTTTCTCCGCAAGTGGTACATGTCCCGAGCAGCTGAAGGTCTGTGCACAAGATTTTCTGAATTTATGTGAAGGACTGCCACCAGGTATTATTAAAATTGGTCGATTTTTGTCCAATAAAGAGAGAATTGATGAGTGGAGAATGTTGCACGAGAGTTTTTCATCGAAAATGACAAGAGGGGATATTTCAAGTATTATGAAAGTATTGTTTATAAGTTATTCTGACTTGCCATACCATCTCAAGTACTGTCTTTTGTACTTGAGCATATTCCCCGAGGGGCATACTGTCAAGCGCAGAAGACTAGTCAGGCTCTGGATGGCTGAAGGGTTCATAAAGGCGGAGACTGGAAAACAACTTGAAGACATAGGCCAAGAGTACCTGAAAGAGCTGATAGAAAGAAGCTTAGTGGAGGTAACTGAACTGGATTTTGATGGAAAACCAATAAATTGTCGGCTACGCAATATCATGCATAAAATCATCCGATGATAATTTCCTTACCATATGTAAAGAATCATCCGGGCACCTTGATGAGAAAGCCAGGCGAATATCGATCCAGAATAGTAATTGATTTAAGTTATAAAGCAAAAATGTGTTTCGTTTTTATCTTAAAACTGATGTTTAAGATTATCGATTTTGAACATTTTAGTGAGCAGTAGTGGTAAGGCTTCCTCCGATGTAAGTGAATCATGCCATCTTCATTCAGATTTGACAAATATCTTATATTCCCTCCCTTTCGATAAAATAACAAGGGTTGAGAATAATATTTGTTTTAAAAAAGAGTAATATTTGCATAATTTTTTTTTATTACAGTGTTATATTTTTTAAATTTGTAATTATAATATTTTTATATGATCTTTAATTTGATATTCATAACAAATTTGATGAAAAAAACTTATAATTTTTACATGTAATTTTTAATCAAATATACAAAATTAAAAATAATGTTATTATTTTATTGGAACGGAGGAAATCAGAACATTTAAGTTGTTCTTGGAAAACCCAACTTTCAAATTAGAATCCTAAGGAGTATTTCGAATTCCACATAATTGAAACTTAGTTTCCATTTGATGTAAGAATTTTTTTTCAAGAAAGTTGTTTGGAAATGGAAAATATTTTTCTGAAAAATATTTTTTAAAAAAGTTTGTTTTATAATGAAAATTTTAAAGTTAAAAAAAATGTTTTTCACACAGTTTATATTTTCTTAATTATTTTCAGAAAATGACTTACTGAATTAAAAAATAAAAAAAAATATTTTACGAAAATTAATATAAAGCACCGCTACCCCACCAAAGTCACCACCATCCCACCATAGCTGCCGCCGTCATCACTACCTCCACCGCTATCACCACCAACGTCACCGTCACCCTCATCACGACTGCCCCAACGCCACCTCCACTGCTACCCCTACCACCACCACCGTCATAATCCAATTTTCTATGCACTTTTCAAATTTGCCAAACATAGCCTCAATGAGTCAATGGCCCAATAGGATGTTGTTTCTCAGTAATTCATTCTTGGAATATAGAAGCAGAATTCTACTCTTATGGAAAGGCAACTTAGACTATTCTGAAACTGCTACCGCCGCGGCGACTATCATAATTGCATTTTTTATACATTTTTTAAATTAACAATCAAATGTAGGAAAATGATTTTTTTGGAAAACATTTTATAAGAAAATATTTTCCATCTATGAAGTTGCCAACACTGAAAGATTATTCCTAGGACAGAAAACTTCAAATTAAATTATGTATCGCAATAAAAACTACTGTAACTCTTTCCTTTTTTTTTTCTTTTTTTCCATATAACGGAGGTATTAGTTTTCTCTGAATAACTGAACAAATATGCAACTATATAGTTACATATCATTACTTAGTTTCATGAGTACTTTAAAAAATAGGAAAATATAAAAATAAAACAAGAGATAGAATGAACGAAGAAAAAAATTAAAAGAAGAGAAAATTGGAGTAGTTGAAACCGTGAAAGTATATATTCAGGGAGGTAAGGCAGTGTTAGAGCATTTATAAATATGAATGGGAGATAAATGTAACTTATTTTATGAAACGAACTTGTAATATGGAGAGTATTTATATTATATAAAGTTACCTTTGTAAATTTAAATCATTTTGTTTTATTCTTATGGGCTTTAAATTTATAAATATTAGCGTCTTGAATGTAAATTACTATTTTATGAAATTAAAAGTATTTACTTTTTTGTTAAAAATTCAAATATTACTTTTTTCTTCTAACAGAGTAAGTAAGAACATTTAAGTTGTTCTTGGAAAACCCTGCTCCCAACTTTCAAATTAGAATCCTAAGGACCATTCAAATTCCACATAATTGAAACTTAGGTTCCATTTGATGTAAGAAACTTTTTTTCAGAAAAGTTGTTTGGAAATAGAAAATATTTTTTTGAAACATATTTTGTAATGTTTGTTTTATAATGAAAAATCTAAAATTAGGAAAATATTTTCTACACAATTTATATTTTCTTAATTATTTTCAGAAAATGACTTGCGTAATTAAAACAGTAAAAAATATTTTACAAAAATTAATTTAAAGCATCACTACCCCCACCAAAACCACCGCCATGCCACCGCAGCTGTAGCCGCCACACCACCACCACCCGCCACTGTCACTGTCTCCATCGCTATCACCTCCATTGCCACCGTCGCTGTCATCACCGCTGCCCCACCGCCACCTCCACTGCTACCACCGCGATCATAATCTAATTTTCTATGCACTTTTCAAACGTAGACTTTTCTAAAGACATGTATGGAATTATAAGTTGGCATTATAATCCAACAGGATCTTGTGAAGTTGAATATTCGTAGCCAGAAAATAGTAAGAAAGGAAATAGAACTATCTGATCATGAATTTTCAAAGCATGGTGAGGTAGTCATAGATGATGACAACGAAAATAAAACAAGTGGGAGATTTTTTTTCCCTTTTTAAAATACAAGCTTTGTTGCCGTGCTAAGCACATTTTTATTTTGCATATTTATATATTTGTATGATTAAAATTTAAAATTTAAATTATTTTTATAATTGTTTATAATTTATAAGTATTCATTATCATTATTGCAGTACATATTTTAATAAATTTTATTGCAATAAAAAGTTAAAAACTTTAAAACTCTAAATAAATTAATTTTATTACATAAGAACCGTAGTTGATTACAAATTAAATTTTAATTGAAAAAATAATAATTTATGTTGAACCAAATTAATATAAAATTTGAAAATTTTGAGGGCTAAGATCTTTATTTGGCTTTTAGTAACTTAATTTTTATTAAATGTTGAACCGAGTTGAAACGATGATAAAGTTAATTTAGATACCTATTTAAAATATTTTGGATAAAAAATTTATTTACCTTTTTATATACAATGAAATGAAAGATAATATAGGAGGGCACCACATACACATTCATTCACAAATTCGTTGTTGTTACTTTACTACTTTATATATAATATGTAAAATTTGAAGCTCAATTTTGTTTTTTATATAAATATATATATGCACAGTTTATTTCAGATTAATTTTAGAAATTACTCTATAATATCAAGATTTAAATTAAAACAAACAGAATTACATAGAAGTAGAAGTAATTATATTCGAAATAATATAATTAGGAAAACGACAAATCAGTTGGCATTTTAAGATTCCAATAATCAATAGGATCCTGTGAAGTTGAATATTCGTAGCCAGAAAACAATAAGAACGGATATAACTATCTGATCTTGAATATTCAAAGCATGGGGAAGTAGTCATGACAACCAAAATAAGACAAGTGGGAGATTCTTTTTTTCCTTTTGAAAATATAATAATATAGGAGGACACGATGTACGCATTCATTCACAAATTCGTTGTCCTTACTTTACTACTTTATATATAATTTGTAAAATTTGAAACTCAATTTTGTATTTTGTATAAAAAAATATATGCAAAGTTTGTTTCAGACTAAAATTTTAAAAATTATAAATTATATTTTAATAATTTATACTCTTCAAAATTTAAACTGAAATAAACAAGATTTTTTTAATAAAAGTAATTCTAATAATCTCGTTCATTACACTCTCTCTCCACACACGTACAAAAAAAGAAGAAGTTAAAACTGATGTTTAAGTTTATCAATTGTGAGAGGAGTAATGGTAAAGTTTCCTAAGATTAAGTGAACTATCACGTCTTAATTCAGATTTTACAACTATCTTGTAAGAACATTTAAGCTCTTCTCGGAAAACCAAACTCCAACTTTCAAATTAAAATCCTAAGGAGCATTTTGAATTCCACATAATTGAAATTTAGGTTCGTTTGATGTAATGAAAAAAATTTCCGGAAAGTTGTTTGGAAATGAAATGTCGTTTCGGAAAACATTTTTTAATGTTTGTTTTATAATGAAAAATCTAAAGTTAAAAAAATATTTTTCCCACACTTTATATTTTTTTAAGTATTTTTGAAAAATAACTAACAGAGTTTAAAATACATATATAATTTACGAAAATTATTGTAAAACACCACTATCCCATCAAAGCCCACCGTCATCCCACAGCCACCACTCCACCACCACGCCATCGTCACTACCACTGCCACCTCTGCCCTACCGCCATTGACATCTGACCAATCACTACCACCGCCACTGCTCCACCACCACCGTCACTTCTACCACCACTGTCGCCACTACCATCATCATTTTTTATGCACGTACTTTTCAAATTAGCAATAAAAAATTGGAAAACATTTTATTGGCAAAATATTTTGCTATAAAACCATTTTCCGCAACAATTTGCCAATAGGATGTTGTTTCTCAGTAATTCATTCTTGAAATGTAGAAGCAGAATTCTAATACTATGGGTAGGCAACTTGACTTTTATAAAGACGTTTATGGAATCATCTTTCTATGATACCATTTGCCTTGATGCCTTTGCTGTCACACTTGCTACTTGACAATATGGGGACACTGAAATGTATAGCTTGCATTTATTGACAATGTGCATTAGTGGACTTTTCCAACCATTTTTGTGACCATAAAACTTTTTTTTTTTGGTTCTAGTTCTGTTTATACAGAATTTTGAGTTAATATATCTCGGAAGGAGCTAAACATGCCATTACGATACAATTATGAATTTGAAGAAGACTGTTAGAACGGCACAGATTTAAAGTTTAACCAAGTAATAGCAATAAACAAGAATAGTATTATTGATTCCTTTCATGCAATTTATTTACTGCAGTATATATCCAAGGTGCAAAGCAAGTTGGAACTCATTTAAACTGTCATTGTTCATTGTTGTGGTTGAGGATGGTTTTAACTCTTGTCCAGTGACTTTAACTTGAAATCAAAAGAGTTATATATTTTAGTTCTTAATGGTTCTTTTGATGGAATAATGGTGGTTGTATCATATAAAGAACTGTGATATTTCAACCAAATATATCATGAAACAATGAACTTGTTAATGAGATGTTGCGCACTTTGCCAACTTGTAGACTTCCATATTACTGATTTTCTAGAGGGAATAATGGTTGTGCTTGTTTTTTCTTTCCCTTATTTCATTTTTAGAATTGGCTGCTGGATGAATCTAAAGTCAGCTTTCCAACTGATATAAGACAAAGCACAATTTGTGTCTCATATTCATTTTCAACAGCTGAGTAGAAAAGAAACAACATATCCATAAAAAGAAACAGAATAGAGTTAGAGATGGCCGATACAGCTGTCTACTTTGTACTATCTCAGATTGAGTCTTGGCTATCGGAAGAATTGGCCTTGGATGAAAAGATAAGAGCTGGAATAGACCGCTTCACTAATGAATTGCGATCCATTGATGCACTTCTCAGAGCTGCTGATGCCAAAGAAGAGCACGACCCTCAAGTCCGTACTTTGTTGCAACAATTTCAAGAACTTGCCTATGACATAGAGCATGCTCTTGAACTTTCAGCATATTCCAATGCTCAAAAGAAGTTTCAGAAGCTCAATTTCCTGCGAGATTCAAGCCATCGCATTAGTAATTTCATTGATGAAATCGATAACAAGCTCAAGTTGGTAAGTGAAGCAAGGCAGAGATATCACAACATCGTTTCCTCTCGGACCTCCAGCTCAAGGATGACTGCTGGTGGTAACACAAACATTAGTCTGAGGATAGCTCCTCTGTTCGCGGAAGACACTGACATTGTGGGAATTGAAGGCAGTAAAGATATGCTGACTTCCTGGGCACTAGAAGAAAAAGAAAGATGTAAAGTCATGTTTGTGGTTGGCATGGGCGGTTCGGGCAAGACAACACTTGTTAAGAAAGCTTTCGACGGGGTGAAGGGACGGTTTGGTTGCAATGCTTGGATTACTGCTTCCAAGTCCAGCAAACAAATCGATTTATTGTGGTCGTTGCTTAATGAGTTTTCCATACCAGTGACAGAAACATTTCGCCAAAGGTCCTCTCAAACCATTGAAGTTAATATGAAGGAAAAGCTGCGTCATTACCTACAAGAGAAAAGGTATGTCATTGTTCTCGATGATTTGTGGACCAAAGAAGTTTGGGAATTCGTTAGTCATGCATTTCCTAAGAGTAGCCATGGTAGAGTCATTATCACTACAAGAAGGGGCGATATAGCCTATTCGTGCAGAGATAACTCTACTGACATCCATAAGATTCAGCCTTTACCCAATGTACATGCTCAGAAACCATTTTACAACACTGCTTTCTCCGGAAGGGGTGAATGTCCTGAGCAGCTGAAGAGCTGGGCACAGAATTTTCTTAATTTATGTGAAGGGCTGCCGCTAGGAATTATTAAAATTGGTCGATTTTTGTCCAATAAAGAGAGAATTGATGAGTGGCGAATGTTGCATGAGAGTTTTTCGTCGCAAATGACAAGAGGGGATATTTCAAGTATTGTGAAAGTATTGTTTATAAGTTATTCTGACTTGCCATACCATCTCAAGTACTGTTTTTTGTACTTGAGCATATTCCCCGAGGGGCATACTGTCAAGCGCAGAAGACTAGTCAGGCTCTGGATAGCTGAAGGGTTCATAAAGGCGGAGACTGGAAAACAACTTGAAGAAATAGGCGAAGAGTACCTGAAAGAGCTGATAGAAAGAAGCTTGGTCGAGGTGAGTGTACTGGATTTTGATGGAAAGCCAATAAGTTGTCGGCTACACAATATCATGCATAAAATCATCCTTTCAAAGTCCAAAGATGATAATTTCCTTACTGTATATAAAGATTCATCAGGGCACCTTGATGAGAAATCCAGGCGAATATCGATTCAGAACAGTAATGAATTCAAGTTGAATAAGCAGAACTCAACTTATGCTCGCACACTTTTTGTGTTTGGTGGACCATGCATCAACTTGTCAAACGTTAAGCTGTTGAAGGTTTTGCACCTTGAAGGTGCAGCTTTTCACACATTCCCCGACGAAATTGTGGAACTACTGCTCCTGAGGTACTTGTGTTTGAGTAGTACAGGAATCAAGAGCATACCAAAGTCGCTGCGTAAGCTTCAGTACCTTGAGACTTTGGATCTTAAGCATACACTTGTAACAATGTTACCAGAGGAAGTGTCTAAACTTGATAATCTTCGTCACCTGCTTGTTTACAACTACAGCAGTGGAAATTTTGACCGTGTGCAAGGATTCACCATATCGAAAGAGGTAGGGAAGCTCAAGAACTTGCAGAAGCTTTCAATTCTCAAGTTAGAGAAACATCATGGTTATGACATGCTGCTTGCACTGGGAAATCTAACCCAACTGAGGAAGCTTGGTATTATCGATGTAAGAAGAGAATATGGGAGAAACTTGTGCTCCGCCATTCAAAAGTTGAAGCTTCTCCAGTCCTTGAATCTAACTTCTACAACTAAAGAGGAAATTCTGGATCTGCAACATGAGATTACTGACCCTCCACTTCTACATCGTCTGTATCTTAAAGGGCGTTTAGAAAGGCTACCAGTTTGGATTTCCAGACTCCCTGACCTTATCCGCATTCGTCTGAAATGGTCCAAGTTGACAGCCAGCAATAATCCAATTGAAATTCTTCAAGATCTTCCCAATCTATTGGAACTCCAGTTGCTCGATGCCTACACCGGACAACATTTGGAATTTTTGGCAGGAAAATTTCAGAAACTAAAGATATTAGAGCTGGCGCAGATGGAAGAGCTGAGAATGGTCATATTGGACCACACGTCTTTGCCATGTCTCCAGAAGATTATCATTAGGCGCTGCAGTAACCTGGTCCATGTTCCAGTTGGCATTGAGAACCTCACCCACCTCATAGAGCTGGTTTTGTGCGATATGCCACGAAATTTTGTGAATCAGCTGAAGAACGGAGATGTTTTTCACCATCTGGTCCATCACATCCCTCATGTCCATGCTTACTATGATCACCATAATGGGGAAATTGAGTCCGACAATCTTTGGTAGTTGTGATGAACCCCAGGTTAGTATAAACACACACATTCCATATTTTTGTTCGCACTATTCAAATTCTCACTCTAAATGCAGAATTAAGTCTCAAGTTATGCACTGCTCAATTCTTGTATCTTTTCTTTTCCACTATGAAACCAACAAGAGTATGTTTTCTTGGTGCAGGTTATATCCTTATTGTCATGCCATGAAGATGATTCTTGTGCACTATTACATGGTTCTCTGTTCTAAATTTTCAGTCTATGTTTTTCTTTCCTGAACTTTTTGAGGTTGCAACTTATGTTCGGTGTAGCTATCGTACTATCATGGAAGTGTCTAATGACCGGCACTTAATTAAGTTTCTTACTTGTTTTTATTTGTCTGTAACTATCAAACCACCGTCGACAAGTTTGAGTTAAATGGGTTGTTTTTGTTGTTTGTATTTGTCTGTAATTTTACAAGTTTGAGCCAAAGGGATTGTTTTGTTGTTGATGTTGAATTATCTATCATTATCTATTGACTTCCTATGCATGTAAAATTTCTATTATGTGAAGTGGAGGGTGTGGCATCCTAGTCTAGTCAATGCTTGCTGATTGTTGCTCTCCAAATATTTAAGTAGTGTCTTATGCTTTTTTTTCCTTCTTAAAATGCCAACATGAACATTTGACAAATGCAATATATATGTCCATGTTGGTTTATTTTTATTTGATGTGTGGATTATTGTAAATGGAATTGCCTGAGAACTTCAATTCTCTACATATGTTTGTTTTCCTCTTTTTCCAACAATGAAAGATTATTCCTAGGACAGAAAACTTCAAATTAAATTATGTATCGCAATAAAAACTACTGTAGCTCTTTCCTTTGTTTTTTCTTTTTTTTCCATATAACGGAGGAATTAGTTTTCTCTGAGTAACTGAACAAATATGCAACTATATGGTTACATATCATTACTTAGTTTCATGAGTACTTTAAAACATAGGAAAATATAAAAATAAAACAACAGATAGAATGAACGAAACTAAAAAAATTAAAAGAAGAGAAAATAGGAGTAGTTGAAGGCAGTGGTGAGCATTTATAAATATGAATGTGAGATAAATGTAATTTATTTTATGAAACGAACTTGTAACATGGAGAGTATTTATATTATATAAAGTTACCTTTGTAAATTTAAACCATTTTATTTTATTCTTATGGACTTTAAATTTATAAATACTAGCGTCTTGTATGTAAATTACTATTTTGTGAAATTAAAAGTATTTACTCTTTTGTTAAAAATTTAAATATTATTTTTTTGTTCGAACGGAGGGAGTAAGAACATTTAAGTTGTTTTTGAAAACCCAGCCCCAACTTTCAAATTAGAATCCTAAGGACTATTTCGAATTCCACATAATTGAAATTTAGGTTCCATTTGTTGTAAGAAATTCTTTTTCAGGAAAGTTTGGAAATGGAAAATATTTTTCTAAAAAATATTTTGTAATGTTTGTTTTATAATGAAAAATCTAAAGTTAGAAAAATGTTTTTCACATAATTTTTATTTTCTTAATTATTTTCAGAAAATGACTTGCGTAGTTAAAAAAGTAAAAAATATTTTACAAAAAATAATTTAAAGTACCACTACCCCAACAAAACCACCGCCATGCCACCACAGATGCAGCCGCCACACCACCACCCACCCACCACTGTCACTACCTCCATCGTCGTCATCGCCGTCGTCATCACTGCCCCACCACCACCTCCTCTGCTACCACCACGGTCTCCACCACCATCATAATCCAATTTTCTATGCACTTTTCAAACTTAGACTTTTCTAAAGACATGTATGGAATTATAAGTTGGCATTACAATCCAATAGGATCTTGTGAAGTTGAATATTCGTAGCCAGAAAACAGTAAGAACGGAAATAAAACTATCTGATTATGAATATTCAAAGCATGGGGAAGTAGTCATGACAACCAAAATAAGACAAGTGGGAGATTCTTTTTTCCCTTTTTAAAATATAATAATATAGGAGGACACGATGTGCATATTCATTCACAAATTCATTGTCCTTACTTTACTACTTTATATATAATCCGTAAAATTTGAAACTCAATTTTGTATTTTGTATAAAAAGATATATGCAAAGTTTGTTTCAGACTAAATTTTAAAAATTATAGATTATACTGTAATAATTTATAATTTCCAAAATTTAAACGAAAATAAACAAGGTTTTATTAATAAAAGTAATTCTAATAATCTCGTTCATTACACTCTCTCTCCGCACACATACACGTGTCTATATATATATATATATAACCCTTCCTAATCGGCAGATATAAGTTACAAAGAATGTGTGTGTTCATTTTTTTCTTAAAAGTTAAAACTGGTGTTTAAGTTTATCAATTGTGAGAGGAGTAGGGGTAAAGTTTCGTAAGATGTAAGTGAACTATGCCGTCTTAATTCAGATTTTACAACTATCCTGTAAGAACATTTAAGCTGTTCTCGGAAAATCCAACTCCAACTTTCAAATTAAAATTCTAAGGAGTATTTTGAGTTCCACATAATTGAAACTTAGGTTCATTTGATGTAATGAAAAAAAAATTCGGAAAGTTGTTTGGAAATGAAATGTTTTTTCGGAAAAATTTTTTTAATGTTTGTTTTATAATGAAAAATCTAAAGTTAGGAAAATATTTTTCACACATTTTATATTTTTTTAAGTATTTTCGGAAAATAGTTTATGGAGTTAAAAATATATATATAATTTATGAAAATTATTGTAAAGCGCCACTATCTAGTCAAAGCCACTGCCATCCCACAGCCACCACCCCACCACCACCACCACCATGCTGTCATCACTACCACTAACGCCTCTGCTCCACCGCCTTCAACATCTGCCCCACCAATGATACCACCACCGTTGCCACTGCCATCATAATTTTTTATGCACTTTTCAAATTAACAATCAAACATAGGAAAATATTTTCTCAGCAAAATATTTTGCTATTATATCATTTTCCGCAACAATTTGCCAAAAATAGCCTCAATGAGTCAATGGCGCAATAGGATGTTGTTTCTCAGTAATTCATTCTTGAAATATAGGAGCAAAATTCTACTCTTCTGGAAGGGCAACTTAGACGTTTCTAAAGACATTTATGGAATCATCTTTCCATGATACCATATGCCTTGATCCCTTTGCTGTCACACATGTTACTTGACAAAGATAGGATCAATATAGCTTGGATTTATTGGCAATGTGCATTAGTGGACTTTTCCAACCATTTTTGTGACCATAAAACTCTTATCTGCTACAACTCTGTCAAGTTTCTTGTCTTCCTGATATCAAGTACTTGAATGTACTAATCATTATAAATGGTAAAGATATTACAATGAAACAACAATATTTTATATTCTCTTCTTTGCTGGATTTATGCAGTCTTTAGATTGCTCCATTCACTTATTTGGAGCTCTCCGTCAATTCTTTTGAGCTGCTGCTGCTGCTGCATCTCTCAATTCTTTCGAGCCTGGTTACTCTCTCTCTCTCTCTCTCTCTCTCTCTCTCTCTCTCTCTCTCTATAATTTGTTTGCTTCTCATTAATGTGATAACCTGTTTATATTCACTTTACCAACTTGTAGTAGACTTCCATATTACTGATTTTCTAGAGGGAATAATGGTTGTGCTTGTTTTTTCTTTCCCTTATTTCATTTTTAGAATTGGCTGTTGGATGATTCTAAAGTGAGCTTTCCAACTGATATAAGACAAAGCACAATTTGTGTCTCATATTCATTTTCAACAGCTGAGTAGAAAAGAAACAACATATCCATAAAAAGAAGCATGATAGACTTAGATATGGCAGATACAGCTGTCTACTTTCTACTATCTCAGATTGAGTCTTGGCTATTGGAAGAATTGGCCTTGGATGAAAAGATCAGAACTGGAATAACCGGCTTGAGAAATGAATTGCGATCCATTCATGCACTTCTGAGAGCTGCTGATGCCAATGAAGAGCATGACCATCAAGTCCGTACCTGGTTGCAACAAGTTCAAGAACATGCCTATGATATAGAGCATGTTCTTGAACTTTCAGCATATTCCAATGCTCAAAAGAAGTTTCAGTGGTTCAATATCCTGCCAGATTCACGCCATCTCATTAGTAATTTCATTGATGAAATCAATAACAAGCTCAAGTTGTTAAGTGAAGCAAGGCAGAGATATCACAACATCTTTTCCCCACATGCCTCCGGTTCAAGGGCGACTACTGGTGGTAACACGAGCATTGGTCCAAGGATAGCTCCTCTGTTCGCGGAAGACATTGACATTGTGGGAATCGAAGGGAGTAAAGATATGCTGACTTCATGGGCACTAGAAGGAAAAGAAAGATATAAAGTCATGTTTGTCGTTGGCATGGGCGGTTCGGGCAAGACAACTCTTGTAAAGAAGGCTTTCGACAGGGTGAAGGAACGGTATGATTGCTATGCTTGGATTACTGCTTCCAAGTCCAGCAACAAAATCGATTTATTGTGGTCCTTGTTTAATGAGTTTGCGATACCAGTGACAGAAACTTTTCCCCAAAGGTCCCCTCTAGCCATTGAAGTTAATATGATGAACAGGCTGCATCATTACCTACGAGGGAAAAGGTATGTCGTTGTTCTCGATGATTTGTGGACTAAAGTAGTTTGGGAATCCGTTAGTCATGCATTTCCTAAGAGTAACCTAGGTAGAGTCATTATCACTACAAGGAGGGGCGATATAGCCTATTCGTGCAGAGATAACTCTACTGACATCCATAAAATTCAGCCTTTACCCATAGAACATGCTCGGAAACTATTTTACAGCAGGGCTTTCTCCGCAAGCGGTACATGTCCCAAGCAGCTGGAGGAATGGGCAGACAAAATTCTGAATTTATGTGAAGGACTGCCACTAGGAATCATTGAAGTTGGTCAATTTTTGTCCAATAAAGAGAGAATTGATGAGTGGAGAATGTTGCATGATAGTTTTTCATCACAAATGACAAGAGGGGATATTTCAAACATTATGAAAGTATTGTTTATGAGTTATTCTGACTTGCCATACCGTCTCAAGTACTGTTTTTTGTACTTAAGCATATTCCCCGAGGGCTACAGTGTCAAGCGCAGAAGACTAGTCAGGTTATGGATTGCTGAGGGGTTTATAAGAGCTGAGACAGGAAAACAACTTGAAGACATTGGAGAAGATTACCTGCAAGAACTGATAGAAAGAAGCTTGGTAGAGGTGAGTGTACTGGATTTTGATGGAAAGCCAATAAGTTGTCGGGTTCACAATATCATGCATAAAATCATCCTTTCAAAGTCCAAAGATGATAATTTCCTTACTGTATATAAAGATTCATCAGGGCACCTTGATGAGAAATCCAGGCGAATATCGATTCAGAACAGTAATGAATTCAAGTTGAATAAGCAGAACTCAACTCATGCTCGCACACTTTTTGTGTTTGGTGGACCATGCATCAACTTGTCAAACGTTAAGCTGTTGAAGGTTTTGCACCTTGAAGGTGCAGCTTTTGACACATTCCCAGATGAAATTGCGGAACTACTGCTCCTGAGGTACTTGTGTTTGAGTAATACAAGAATCAGCAGGGTACCAAAGTCTCTGGGTGAGCTTCAGTACCTTGAGACTTTGGATCTTAAGCAGACACGTGTTACAAAGTTACCAAAGGTAGTGTCCAAACTTGATAATCTTCGTCACTTGCTCGTGTGCAACTACAACATTGGAAGTTATGTGAGTTTTGACTGCGTGAAAGGATTTACAGTATCAACAGAAATCGGGAACCTAAAGAACTTGCAGAAGCTCTCATTTCTCAAGTTAAACAGTAGTCACGATCATGACATGCTTCTAGCACTGGGAAATCTTACCCAATTGAGAAAGCTTGGTATTATTGATCTAAGAAAAGAACATGGGAGATACTTGTGCTCAGCTATTCAAAAGATGAAACTTCTCCAATCCTTGAATCTGACTTCTACAGAAACCGAGGAAATTCTTGATCTGCAACATAAGATTACTGATCCTCCGATTCTTCGTCGTTTATATTTGAAAGGGCGTTTGGAAAGGCTACCAGTTTGGATCTCTAGACTCCATGACCTTGTCCGGATACGTCTGAAATGGTCCAAGTTGCAACCCAAGAATAGTCCAATTGAAATTCTTCAAGATCTTCCCAACCTTTTAGAACTCCAGCTGCTTGATGCCTACGCTGGATACCAGTTGGACTTTTTTGCAGGAAAATTTCAGAAACTCAAGATATTAGAGTTGGAGCAGCTGGCAAGGCTGAAAACGTTCGTAATGTACAGTGGCTCTTTGCCGTGTCTCCAAAAGATCATCATTAGACGCTGCAGTATGCTGGTGCAACTTCCACACAGTATTGAGTACTTAACACACCTTAAAGAGCTGATTTTGTGCGATATGCCAAGTGACTTTGTGAATAAGCTTAAGAACGGAGGAGTTTTACGCCATCTGATCCGTCAAATTCCTCATGTCCATGCTTACTATGTCGACCGTAATGGGCAAATGCACCCGGAATGCCTTTCGTAATTTCATTGCACCCCAGTTCAGCATAAAACAAAATTCCGGTTTTTACTTACATAATTCCCACATTAAATTCTGAACTCTTTACCACTCGGAAACCAACATATGTGTTCGCTTGGTGCAGCTCATATCATGGCATCAAGATGAGATCCCAGTGCACAAATTGGTGCTCACTATGTTTTACTTTATATAAACCTCTTCAGGCTGCAAATGTATGATTGATTGCATTTTGTCTGTCAGTTACCTTCAAGGCTGGGCTAAGATTCCAATGGTTCATCGGGGCAGCTGTTCATTGCATAAGGAGAACCGCAAGCTGTTTCACTGTGAGGAAATTATTAATGGCTACGAAACAATAATGTCTGAAGATAGTTTTGGAAACAAAAGTTGTAATGTTTCCTACAACCACCTGTCCTCTCTCCTTCATGATTCATCACACATTTATGCAAAACTAAAAGATTTTACTCCCTTCATCCCATTCTATTTGTAACACCTTTGGGCGACACACATTTTAAACCTCAAAAATGCGACACAGATGAAGACCAAGAGGAGGTAGTCTCCCCAAAGCCATAAACGATTACGCGTGGACTTGATACAACTTGCACACTTTTTTACCTTCAATTTTCTTAGCTGATCAAAAGCAAGGACGAAAGGAAATATAAAACAATGAGCTCTATTACCAACTTTCGTATACTTATTGAAAATGTAAATTATAAGACAAGCATTAACAGCTTGCTTTTCCAGTTTTCCCCCTTTCAATTAAACTAAGAAAAAAGATTGGAGAATGATTAATTAAACAAGTCTTGATTGTTGAGGTGATAAAACCACCTCAATCAAAAAATTAATTCCTTTAAAAGAACAGAAATTTTGGTCAAAGAGCAAAAGACTAAAAATTCTCCCTGCAGGCGGTTCTATAACTAGCAAGAAGAGAGGTGGTTAAGCGTTCAAGTAGAGAACCACAAACAAGATTGAAGAAGGAAACAGTCCTTGGAGCAAAGGTGAATCTGGTAAAATTGTTAGATCTATGAATAGCAACACCAACGTTAAATTTCCCTTTGCCAGGAGACCACAAGTTCTGGGAAGACATCAGATTATTCCATAAATACCCTGCAATGACAACCTTCCTCGTAAACAAGTAATAACTAACAGACTAACAATAATAGAGGAAATTTGTAAATCAAGAACAGAATTAAAAGGCACCCAGGAAATAATTGAAACCAACATTTTCCTGATGGCAAACCCAAAATGGTACTATTGCTAGATTTAAGAATAGCAACCCATTGTACAGTTTCCACCTTCCCAACAGGGGACAGGCCCGGGGCTACCAAGAGACTGGCAACACATGGGAGAAATGTATTCCATAAATAACCTGCAATAAATATCTTAAACTTTTTCGTCTTTTAAACCAAAGAAAGTGCATCTTAAAATACAACATGAGTTATCAGTATAAGTAGGAGCCGGTCTCCAGTTGCTACGCCATCACCAAGGTTAACAAATCTGAAGCAGATACGATCACACCACAAGATCAACAATATACGAGAATGGTGACAAACTCCAGAAACTTATACAGAGAAAATATTAAACCACTTAGAACTACTTCCAAAAAGTATTTAATCTCTTAAAACAGACTTCCAAAAAGTATTTAATCTCTTAAAACAGACACCTAAATATGAAAATTGCCACAAATTCTTATAGTTTTCTTAAGAACAGAATCAGTTCTTAATACATGAAGTATATAACCTTGTGGAAACACCTTATCGCTTCCTACCACCACGTTCTCTCAAAGAAAGAGCAAGTGTTTCCCCTCCCGCAACATTGTAATAGGCAAGAGATAAGTTATCCTTAAGGAAACCAGCTTTTCCACTTAGTTTCTGTTTGTTGGATGGTAGCTGGATCTCTCCAGCAATTTTCTCTTTCAAGCTGCTAACTGTTTCAGACAGTGATTGTACCGTAATCTCCAATACTTGCCCTTTGAGATTTCCTTCATCAACATTAGGCACAGACACAGAGATGCGTACAGGTCCCTGGAAAGGACAAAAAATACATCAATCCAATGTATCAATTAGGCTAACAAATAAATACTAACAAAACCTAAGACAACACAAAAATTAATCAACAAGTAAACATGCAACCGATCCTCCATACCTGATGTTGAGCTAGGAATTGGTCTTCAGGGATAAGTAAAGAATCATCAAGCCTTTGCCTCTTTGGCTCAGGCTCCTCTGGAAGTGGTGGAGGAGCTTCTTCAGGCGGAGGCGGTGGAGGAATCCCTTGAGGCATAGGCGGGGGTGGAACCATATGCATCCCGTGTTGGGGCATGGGAATGGGAGGATAAGGTCGACCAGCTAGAGGTGTAAATTGAGATCCAGGTGGCGGGGGCACAGGAATACTTGGTGGATTCACGGACATTGATGGAGGCATCAGAGGTGGTCGATTTACCATGACGGGTTGCTGTCCATAACTCATTTGCATTGGGGGAGGTGGAGGCCGAATTGTTGACATCATTGTGCCAACTGGTGGCCGAGGTGGAGGTGGTGTAAGGCCCACACTACCATTTGGAGCTGAATACTGGACAGTACTTGGAGGCATACGAGGAAGATTAAGTGCTAGACCAGGCGGAGGAGGAAGTGGCCGAATGGATGGCAGACCAGGTCTAGGAGGAGGAGCAGCAGGACCAGGAAGATTCCTTGCATCATTGTTGGCAGCATCATTTAGATCCTCTCCACTCGTATTCTGTGACATAGCCTGAGTTGCAGTCCTTCCGATGCTCCCTGTGTGACCATCCCATATAACCTGCTTTGGTTGCTCATCTTTCTTTTTCTCAATCTCTGCCTTGACTGCATTAGAAACTTCTTCCTCTGTGGTGCCAAAGATATCAGGACGTGTCCGTGCAAGTCCCACAATGTTTCTGGAAATTTCATCATCCTGAGCAAGAGTTGTTTCACGAATTTTGGCAAACATTCTCTCCTTTTGCTCCTTGTATTTGGGATCAATGAGTGAGATCCTCATATGTTCAGACATTTCATTTATTAGAATTAGCTCGCCAGTGATTGGGGAGACAACATACTTAGTTGGGTCTCTCTCTGCAGGAATCCTCTCCTCAGGCCTCTTCCAGTTCTTCACAATTCTCATCGGGGGTTCCTGTTCATCTGGAGTTGGTTTGGCTTCATTCAACTTATCTCCACCATTCTCTTCAAGACTAGCAGCCCTCATGCCTTCTTCAACAAGCTGCACCTCTTCTTCATCCATATCCATTTCAACTTCCTTTCCAGGCTCAACCACCTCTTCTTCCACCACAGTTGACATCTTGCTCCTCCTTATAACTTCCTCAAGAGTCATTGGTGGCGGTAAATCCTCATCCTCATCATCAGCAAAGTCTATTGACTCAACAACAACAAAATCGTGCCAATCAATCATAGCCATTTGCAACCTTTCTTGTTCTATCTCATCTTCAGCTTTTTGCCTTGCTTGCTCCTGGGAACGCTCCCACTCCAACCTGTGAAGGCAACGTTCAAGTATAGTAGTCATGCTGCTAACATTCTTCTTCAGTTTATCTGTCAAACCCTTAGGAGGCATCAACACTTTTGAATATGCATCCGCTAATGATGTAAAAAACATGAACATACTGTGTGTTGGCTTCAGGAAATGAAATTGTGGATTGTTCATCTCTCTACTTGTCAGCCCTGATAAGAATGACTTCCCATTCCTAGCAACAAACTGCGCCGTAAGCTTAATTATATCCAATTCCTCACCTGTAATCCCCTCTGGAAGACGAACAGTGTACTGCTCTGCCTCAGGGGGTTCAAGGATTTTACGAACAGGTCTAAATTGGGCCGAAGGATCAGGCTTTGCCTCTGACTCATTACTACCAGCAGCAGGAACAGTAGAAGCTGACCCAGGAGCAGATGCATCTGAAGCTTGGGGCTGCAAGGTAGAGGCCTGGCTACGAATCTCAGACAGACGGTGTTGGTAGTAGGCATGGTATGGATCTGAAGCAATTAGAAAGTTGAACTTAGGGTTACCAGCATTGTTAGTAAGGATCCTTTTCTCAAAATCTGACCCATTCTTTGCCACGAAACCAGCAGTTTTGTCTACGATGTTTCGTATGTCAGGAGGAGGATGGATAATTCCTATTGTTTTTGTGTGAGTGGAAACAGATGCACGAGCTAAGTTGGTTTGCTTCGCTTCCTCCTCGATATGTTGGATCTCCTCATCCTGCACTTGAGATGCAGGAAGGGCACCAAGATTCCCATCAGACGGCGGGGCTGGAAGGGGCAATATCGCCGAAGAGCCTAACATAATTCCCTATCCCCAAATGAAACCAAACAATGTCACTCAATCAATCTGTGATTTAGTTCAGTTCACAAAACAACATCCCGGTAACCATTACCTATGAACCACAACAAATCATTAGTCTCCTACAAATGGAACCATTTACACTAATATTGAAACTTAACAGAATAACTAGAAGAATCTGAATTTAGATACACACAGCATAACCATAAATATATGAATACGAAATAGGCCAATTTCCATCACCATATGTGCATATAAACATGTGAATACAAAATAAGCCAATTTCCATAGCATAAAGGTGTAAGCTAAAATTGAAACATATATATACCGCTACACTCAAACAAAAAACCACAAATTTCTTGTACCCCAATTCCTCTTCCACATAAGGAAAACTAATCAGATCAATTTCAACTGCAAATATATGGTGCTAAGATGCATAACTACACATACTAAACTCCAATTAAGGTGTAAGTTCAAATTCAGTTTCAATTTCATATCCACCCATCTACACATTGAACAGAAAATATTAGCTTAAAGTTATACGAATAGGTAAACCCTTTATATCACCCAAATCAACAAACAGCCCCATATATAATCAGCATTCAAAATTTCCAACATCTACGAGGAGCAACCATAATATACTAATCCAACTACGACGAAGTAAGATCATGGTTCAAATCATAATGGAAATTCATAAACCCTTGTTTTGAGATTTGAAAACCACACAACATAGCCCTAATCTCGAAACCCTAGAGACAAGTATATATACAAATATATATATATATATATGTACAGAGATTCGCATACTGCCGGTAAACTAACCTAGGGAGGAAGAACAGTCGGAGCAGTCGCAGAACGGTGGGACGGCGACGGAGCAGTGGGCTGTTGTTGGGATAGAATAGAAAGAAGGGTTTTCACTTTATCAATACGAGACACACGAATTAGCGTGAAAATTCGTGCGCAGTGTATATAATATTATATTTGTCAACATTAATTTTAATTTTTTATTCTAATTAGGGTAGATTTCATTGATAACTAATTTTATCTATATTTATAGTTTTCAAGATGTTAGGTGTTTATGTAATTGTGAGTATAATAAGTTTTATAACGATTTTTTTTTAAAGTGGTTTTATTAAAATAATTTTTTATTGTGATTGTAGATGTAATTGTAATTGAATTTATTTTGTGGAGAATTTTATTATGCAATTTATTTATCTATCGAAATTAGTTGGGTTGTTCCATAATTCTATTTCTTACTTTATCATTTACTTCATTCCTTCTTAAATCAACTTATTTTTTAGTTTTTCTCTATGAAGTAACTAAATTATAAGAGGGTATGTAATAACCCTAAAGGAAATGTGTTTGCTTCATTCTTTCTTAAATTAAAATCGACAAATATTTTATTATTTAGTTTTTCTTAGTTAAGTAACTAAACTATAAGAGAGTATGTAGTAATACTAAAAGACATTATGTAATAGATAACGAAATAGCTCATCTCATTCCCAATCTATCTATTATTATATATTTATCGATAAATGTAATTTTATAGATAATTGCGACTTTGTTAAGTCATTTTGTTAATTCAACCAACTAAATTTTTTCCATATTATTGCTTGAAGTAATTTTATAAATTTAAATACTATTTAGTTTCGATTTTTAGCAAGTCCTACATTGTATTAATATTTTAATACAAAAAGTATCAATAAAACCAAAATTTGGTAAATTTTTAAAAATATTTGAAAAAAAATCAAAAAATAAAAAATGTTATGTATATATTCTAATATACTATTACAAATTTTAAGATAATTTTAAGAAAATATAAAAATGACTCATTGAGTCAATTACTTAGTTAACACACTTAGTCATAATTCAAATCAAAATAGGACATTCAATTATAAATTTTGCCAAATAATTTTAAAAAATTAAGTTTGTTACACTTTTTTATCAACGTCAATTTCAAAAAGGATTATTCTTAATAAAAATGCAGTTTCATATTATATTACAATTCTTAAATTAACTCTAAAAATCAACAACAACAACAATAATTTTTCGCTAGAAATATACATATTGCACATTTAGTTTAAATATAAAAAAACTAAGATAAACATATAATTATTTTAAAATTGAAACAAAGATTACAAATCCTAGTAAATTATTAGAACAAATTAATTACAAATATAATTATTTTCTTTCAAGTTTAGTGTATGTTTATAATTTAATTCATTCTTTATCATGTAATGATTCATAAATATATTAAGGAAATAATGATTTTCTCTTTGTGTTAAATAATATTTTAAATTTTAATTATTCAAAATATAGTAATTGTATAATGAATTAAATTGTAAATATTAATCCATATTGTGTACATGTTTGAAAACTAGTGCTCACATATGTCCAAAAAGAATATTAAAATAATATATTTTATCTTATATATATGATATTGCGGTAAATAGGCTGCAACTTATTTTTTAATTTTGGGTTGTAGTAATTTTTTTTATATTTTATTATGTTTTTGAAAAATTTAACTGTACGGATTAAAACAATTTTATAAAGTAATAGAGTATATAAAATTTATAAATTTATATAATGTGTATCATAATTTTTTTAATGATGTAAATTCAACACCTTTTTGTGAGTAAGATTTTATATAATTTTATATTGTTATAAAAATTACTCTAAATATCATTAAAAATCATGAAAAATTCGTACATCTTCATCTTTTTGAATGTTCTATCCATATATGTAATTGAATTTCGTAAAAAACATCACAAAATACAATAAAAAACTATTACAATTTATTTTTTTAAAAATAGGTTATAACCTATTTCTTATTTTTAGGAGTGGGGGGGTGGGGGGAGGGGGGGAATTGTGTCATGTAGAGACAGAAATATTACTAATAGTGTTAACTCTTAAGATCATTTGACCATGTTATAGTGTTCAACTATCGACAAAATAGATAATATTCTTTGAAAATGTTTAGAGGGGAAACTATTCACCTTAGTAAATTTATGTAAGGTTACTTTTGATTTTAAATATTCTGTTAATCTAATTAACTATTTTATATTAGATTAAAAGAGTTGGTAAATATATAGAGCATGCAAATTTTTACATAATTTTATGATAATTTTGACATTTTTTTATAGATTTAACAAATTGAAAAATCTAAACTATCGAATAATATACGAAATTGACTCTATTAGATAAATATTTTCTCCAATCTTAAATTTAATAAAATTTTATACAATAATTTATTTTTATATATTTATTTTATCCGTATAATTAAATTATTAAATAAATTATCAAAATATATTAAAATCAAAGTTCATCTTCAATAATTTTCTTATAGTGTTACCGAAAGAAAAGAGTGTTGGTACGTCACAAATTCTTAAGGCTGCGTCCGCCCTTATCGTGCACACAGCCTAAACCCGAAGGAGCCTTCGGTGGTCACGGCACCAGTCGCCCAAACCCCGCCAAAACCCTACAATCCTGACTGCCACCTAAACAACAATGTCCGGCGGCCGGCAAACCCTACCGGAAAACGTAATCTTTAAAATTTTCTGTCGAACTCTGGTCGAATCCCTCATTCGATTCAAATGCGTATGCAAGGCATGGAATGACGTAATCTCCCAGCCCAAATTCGTAGAAACGCAGCTCAATCGCAGCCTCGCCTCCCAAAATAGCATCATCTTTCACGGCTTCACTCATAATTTTTCTCACAGGGTAATCTATCTCTTTCGCCTCGGTTCTCGTGATGTCAACCTCTTGCTAAACGAGACCACTTCGCAGCCACCATCGATCCCCAGAAACCGTTAGTTTCTCGCTGATTTTTTTAAGCAAATGGTCCTAGTGAGTTCTATTAATGGCATTGTCTGTCTCTCCCGTAGGTTCATATCTGTGCTATGGAACCTCGCAATCAATCACTTTCAAAAAAAAAAAATCATTTCCCTTTAAAGATGAAGAAAATAGTGATTTGAAAATGGTGTCTGTTGGATTAGGCTTTGATTCGGTTACTGGTGATTACAAAATTGTGCGAATTGTTCCTACTATTCGTTCATCTCGGGTTATGATTACTCTAATAATGATGATACATGGAAAGATGCTGAGAAAAGATTGATTTCTTTTATGCCCAGAACCCCAAATTGCAATTTCATTGTCAAGGATACTCCCTATTGGGCAGCTGTATCAAATGAGGATGGTGTTAAACGAGATGTTTTGGGGACTTTTGATATGTGTTCCGGTTTGTATGAGTCAATTCGTTACCCCGAAAATTTCAATGGTAGAGTGGGAAGAACTGTGCTTCCAGTGAATTTGATGGATTCAGTTGTCGCCATGGTTTATTCTCCTTGTGAAGAACCAAACCAAATGGTTGACGTGTATACTCTAGATGAGAGCTCTGGTTCTTGGGAAAAGAAGTTCGCTGTTGTACCTGTTCTTTTGAATGTATTGAGGCTACCTCGGTTCTTTAAGAATGGTGAGATTGTCGTTGAGGAGAACGCTGGTGAGATTGTTGATGAGCACTACGAAAGGAAAACTTTCTTATTTGATCCGAAAACTAATTGTATCCTCGACACAGATAGTACTGGTCTTGAAGCCTTTAAGCCAATTCGGTATAGATCTTATAGTCACGTAGAGAGCCTAGTTTATATCAAGGGAATGAAGCCGCTTGGGGAAGAGGATAACATCTACAGTTTTGCCACCAAGGACACTTCTAAACCTCCAATAAAGAAAAGGTATTACATGAACTTTAATTTTTGTCAGGTGCGTATACTTTGGGATTATCTTTTCCACTTTTTATGATTTGTTTAATGCTACGGGATTTCTGTGTTTTATATCTAATTGTTGCAATGCTGGTGGTTGTAGTAGCTGTTTCTGGTGGGGTTATGTGATCTTCGATCTACATACTGTTTGGAATTGAATTCCTAATGCTGGTTATAACTCATTTTCTTTGATCATATTTGTATCCGTGGGTGAGCGCGTGTGTATTCCTTTTTCATATTTTTAGTTAACATTAGTAAACAGACTGAGGTGGTTCAAGATATGCTCCTTCCTTGGCTGACTGTCTGCCCCTGTGCAGGAATCTTCTGATACCGGTTCTCCACGTTCTCTTTGGCCTACTGGTTGCCGGAAATGTCATACAAGTTGCTGGAAAACGTTGATTTTTCAGGTGAGTTCATGTAAAATATTGCTTGCCCAAAATGAAGGGGTTAAAATTACTATAGCCAAAATGAACTGCCCCCCATTTTTGCTTGTCCATCAATATTATTCCATTATAATTGCTTAAACTTCTTAATGAAGCTAGAAATCAGAAGAACATCTAGATGCATATATATATATATAAGACATATATCCTCTCTGTTCCACAACGTTAATACCTCTGTCAATCCTCAATCTATACAAGTCCTTTATATATCATATATGCGCGCACACACAGTATGTAGTTAAAAGAATGATCTGGAAATTTGGCTTAAATCATAAACTTGATCATATTTTGCTCAAAAGAAAATTCTGATTTATTGGCTCAGTTCCACAAATTTGTAGATCAAATAATGTATATTTGGGACGTTAAAAGAGTTCTCCATTGTTATCTTCTTTACCCTGATGTTACATGTGTTTCAAAAAATTTCTTTGCAGTTATGGGTCTCCGTTCAACGGTTTTGAATCCGTTTTAACGCTTTGGACGAATTCGATGCTGGGATGGATGGTATGGAAGTAAATGCATGAGATGACTTAGGAAATGCTTCCTAACTAGCAGTACAAGAATGCTTCTCTTATGGAGATATGGAGTAATTCTGTAAATGTGTAGTGAAACCGAATGTTAGATTTGTCTTGCTGAAGATATTTAGTACTAGGTGATTTTGTTTCGTTGGATCTTGTCTTGAGCTTACACGAGTAGATAAGTTTGACTGATATATATATATATAATTATTCAAATTCTAAGGCCGATAAATGAATATGATGTATTGAGTAATCAGTTTTCATCACGATCAAATTGAATATTGATTGTTGGTTTACTTTGTCTTCTTGAATCTTAATAGAGTTTTTATCAAGAAATAGAATCTCTCTCTCTCTCTCTCTCTCTCTCTCTCTCTCTCTCTCTCTCAAATAAAAGGTTGCTAACACAAAATGGAATAGAAATAATTGAACATAAATATCTGCTTTCAACTTAAAATTTAAGATTTTTGACTCGAAACAGAACATTTAGAAACTATTAAATGCTTCCATGATAAAATTATTTGAACTTAATGAAACTATATGTCACTCAGTTATGTTAAAACTTCTACTTCAATACTGTCATAATTGTTGGCAACAAAAATTGTAAATTTACTTAGTCATCGTCTAAGTCCACTTTGAGATTCACCATTACTATTAATTGGCTTGTGTCTCTATCGAATCAAAGTTCAAATCCAGAGCATCAGCCAGTTGCTCCCATGGTGAGAGCCTGAAAGCGTCTGTTTGATAAAATTGAATGGTCAAACTTTAAACTTATAAAAAGATATTCAACATATTTTCTTATTAACTCGATAACGAATATCTTGCATTTCTATTCAGCGATATTCAGTACACTCAAATTCATATAAATGATATGAATAATAAATATTTTAAAAAAACAATTATGATAATGTATTTATTCGGTAAAAAACTTCTCACTAAAAGAAACACTAGATCCCCACAAAATCTCATTCAACTCACTTCTTCGATTCCAAAATTTGAAATATATCTCTAAAATGGCAAAAATTAGAGATATATCTCACTTCATACCTAATAGAATTGTGAAATTTTATACTTTAAAATTAAAATTTTAAAGTGAAATATCATAGAATACTCTTAAAATACAAACTTTTATACTTTCATATTTTTACAAATTCATATAACAAATAAAATTATAATATTTCAAAATAATATTACATTAAAAGGAGAACATATCTCTAATTTCAGAATCAATGGAGAATTAAATTTCACTTAGTCCCACATAGAGTCGAATGAGACACATGTCTAATGAGATCAATTATTTTTAGTGTCTGTATACACTCACATATATAAAATGAATTACTTAATTTAATTTACACACTTCAAAAAAGGAAAAATAAAATTAAAAGACATAATCTAATGCACAAAGCTACACAAAGATTTGGAAGGAATATAAATTCCAGTAGATGACAGAGAAACTCACCAAGTTCTCTAAGAAAATTCAATTTTTAATAATCAATAATAATCATTTGATGAAGTCTCTTGATAACGGTCGTCTTACAATTTTATTTATAACGGGAACAAACTCATTAAAACCCTAAACCCATTAGGCCTACTAATATAAAATAAGAATAAATCAATATAAACTAACTACTAAATAACTAATTACATGAATTTTACCATCAATTAATAATTCTACAAAATAAGAAAATAATCTTTTTGATAGTCCCGAGTATAATTGCATCATAATCTCACATCAATTTTGAAACTAAATAATTGGCCAATATAATAAGCATAAACAATCAATTAAACTCAATTATTAACTTGGCTAGCAAAGTAGCAAAATCAAAAATCAAAACCATATTGTTCTATATATATGTCTGGATTTTCACATTAATATGTAGTACTACTCCATATCATTGAAAATGGCTTGGTTAAGATACACATTCAGTCGATGCTGATAATAGCCATGGTTTATATGAGAAGGGTTTAAGAAATTGAACTTTTCCAAATTCTCAAATTCTTTTCCATTCTTTGCCACAAATGAAGCAACTTTATCAATAATAATGATTTGATCGTTTGCTGCCATTTTTAGTTACCTGCAAAAGCAAGATCAATCACTATTAGAACATTGAAATTGAAGTTTAAAGGAAATAGCTAGCTAGCTTGCTTGCTTTAAGAAAATCCCACATTTATGCCTCCCACATGATCTTCTTCCCTCTCCCATAAACAAAAGCATACAAAACAACAGAACAACGTAAAAATTAGCTCTAAGTTTAATTGTTCGGGTCCTATGTTAACCATCCAAAACTAAAAAAATTAACGTTGTCTTGTATTTATTTCAAAAAACAATGTAAGTTACGCTAGAATTTACATCCTTCCATGAATGTACATTTATGTATGTATAAGGTTAAATTTATACTCCGTATATTATTAGTACATATGAAAAAAAAATCATATATATACACACAAATAAATTTACAAGCGAAACTTACAAATCAATAAAAATTTAATATGTGGATAATTTTATTACTCTCTTTCTTCCTTTAATTAGTAAAGTCCATCAGTTTTCTTTGTTTTCATGCACACTTAGTTTCTCTTGTGAAATAATTTATGCATGAAAATTTATTCATTCTCAATAGGTTGGCTTGTTGTTCGATTGTGGTTGTATTCAATAAAATACAATTCTTAATTTACCATAATAGTTATTTTAATTAATACTAATACTATTAAGAAATTCTTATCTATTGTCAAAGGAAATATGAGTTTTGTCATGCCGCCGCTCTTTCCATAATAATTAGCAACAGCATACCATAATTCTCTCAATTTTAAAATATAAACCATTATTATTCTTAATCGTTTCGTACGTATTCGTATACATATATGTACAGTTTGTTTGTTTTTTTAATTTTTTGTGGGTGTCTAACTTTAATTGTCCCAATAACAATCGGCATATAGCATCACAGGAAATTAGCAAAAGGGTCCTATGAATGACGATGATTAGAACAAAAGTTAACACCAACATCGAGGAACGTACACCTACAAACAGAAAATAATCAAAGAGATGGTTACGAACAACTAAACAAGTCCTTATAAAATCAAAATACCATAAGCATTATTAATTAACATGACTTAATTAATTTTGAGAAGCAAATTAGTTAAAAGTAGCAACAAGAATCATCACTAAACCAAAGGGATCGACAAGACAAGACAAGACAAGACAAGAGAAGCTTACAGTACTAGGTAGTTAGTTGCCTCGAACCGAGAGAAAAGTGTGTATTGCGATGCTGGAGACACAGAAGATTGAAAAAAAGGGAACTATAAGATTTTGGAAGAGTTGCGCAAGTATTTATAGCACATAAAAAAATTTATGGGTCGGGTGGTTTTCGGAATTAAAAACGATAAGGAATTGGATTTGTTAATGAATTTGTGGTTGTTTGAATCCGATAAGGAATTGGATTTGTTAATGAATTTGTGGTTGTTTGAATCCGATAAGGAATTAGATTTGTTCATGAATTTCGGCTAAACCTGTATTTACTCGTGTTATACGGCGGAGTATTATATGTTAAATCTATCTATTTTTACTTTTTAAACATCCTTAATTATAATTAAACAGATTTTAAAAATATATTAAAATATAATTGATTAATTATGTGAGTACGGTAATGTAAAAGGAAAATCTTCCCTCGTTTTATATTTGAATTTTTAGCTGATTTTAATATTTTGTATTTAATCGTAAATTTACTAAATAATAAGTTTTTATTCATAAAATTTGTTATAAATAATCAATTAGTAGGTATGAAATTTCGGCCAATGGATTGTAATGTTAATTTCTTTTAATTATAAACAATAACAAATTTTAAAAAATATAATATTACAAAAAAAATTCAAAAAATCAGTTAACTCCCGTTGGTCCTAAACATTAAAAAAAATTCAAAAAATCTTGTTAAATTAATATTTGTTTTTGTGTACATGTCACAAAATTATTAAAACTCAATGTTGTTTTGTAAATGCCGCTCTCCTTTCACCGTCAATAAGCACCTAACGTGTTTAAAACACATGTATTAGACTTATTTACTAAATTCTTATAATTTCAAACAGAATAAATGTAAATGGATTGTGCCATTTAAATCCGAAACTACACGACAAGAGGCCATGGACTCGTGAGGTAGAAGACAAAAGCTACCAAAATACCTCATTTCTATCGGCAGTCGATCGTGTCACTCTGCTAGCAAAAACAAGAAGTAAAACGAAAGCCTTTATAACATAAATAAAAACCCCATTGCCAACCAAGAATTTACAAGTCTATTACTTTGATAATCAAAGATTTAAAAGAGAAGGCGAAGAAGATGGAGGTTCCCACAGCAGCATCTTCAGCTGGGAGAGTGGCTTCAATCTTCATACACCCCATTAAATCTTGCCGTGCAATTTCTGTTTCTCAAGCACCCCTCGTTCCCACTGGTTTGTACACCTTAATTTTACCACTGTGCACCCTTTGGATTTGTGCAAACTGACATTTTTCTTGAAAATAAATACTAAATTTGAAGACCCTTTTCATCAACATATGCACGGATTAGTTCATGGGTTTTTTGTGTGGATAATTTGCGTGAATTTCATAAGAATCATGATTGCCTATAGAAATACAATCCCGGGAGTAAGGAGAAGAATTTGTTTCAAACTTGGGAGTAATTTTTGCGGCGTTAAAAGTTTGGAAATAAAATGTTGATGGCCGCTAATTTCCTAAGTTTTTTCAAATAATCTTGGTATAGTAATTATGATGTCTATTTTCTTAAGTTCTATTTTAATTATAAGTGTTCTTTTACAAGATAACCCTCAGATGAGCCTCCAGGCTTTGTGTCTTTGCCAATGAAAATTGAGCACAAACACTTGGTGTCCCATGATTGACTTTGTTTCCTATGTTTCTGTATTTGATCCATTTTTGACATGGTGAATTACTGTGATAGAGAGAAAAATGGTGCAATTTCTGTATTTTTGACTTGGTGTTGTAGTATTTTATTGTGTAGCAACACTTGCCAAACCATAACATAACAGACATCCTCTCTTAATTTTTTTCACAGAAATAAGATCTGAACTGTGTTTAGAGGCAAATGTAATGCAGTATCTTTTGTGTGTATAACATACAGGATTTCTTTGGGATCGGCATTGGATGGTGGTGAATTCAAAAGGTCGGGCATGCACTCAAAGAGTCGAGCCAAAGCTTGCTCTAGTTGAAGTGGAGCTGCCAAATGAGGCATTCTGTGAGGGCTGGAAGCCTACCATGAGCTCTTATCTAGGTATGATTAATCTGTAAATTCACTATAATTTCCGATTATGTTTTTTAGTATATCTTGCTACAACCATCTATGTTGCATCATATGAGGTGCTAAAATAGATATCTTGAAATATTTCAATTGATTGGCAAGATTCCTATTTTTCCTTTTCAGCACCGTTGAGAAATTGTTGTAGTTTAAACAAAATGATATATAAAGCAACATCCTTATTGAGTTATCTGTTGTGTTTCCCACTCTCCCTTTTTAATTGTGACGTATGTATTATCATGGTGAAATATCCATCGCAGAATTATTTTGTAACTCTATATAACTCTTTTATTTAACCTCATTCTCTTTCTGAAATTGTATTTGTGATGCTGGTTGATTTGGATGTCTTAACCAAGAACTGATGCTATGAGTCTTTCTTGTCATCAGTTCCCACTCTTCTTTAGCGTTGCATATGACACTAGATTCTCTTAAACCTGTACTAACTCATTACAGTATGTTCATATTGACTTTATGTCAAAATTTAATTTTAGAAAGATTACTTAATTTCTGGATTAATAAATACAATTGTAGTCTGTTAGTGTTTGATAAGAGTTCAACCTTTTCACAGTGGTAAGGGCTCCTGGAATGGATGAGCTGAAGGTATCACTGGACAAACCACGTGAGACATCTGATGGCGTGTCAGTGTGGGAGTGGTCTGGCTCTGCCTTGGATGAAGGAGAAGAAGCGTCGAAATGGTTCTCTGACTATCTTGGCAAACCTAGTCGGTTGGTGCGTTTCAAGGAAGGTAAACCTCAAATTAGGATATGTTTAAATCTTTACTGAATATAACTGAGATTATTAAAAATAATACAAAAATGAGAAGGAAAAAAAACTGGTAATGAGTGTTTAACTATTTACTTGTCAAGAAAGCTCCAACTTTTCTTGATGAATCATATGCTTACATTTTCCTACTGCTTCTCTTTGGTAATCTGTTGAAATTCAAGATTTCTTAGACGACCTATTCATAAAATTGAGAGAAATCGGATTTAACAGTCATGCTGCATGCCTTTTTAGATGCTACAAAGCATATCTTCTTATATATTTTTGTTGTACGGAGTACATAAATACTCTAATATTTTATCACAGTTTTTGTAAATCATCAAGACAGTAGATATCATTTTGCTAAAGTTTTACTTGTACAGATACTGAGACTAGACCTGTGACACCTGAATATGCTCCTGAACCTGGATACAAAGTTATGTTCACTGACCTGTATCCTTTCCTCATGCTTTCACAGGTCGGTGAGTTAAAACACATTCTTTTTGTCAAGTATGTTTTGCATTCAGATACAGCTTTACTGCTTGACAATGGTAATGCCTTTTGCAGGGATCCTTGGATGAATTAAATAAAATGCTTGAGGAGCCTGTTTCAGTCAACCGTTTTCGTCCCAAGTAATCTCTTTGGAGTTTGACCTAATGTTTAACTTCACGACTTGTTTTACATAACGCTACAGTTTAGGCCTGTTAAATTTCTCCTACTCTTCTTACTCTTTGTAAATAATACTGTCTCTTCTCTATTTTTCTCATCCCGCGTGTCAACTTCTGCTTATTATTGTGAATATCACTTAATTATTAACAGCATGTTAATCGATGGATGTGAACCATTTGCTGAGGACCTGTGGAAGGAGATCAAAATAAACAACTGCACTCTCATCTCTGTCCAGCTATGCCCTCGCTGCAAGGTTAAACTATATCCTCTTTAGCAATCTCCAAGAATTGACAGTTTGACAAATTTCGTTAACATAATCAATCTAATCACAGTTTTCATCACTAACATGACCACCCCTACTTATACTAATGATGGCCAACTAAATACTACAGATTATCAATATAAAATTTAATTTGAAGAGTTGCAATGCATAATCAATCTTGCACTATTTCATGCATATACCCGTACGTTTGGTTCTATGATTATGTACGCATCTTTCCGATAATTTTCAGGTACCGACAGTTGACCAAGAGAATGGGATTCCAGGGTCAGAGCCAAATGAAACTCTCAAGAAGTTCCGGTCAGATAAAATCTTGCCTCTGAACAAGAAACAGCAAGGGAAGGTAAATGTAACAGATAAAATTCACTCACTATTTTCCCTTCTTCCATTCAAAGCGAATTAACGATTAGCGAAAACAACACGTTTGAAAAAAAAAATCTACAGATCTACTTCGGACAACATTTGGTCTGCAAGGAGTCTCTTAGCGGAGGAGAAGGGATGATAATCAGAGTGGGAGATCCCATATATGTTGACAAGTTGGTTCCTTCTTATGCTGATGCTGCATCTTGATAAACTCTTAACATGAACCATGCGATTGTAGTTTATGTGGAATCAAATAAGTTCAAGTAGTTGTAAATTTCCATAACGTAATAACTTAGAGGATGGTTAATATATTGATTTATCAACCCTCCAATAAAATTTTTAAGTATGTGACCAATTGATGATTTCTGTTGATATTTTGTGGACACTAGGAATCCTTCTGTGTAATAAGCCACAGCTAGTATCAATAGGAACTGCTTAGTTACTTCTTGGCGAGAGATAAAACTTTAGAAATTACTTGTTGAGAGTTGGATTAAAATGCGGTTTGAATTAGTTGAGATAGACTTTTGTCTAAATTAGTTGAGATAACTGGAATATCAGATAAGATGCAAGAGAAATCGTTTCAAAATAGGAGAGAGATAGAGAGAGGGAGAGACGTGATGTTATTTTAATTTTAAGAAGCATAGAGTAATTCTCACTTTGTTCAGTCATTAAGAAACAACAAATTATGTTATTTTTAACATAAATGAAATAACAAATGTTATACTTACAAGTTAGTTAATTTTAAGAGATTGCTTCTATTGACAGGTATCCCATTACAACGAAAAGCAACAAATATCAAACATCAATAATCTTTAATGCTAACGAAAACCAATGCACCCTATACCCCCCCCCCCCCCCCCCCCCCCCCCCCCCCCCCCCCCC